>VZRV01003334.1:612651-972628 GCA_013398115.1 Falcunculus frontatus | reverse complement strand
CCCCGGGCTTTTCTTCACACTCCTCCTCCTCCTTCCCCCCGATTGCTGCCTTCCCCCAGCGCCTCATTTCTGTATCCCTTTTTGTCTGTCCTATACAACTACGATGGAAGATGCTCGGGAAGTGCCAGTTGCATGCTGAGCGCCTAGTACGAGACAGAGACTGCTTTCCTGTGATTTGGTGACTTTCATCTTTTCCTGTAGAGGAAGATGCTCCCTAATTCCAGAACACAGGGCATCATGTCAATGAAGGCAGCACGTGTTCATTAGGTTCTAATCAGCAAATATAAATTGTGGCAAAAATTATAAGACTGTAGTAGTGTCTTCTCATATCTCAATATGCTTTAGCATCCTGCAAATTTCACGGGTGCTTAAAATGAAAGATTCCCCTTACGTGCATCTGAGGCTGAGCTAAGCAAAGCGATGGACCTTTCTTAAATATCCTTCCCCTCAGGATGAAGGATGCTGTTGGAGGCATTTGGAGCTCCAGCCTGTCTTGAGTCCATGCCTGCAGACTGCATGCAGCAGGGATGTACAGCGGCGTCAATCATTTACCTTCTTCTGTTTTTCCTCTATTCAGTGTTTCAGCCAGTGGCTGCAGTGACAGCATCAGTCACCTTTCTCCCCTTCCTTGAACTGTGGCCCAGTGCCTTTATCTGTCCACTGGTGGGTTCATGTCATTCTTGCACGCTCTCATGGGATCTGAGGGTGTGAAAGCTTGTAGCTGCCATCAGATCCAAGAGAGCGCTAACCACATCCCGACCCTCGGTGTGCTTGCGGCCATCACATTTACTCACAGTAACCTTAAAAGAATATGCTAAGTAATCTTAGTAGTGGGAACAAAATGTAATGTGAGAGAAAAAATATTTTTAATGTAACAGAAGAGCTGCATACTTACAAGAACCTCTCATTTTCTAGGAAGAGAGAGCTTCCTCAGGCAGCCTGGCAGATATTAAGAGATGTCAATCTCTTGTCCTCCAGCAGCTTCCAGGCAGCATTGCATCTGAATGCAGATTTTAAAACTCACTATAATCACCTTTATCAGCACTATCATGGCAAGTTTTACAACTTGGCCAGAAAGGAGGAAAGATGAACATCTCATTTAACTGCTTTTTACTCTCCCCTGCTGAAGTGTTTATATGGATGGAGCTGCCTTGTTATCTCCTTTTCTTACTTTTTTTCTCAACAACACTCTATCAAACGGTGATAGCGTTCCACAGCAAACGTGGATAAATATGCAGCATTTATACATTGTTGTATGTATGACAGTCATGGAGAAAAAAAGAGGTAAGCATGAATGAAAATGATTGTGAGAGGGGCTGTGTACCTTCTGGAAAAGACTGGCTCTGCATTCTACAGCAGAGAAGGGGGGCTTCAGACACCAGAGAGTGATGGGAGATGAACTCAAGCATTGGACTTTGGCTGCACGGCAGGGAGATTAATTGGTAGGATGGGATGGTAAGCAGCTTCAAAATATTATAGTAGCATTATATATTTTGCTACAGCTAACTATTTTAATCACATTTTTATATATTGTATCACAACATCTATTATAGGCCTTGGAATTACACTTTTTAACCTTCTGTAGCAGTGATACATTTAGCTGTTCTCATTGTCTTTCTAACAGAACACACAAAATGAAAAGGGGTATTCAGAGCCACATTAAAAAATTGTTTTATCTGAGATTTGTTCTGTTTCCATTCTTTGATGCTGGTACTTTATTTCCTCAACTACGTCCTTGGTTTTTTACATCATTCATTTAATTTTTTTCTCTCCTTAAAACAATTTCCATTTTCTAGCCTTTAGTTTTCACCTATTTATGAAATATATATATAATTTTTTACAGTGAACCTGTTTAAAATCAATCACTGTTAGTCTTTAGCTTTTATACGGAAGAAACATAAATGAAGAGCTGATGGTGTTACATGTTTTGAAGAAATTGTTTGAAATTATTTTTCAAAGTTAGTCATAGATCTCTTTGTTAAAGTTGTGATATTTTTGAAAATGCATCTTTAGGAACTCAGAAGCTTGAAATGCACATTTGAGAATGACACACAGCTTTTTCAGACCTAGCAGTGCAAGTCTCATAGTTTCACAAAACAGGGTTAATCTGGCCATCAGTCAGGATTTCCCTCTCTTTTTCCTTCTCAGTCTCCACAAACCCAAACATGTGGAGATAACCCTGTGGCAAGTTACACACTTATTTGATAATGAAGTGGTATCATTATACGTTTGACTCCCATTCCTGCGCACCGCCCATAAATCAAGTACTCTGGAATCATTGCAGGTTCTCCAGAGGAACAATAATTTACTTGTGAAATCAATGAAATTTTCTATTTTCCTCAGAGGAAAAAAAATTACTATTCGTATCTCAAGTGCCCTGGTTTTTGGTGGAGGACAGGTTTCAGACAAAGCCATAGGCAGGGCAATAAAAGACTTCTATTATGACAGAAGGAGAAGATATGCTGAATGAAAACTTCCCACTGGAACAGTGGTCTGATCTCACGAACCAAACCTGGAGAGTTTCTGTGGATAATGAAGTGACTGAAATAGAGTTCACTTGTTGACTTGTGCTGGATGAGCAATTGATCCTGAATTCTTCTAATCTCATTTTTTAGAACTGGGCTTGAGTCACTAACAGAGGTTTTACACGTGAAGGGGTATATCAGTTACCCCCATCCATCTTAAAAATTTATGAAGAGTTTTTCAGAAAATGATGTCCAGA
Source organism: Falcunculus frontatus (assembly GCA_013398115.1). NCBI lineage: Eukaryota > Metazoa > Chordata > Aves > Passeriformes > Falcunculus > Falcunculus frontatus. The sequence goes on along the minus strand of VZRV01003334.1, from coordinate 969,906 downwards.
TACCACGAGGGAGTACAATGAGTGTATAATTATGTTCACAGATGTAAAGCCTTTTATTGGCACACACTAAAAGGCTATAAGCACCTAACTGCTGTCTTCAAACAAGCACAGATTTTCCATAGATTCCTTCTAGTGTAATCGGGTTTTCAGGCAAAATTTCTCCCTGGCAAGGCGAGAAATTTTTCCCGTAGGAGCGGCAATGCCTGCGCCTGCCGCGCGGACGCGCTCCCAGGGTTTGCCAGCAGGCGGCGCTCGGTCCCCGCGGAGGAGCCGGTGCGTGTCCCGGCGGGAGCCGCTCCCGGCACCGGCACCGCACGCAGCCTTTGTGACACTCTTTCCCTGCAGCACGCGGAGCCGCGCCGCATGGCCCTCCGGAAAAAACCTTACGCCTCGTCGGTTGCAAGTCACATCTCCAAATTCAGCCGAAAAAAGGGATTAGAGAAATAGAGGCTGGTTTTTCTTCCCCCTCTTTGTTTTTTTTTTTTTTTCGGGTTGCTGCCTTTGAGCATGCAAGAACAATCTGCTTATACCCCTTACTGCTTAGCCTGCCACGGTGTGTAGGAAATTTAGAACATCCTTTTAAATGGTTTGTGAACGTGTTAGTAATGCTCCTTTGTTCTACAGTTCAGAAACTCCCACAGCCCAAAGTGTGTGCCGTGCACATTAACTGTGGTCAACTGGTGCTCTTGTTTGGAGCCCAAAATTTTGCTTCATGTCTTTCCACACAGGCAAGGCTGGATAAAGATTGGAAACCTAGCCCTCTTTAGGGTCTTTGATTGTCTCGTTTGTGTGGAACATTCATACAGCTATATTAGAAACAAAACATCTTGAAGGGTAAGAAAATGGGCCTGTGAAATACATTACTTAGCAAGAAGACTTAAAAGCAGGCATTGTTTAACCTAAAGAGCATCTATGGAAGAGGGATAGATGACTGGTTTATACTGAGTTTATTCTAATTTTGTTGAAAAGTTCCACATGTATACAATGCTGACTAGGACAAATTAATGGCACAGATAATGGGTACTTCATCCTTCATTGAAAAGACGTAAAATGATTGGGATGTTAATTTTCTACAGGCTGAAGTTTGGATGCATTGTGCCTCTCTGCTATGATGGTCATCATTGCCTTGCCATGTCATGATTCCTACATCCTGGGACATTTCAACGTGAGTCTCCTGCTTCTCTGGGCTCACTCAGGATGGGTTTCATCTCTAAATTTTGCCTCCAAACTTTTGCATTTTCATGCTGCCAGTTCATGGTCCCCCACAATATCCTTCTCTTCAAACTGGAGAGTGATGGATTTGATGGGTGGACTGTTAGATGGATTAGGAATTGGTTGGATGATCACATCCAGATGGTAGTGGTCAATGGCTCAGAGTCCCAATGGGCATCAGTGATGAGTGGTGTCCCTCAGGGGTCTGTATTAGCATGAGAGTTATTTAGTATCTTCACTAATGACATAGAAGATGGGATCAAGAGCACCCTCAGCAGATGACATCAAGCCCAGCGGTGCAGCTGACACACATGAAGGGCTGGATGCCATTCAGAGGCAGCTGGACAAACTTGAGACATGGGCTCCCGGAATATCATGAGGTTTAATAAGACCAAGTGCAAGGTGATGCACCTGGATTGGGGCAGTCCACAATATCAACACAGACTGGGGGATGAACAGACCGAGAGCAGCCCTGCTGTGAATGACTTGGAGGTGCTGGGAGATAAGAAGATGGACATGACCCAGACATGTGCACTCACAGCCCAGAAAGCCAAATGTGTCCTGGCTGCATCCAAAGCAGCGTGGCCAGCAGGGCAAGGGAGGGGATTCTGCCCTTCTGCTCTGCTCTGGTGAGACCTCACCTGGAGCTCTGGAGTCCTCAACACAGGAAGGACATTGGCCTGTTGGAGTGAGTCCAGAGAAGGGTCACCAAGTTGGTCAGAGGTTTGAGGGAGGGAAGACTGAGAGAGCTGTGATTGTTCAGCATGGAAAAGAGAAGGCTTTAGGGTGACCTAATTGCAGCCTTAGAGTACTTGAAGGGAAATTACAGGAAGGATAGGGCAAGAGTTTACAAGAGTGTGTAGTGACAAGGCAAGGGCGAATGAAAGAAAATAGGTTTAGATTAGATATTAGGAAAAAATTCTTAACTGTGAGGGTGGTGAGGCACTGGAACAGGTTGCTCAGGGGTGTTGATCCTCCATCCCTGGAGGTGTTCAAGGCCGGGTTGAATGGGGCTCTGAGCAACCTGGCCTACTTAAAGGTGTCCCTGCCCACAGCAGGGGAGGTGGAACTGGATGATCTTCAAGGTCCTCTTCCAACCCCTTCTATGACTCTATGAAATTCCCCACCACTTGCCTCTTGCTTGATAAATTCAGCCATGGACGCTGACCCAGCTCCCACACTGAGCAGCCTGACATCCTGTACCTTCCACTGCTCCTGAGGCTGCTGCTGGTGAGACAGCTGTTGCCACTGCTTCTGAAAACACGTGAGAGTTGCTCTGCAGCACAGTGACAGATTGGAAGTGCTAAAGCCACATGGCAGCAAGCTGTGAAAACTTTTCCACAGCTTCTGTGTATTTGCAGTGGCATTTGCAATGGCATGGAGCACTGTTTTCGTCTGTGCTGGCTGATAAGAGTATGAAAATGACAGTGGCTATGCAGAAGGAGCTGGACGGTGACAGAAGAGACAGAAGAATTTTGAGGACTGAGGTTTGTTTTTAGCTGGTTCTGGCAATGTTATCCAGACATACATCAGAAAAATCCCATCAGTGTGGGTGAAATACCTGGAATACTTGGAATATATGCTCAAACAGCATTTAAAAATGGAAGGCCTGTGTCACCTGGATGACACACTGTGGGCTGTAGCAGGCTATGTAAACATGACCCTGGAAACCACACAAACTGCAGCACTTGCTGTGCTCCAAGTCATAGTTGAAATAGGATCTCTAAGCAGCTGATTCCTTGTGACTTGGAACGTGACTAGATTAGAACGAAATAGTATTTCTCCAGCACTTTGAGCCACTCTAATGCAAAAAATCATCCTAAGCAGAGGCAGGCCTTTGTTATATTGGAAAAAATTTGATGGCAAGTTGAATCTCCAATTACTCTGAAAAAGAAGCAAAATGTTCTTTTTGCCTTCTCCCATTTCTTGAACTAGAGAAATTAGATTGCCAAAGAAGTTTTTTTTCCTGGCATAGCTCTGAGACTTTTGTTGTCGTGGGGATGTCAATTAATGGGGTTGTTTTTTATGTTCTTAACCTAGCTGTGCCAACGAAGCTTTTGCATGCAGACCAGGTCTTACACCAATCTGAAAAGTCATAATAATAGGAACTGGGCTTGCTGTTTAACAAATTATCTTCTGAAGACTTCACTGTACTCCTAATGTTTCTTTTCTCCTCAATACCATACTTCATTAAATAAATGAATGTACAGACACACCATGTATTGCATGCATACAAATTGGAAGATGTCATAAACACAGGTTTTGTTAATGCACACAGATATAAGTAATCTGCACTTTATTGGCATGTCTGTCTGTGTGCAGGTCCTGCAGGTGTGTGTTGTAAGGTTCAGGCTGTTCCTGTGCTTTGTATGATCTGCAAAGACATTCATATAACACAATGCACAAATATGTGCATATGCACAATGTCTGGCATCATGCAGGTGTCAAATATACAGGCATGTGTGTAGTGCATGCCTGAGTGCATGATTACATATTTTGTTGGGTAAATATGAAATGTTTTATACTTTGTATACTCATGTGTCATAAATGTGTGGGAGTGTATAGAATTCAATGAAGAGATTTTAGAGTACACAGTGTGATGCATACATGAGACTTAAAGCCTGGAAAGCATCTTTTTGGGCATGTATAACTGTATTGCATAGTCAATTCTACCTTTCTCATGAAAAATATTTTAAAATTATTTAAATTTTCAGTGGAGCTCTGGGCATACTATGATTGCTAAAGGACCGCAAAAAATGCTGAAGAGGAAGAGATATTACAAGAGTTTCCTAGATGTTTTGCACTGGAGCTCTTCAGCTGTCTCCTCTACCTCAGGAATCTGTGTTTCTTGGAGTGCATGAATATTCTGTGCTGAGCAGAAACCCTTGCTGTCTGCCAGCAAAATGTTGGTAGTGCCCTTTGCTGGCTTCCCTGGGGAGTTCATGCAAATCACTTTGAAATACAACAAACAATAAGATCCCTAAATGCTTTTAAACAAGACGAAATTAGAAAAAGGCTTCACATCGAAAACATAATTTTCAATTAGTATCTATTCAGTGGGAATGAGGTGGGGGAGAGCTGGCATGTGAGATAAACTGGATTTGTTAACATGCCTTGAAAATGCTTGCTGGCTAGCATGTCTTTTTCCCTTGTGAATACCTTGCTGTAATTTGGTGACATTTCCATAGTCTCTCTGCTCTTGTACTTCAGATAGAAATGAACTCTGCCCAGCAGGAGGTAGACTTGAGACAACCACCAGCAGACTGTTTATGCATCATGTAGACAGCTGAGTTTTGCTGCACAGGCTTAAAGTTGAGGAAGGAACAAGCAATTTCTCTCCTCAGTTCCTACCTATTATTATCCACCAGTTCATATATGAGAGCACTGAACAGGGAAGTGGATGACTGAATGGCCAGAGACCAGAGTGACATCTCATTCCCTCAAGGGCAACTCACTGTGTCTTTGGCAGCACTGATGTGGGAGGTGTTTTTACATGGACAGAGTGCTAGACTGAAGGAAAGGCACTGGGGACCCTTCATTACCTGAGTGCATTTTGTCAGTATTTCTCTCTCCTAACAGATGAAAAGAAGAAAGTTACTTGCTGCTGCAGTTGCTAACTACTAGAAGAGAGGCATGAAGTACACCATAATTAGCTACTGTTTCTTTCGCCCTTTATTATTTTATTTTCCCTGCCCTCCAACATGTGGCAGCATTGACTGTTTTTCCTTGTTTTTTGCATAAGGGTGAATGTACCTGGTCCTTTTCTTCCTGCCTTGGTTTGCTTACATTACTTTGGCTTGCACTTTCTTTAGATGACCTCTTTGCCTTATCTCATTTTCTCTTTCCCGTCTCCATTTCTTTTGTTTCTTGTTTTTGCTCTTGTTAGGAATTACACTTTTCTTGCCTTTGATCTCAGGAAATATCAGCCTTGCTGTGTCTTGGCATGGCTATGCCATGTTATTTTGCCCAGCGTGTGGAGTGGCCCTTCCCTGTGTTCATTTGTAAATGCTGTGTGGGTTACCTGCCCTCTCTCTTGCATTTCAAGGCCCTATGATAGAGATGCTCTTTTCACATCTGTCTGTGTATCCCTGGGGCCACAGGAACTCCTTGGACCAGTGCCTCTCAGCTCATCACCTGACCAGCTGCTCAGTCCCTGCTCAGCTCAGAACAGACCCTGGGATGAGCAGCGCTGCCTCAGGTCCGTAGCACTTATTTCCTCACCTTCATCTTCCATTCTGGCAGTAGGGATTGAGATATGGTATTTGCAATGGTCAGGAGAATCAGCACAGCACCTACTGGAAAGAGGAATCTAAAAATTCCATTATCAAAGCGAAGGCCAGGAGCATCTGATATTTTCAGGATTTTTCTGTCAGGACATGGGAGTTCTGGGACACTCACTTCACTAATTGCACATGCTGTGGTGAAAGTGTGATTTTGTCACACTCTTATGAACACTGTACAGAGCTGAGTTTCCCTGCTTTTTCAAAGAGAAAGAACTAATTAAAATATGCACCTAATCATGTGACAGGGAGTATGCATATAATGTTTGACAGGGAGTGAATGGACTTTTTTGGGGTATGTGATGAATACACTTCAGTCAAGAAAAGGGGATGTCTTAATTTTTAATAGTAGAAGTGAGAACAAAAGAATCTTATAATAAGAAGTTTCTAAGAAAGTACTTTTAACATTTAAAAACTAAAACTAGCATGTGGTTGTGTTTTGGGTTTGTGCTGTGAAGAGTGTTGATAATGGGGAGTTATCAACAGTGCTCTGCTGAGCAGTGCTCCAGGCCTTTTTTGCTTCTCACCCCACCCCACCAGTGGGGAAGCTGGAGGTGGACAAGGAGCTGGGCGGGGACACAGTCAGCACACCTGACCCCAACTGACCAAAGGGACATTCCATACCTTGTGGCAACATGCTCAGCTTATAAACCTGGGGGAAGAGGTTGAAGGAAGGAGAGGGATGTTCAAAGTGATGTTTTTTTACCAAAGTAACCATTGGGTGTGATGAGGCCCTGCTCTTCTGAAGGTGGTTGAACATCTGCCTGCCCATAGGAAGCAGTCAATGAACCCTTTGCTTAGCTCTACTTGCGTGCATAGCTCTTGCTTTACCTTTTAAACTGACCTTATCTCAACCCATGGGTTTTCTCACTTTTATCCTTCCAATTCTCTCCCCCATCCCATGGTGGGCAGTGAGGGAGCAGGTGTGTGGGGATTGGTTGCTGTCTGCAGATAAACCACAACATTCTCACATTCCTTCTTTATTTCTCTCATCTCTTTTTCCAGGCTCTGAAGCCAGAGGTGTTTATTATGTATATCCTCTTGTTATTCTCTGACAAAATGGTCCCTCAGCTCTATAAACTGTCCATTTTCCTCTCTCCCTCAACATCTCATCTGTAATATATTCTGAATGAGAACCAATGCCTTGATTCAGTGCCTCTTTCTTCTCTGCATCCTTTAGAGAATTCCAAGCAAAGGGTTATCTAGTATAATTATATCCTTTCATGATGGAAATCTGCAGTTGGAATATCTCTTACACATACTGTGGAAAGCTGAGTATAATGTTTGGTAAAAGTGAAAACCAAGTTCATTCTAGAACAATGTTGCAGACATCATGTAATCTCACAACAGTTTGGAAAAGGCACAGGCTTGGCCTCACTTTGTATTTTTTAAAATGGTGTGAAACAGTGACTAGTGAAAATATGAGAGGGTCAGCAGAGTTTGTGGCAGTTTGTGGACTGGCTAAACTTTCGCCCTTACCAACTCACTCCTCTTTCCATTCTGAATTTGTGACAACAGGAGACCACTGAAACACCTCCTCAGCTCTGACCTTGTGTTGACCAAACCATCCATTTTTCAGTCCAGACTGAACAAACTTTATAAGAAGATCCTCTGCAGCTATGTATTCCTTCCTGCTTTGTTTGATGCAGCACTGAGAACTGTCTCCTGCAGGGGACAAGCAGGGAACATTCTGTTTCTCTTTAGCTTAAGAGACAGTCTGGACCTTTTCTTCTGGCATGGGTTCAAATGTCTTGATTATTTACTGCTTATAGGTTGGCTAATAATACAGTCTGCAGCATGGAGAGCTCTGAAAGAGAGACCTATGATTCCCCTATTAAGATACAGACAGAAATATCAGCCACTGTCAAGAAAACAGCAAAAGGTTAAACTTCTGGACATGTGCTCTTTAGAAGTTTACAATAAGAACTGTTTCCTCATTAGTCTTATTGGTCCCAGTGAGGCATTCCAACTACTCCCTTTCTCTTGTCATTGAATTTGTCCCTTTGGGCAGCCAACTCAACTAGCAATTGATTATTTGTCTGAAACTTACCAAGGAGCAAGACAGAATTAAATGTCTGAATCAGAAATGGAACAGAGACAAGTTCTTAGAGACACCTGTTGTTTTCTCAGAACTCTCCATGTCATAGGTGAATGACTCTTATATGCCATGCAAAAGAGGAATTAGGCTGGGCTGTTCTCTCTTCTGGATTTGTTTAGCCGTTCTTGGAGTCAACAGGCAACCTACTCAAATGTCATCTTGAATATACGTCAAGTGATAGATAAAGGGGAGTTTGAACCAGTCTTGACTATTCAAGATCCAGGGGCATTTTGACGAAGCTGGTGCTCAAATCAAAACTCAGATCTCAAAGTACCTCTTTATATGTGAAAGAGGTATGTGAATCTCTTGCATGAGATATTCACACGTAACCCTTTCCCACCGGCACACCAGAAAATACTGGAGTAGAGCTGAACTAACCCAAACTTTTCAGTTCTTCCCTATGAAAAGCCTGTATAACTTCATTGCTTTTTTAGTAGTAAACAGTGGGTTTTTCTGTGCTCTTCTGAACAGCTGCAGTGTTCTCCCATGTGTTTCCTCTGTTTTATTGGCAAGTCACAGGATTTATGAAAGGGATTAGATGATATTGCTGCCTGTGATAGCAGAGGACCAGACTCAATGACCCAGGCAGTCTCTGCCAATCCTATGTCCCTATTTTCCTGTAGAGTATGTAAATGATATTAGGACTGCTGGCATGAAAGCCACAATGTTAATCTTTTTTATTATTGCTTTATCCATTTTGAGCTGGCATATCCAAATCGCCGTGCTTGATTTTCTGTTGTCTTGCTGCTTGTGCTGTCATTTGAACTAACCCGTAAAGGATGTCAGAGCTCAACTGAATCAGAGTGGAAAGGCTTGAAGTTCATTTTACACAGATGTAAAATGACTACCTAGGCAGGGGTAGATCAGCCCCGCATGTATATTTTGATACACCAAAACTCCAAAGCCGTTTTTGGACTGTTGGTCCGTGAACTGTCTTTTTCCAATGATTTAACACTTCAAAGTATAGACACGCCTGTGCAAACAGAGGATTAGCATGTTCCAGGCAGAGGGTTATGAATGCAGGAGAACTTTCATGTAGTGAAAGGCTTCTTTACAAGAGAATTACCATCATAAATAAACATGTAGTTCTGAGACCAAATGGACTAATAAAGTCTGATTTCCTATGGTTTTGTATATTGTGTCTGGGTTTCCCAGTATCCTGTAATGTACACACTGCAGGTGAGGCATTTCAGACAAGTTTCATGTGAAGTCTAATGCTAAACTCAAAAATCTTCATTTTCTCAGACAGAAAAAATACCAGGTAAGAGCAAAATTTACTTCCCAGCATTGTCACTAGGGCACACTAACCACCAGAAAGAAGCTGGAGCCTTTCCTCCCATCTGTCTGTTTCTATGACCTGGTACAGTGCACTACTGGTAGATTCAGGAAGAAATGTGCTGCTCTGCAGCCCATCTGTATTATGGGCCACATCCAGTTGTGCAGCTGTTTAGCTGTGAGAAGCTAATAATTCAGAGGCAGGACTGCACATACTTTCTGTGAGATGTTGGCTGCTCCTACAAGAGCCTCTGCCTGTTTTCTGCCACCCTAGAACTCATTACAGAATAAGCGTTTTTTTTGCAATGACGAGCATATAATAAAGCACCCATGACCCACTCAAACAAGTGAATCTTCAGCTTGGCTCTAAATAACTCTGCAGCTCTTTCATTTTATTAAGGCCCCAAAATGGGCATTTTGTTGGCCTCTGTGAGGTAGGGAAAATTAGATTGCTTTGCACTGCATGGCTCTTTTATTATAATAAATGCATTGAGGATTGAGCTCTTTAATTAATATCTGGAAAAGAAAGGGAAGGATCTACTACCGAAGCCCTTGGGCCATCTCAAGGAGAGGGTGAGAGAATTAGATGGAGAAAAAGAAATGAAGCAGCTTTCTGAAAAAAATCCTCCTTAATACTCATTTTATGTCCAAATACCATGGGAAATTGGATGTTTTTTTAGTGAAGCAGACATTCCAGGACCATCATAGAGAGTAAATGATGGTGTCATTTGGGTCTGCATCACATTTTGTCTTTCCTGAGTCACTTTCTCTGAAGGTTCCCAAAGCACCTGAACAGTGATGGTTTGGCCTTCTTCCCTTTGGAAATCTATGTATAAAGGTTGTGGTTTCCTTTTTCTACCTGGCAAAGTGAAGCACCGGGAAATGACAGAGGAAGGTACCCAGCAAGGAAGCCAAGAGCCTTTGAAAACAGTGTTCCTCTACCCTCTCCCCTTCTCTCTGTGGTGTGAATGCAGTTTTGCCAGTTATTTGTATTTTAAAATTTAGAAAAAACTGCCTTTTTCTTGCTGAACAACCAGAAAGTTTGACTGGCAACTTTCACAGTTTCAAACAAAGAGGCTGGGAAGGGGTACACATCTGACACATAAAACTGTTCTCCCAGGCTGGGTGGCCAGGGCTGGAATAGGCCTCTTGCAGATGTAATACACACAGCTCAAACACCCCAAAAAATGGGAAGATTAAATACCTCCCAAAGGAAACTCTGACAGGCAATACGTCTCTCATAAATATTGAATTTACATGTAAAATAAAAGTGTAACAAAAGAAAGAACAAAGCTAATCTTTGGAAAAATAACAACAAATCATGTTGTATTCTTGAAAGAATGTTAAGAACATGTGAATGGTAAGTACCAAATGAACTCTACAGTCTCTTTGGCAGCTGTTGCTCATTCTGCCTCCTAACTTGCCAGCTTAAATACTTGATATGTAAGAGACCCATTTCTTCACTGGACTGGAAGAATCCACTTAGAATCATAGAATGTTAAGGGTTGGAAGGGAGCTTAAAGATCATCTATTTCCACCCCTGCTGGTATGGACAGGGACACCTCCCACTAGACCAGATTGTTTATGGTCCTATCCCATCTGGCTTTGAACCCTGCCAGGGTTGGGCCATCCACAACCTCCCTGGGCAAGCAGTTCCAGTGTCTCACCACTCTCACAGTAAAGAATTTCTTCCTAACATCCAACCTAATTTCCCCTCTTTCAATTTGTACCCATTACTCCTTGTCCTAGCATTACACTTCCTGATGAAGAGCCCCTCCTCAACTTCCCTGTAGGCCTCCTTCAGGTACTGGAAGGTTGCTATGAGGTCTCCACACAACCTTCTCTTTTCCAGGCTGAACAGCCCCAACCTTCTCAGCCTGTCTTTGTAGGGGAGGTGCTCCAGTCCTCTTACCAAATTCACGGCCTTCTCTGGAATTGCTCCAACAGTTCCATGTCCTTCTTATGTTGGGGGCACCAGAAATGGGTGCAGCACTCCAAGTGGAGTCTCACAAGAGCAGAGTAGAGGGGGAGAATCCCCTCCTTTGACCTGCTGGTCACGCTTCTTTGGATGCAGCCCAGGCTTCCATTGGCTTTCTTGGCTGTGAGTGCTGGCTCATGGGGGGTTTTTCATCAACCATTGCCCCCCAGTCCCCCGTAGAGCTGCTCTCAAGCACTTCTCCACCCAACCTGTAGGTGTTTCTGGGATTACTGCTGTCCAGGTGTAGTTCCTTGCACTTTGCTTTATTGAACTTCATGAGGTCTGCATCAGTCCACCTCTCAAGTGTGTTAAGGTCCCTTCTTCATCATTGACTCCAGAAGTGTCTCCCCATCAGTTCGAGAGATATTTTGCTCACCATCATTCACAGTGGTTCAACTCCAGTAACTGTTGGATGGTACTGCAAAAAGTGACTTTTAATTTTTACATTTGTTTCATTTTTAATTTATGCCATTAAGGCAGAACAGCTATACTGCTTCTGGATTTGGTGTCAGCCAGGTTGGCATTAGTGGGAGTCAATGCATAAAACAGCGTTGGTCAGTGCAGACAGAATTCAGTCATTCTCATCCTTACATCCACGGGCTCTGAAGGAGCTGTTTCAGTTTGGCTGCATTTAAGACAGAATCAACCAAAAATGTTCATGTTACCAGGTTGGGTGAAATTTAAAAGGGCTATGGTCCAGCCCCATAAATTTAATTCAGATGAGCTATTGCAAGGAATCACTCATCCTTGGAAAACTAGGTTTGCAGCTACACAGTGGAAAGTGGAGTAAAATGGCACAACAGCTCTTACTTGTCCTTTTTTCCAAACCTGTTCTAGAGAGGCACAAGGAAAGGCTGGATACACAGGACTGACTTGAAGTAGCATCCTTTGGTAATTAAGATCTGACTGGCTGAATGACTTTGATGAATTTCTGAAGCACTGAACTGAAAAAACAGGAGCATATTCTCTTTTGGCATGTTAACACAAGCCTCTGCTATGAGCAGCTCCAAGGATCCATGTAAATGCAAATGAAGTCAGAAGATGAATTTATGAAACAAATACCAAGTTTGTCTTTCATTCTCTTTACTTTGATCTCTGCTACCAATTAAAAGATAAAAAAATTCTACAGCACATATAAGTCCAATTAGGTCTTGTAATGAAATCCTCAAGTACTTCTGAGGTGGAACTTGCAATAATTAGTTTTGATACATAAATAAATTTTCCAAATGCAATTTTATTCTTTTAAGATCATGTTCCACTTTGAGTTCATAGTGTTTTATTATTTCACTGATGTGTGAGAAGGAGCTTCCAATGTTTCTGTTCCCTTGGTTCTTACAGCCTCTATGCTAATGCATTAAAAATAACTAGAATTAATGACAAATCTAGTAAGTAATTATTCTAGTGGCAATGCTATGAACTGGAATTCTAACTTTAGGAACAGGTGAAAAATATTCATAGTCCCTTAGTTTCACACCCTCATCCATCCAGAAAGGACAAAGAAACTATGGATTATCAAGGCACTGAATGCTTAACATAGATTTTACAAGTGAACAGTCAAAGTCATGGCTAAGATGCTGTGCTTGAAGTTACGGTGAGTTTTGTAAGCAGCTAATAGTTTCACAGGCTGCAGTGAAAATTGTCTCCTTAGTGAGGTTATTTGAATAAAACTCCAAATGTCTGTCCCACATCCCCCTTTTTAGAAAAGATTTAATGAATTTATGCAGGTAGTGTTCAAACCGTACATAGGTAAAACTTTTTCACCTGCTGCTTTACTACACTCCTTTAAGACTTGTTTACATTTAAACAAAGTAAGATACAGTCTCATAGTTTATGCTAGGACACTATGCACAAAGAATGGTCTTCTGGCTAAAAAACATTACAAAAAGTGAAGATCGTGAAAGCCCCCTTCTCCATAATGCACATTTCTGAGTTTATGTAGACCTTCATGTACAGTGAGTTTTTGGGGCATTAGCCTATATCTTCAGAGGGTCAGAGCCTGTCTCCCTTGTGCTGGCAGTTTACACCATGAAGGTGCTTAAATCCCTGCTTTGAAGGAGCAGTAAGAGTATTGTGAAAATAAATATATGAATATTTATAAGAAACATATGGAAATTCAGATAAAAGGTGATTTAGTTATTCTTAAACAGCAATGCTTTCAGGTGTTTGTACCATGGCACTGGGAACTGAGTGACTGCACACAAAAGACAGGCAGATGCTAATTACCATTGCTCATGTTCGGCTTATCTTCAACAGCCATAGACATTCAAATGACAGGGCCTTTCTGAGTCTTGCAGGATTCAAGGCATAGTATTGCAGCTGCTACCAGGTCTTCCCTTCTAAAATGCTCTAACTACTGACTTTTCACCTCAAAAGACTCTACTCTGGACTCCAGTCTTGGCTGCCTTATCAGTGTACTTCTCATGCTGTCTTCTTGCTTTCTTCTGACTGACTCTCTGGGCAAGTAATCTTAGCTCTGTTAAAATAATTTAATGCTACATCCTTGCTGCATGTCTTAGGTTTTATCTTCGCTGCCATAGAGGGAAACTCAGGTAAGGCTTGGGCATATACCTTTCAGACTTAAGTCAGTGCAGACATTAGAAGGGAAAGGCCAGGCTTACTGTCCCACAGCACAGTCTGTGGTCAAAAGAAACCTTTCTGAGAAGGATAAGTCAAACTGCAAGGGGCTGGGAGTTGGTAGCCATGGTAATGTATGTTATACTCCCTGGTAGCTTCTGTTGTTTGAAACACCTTCCTGCTCCAAATACCACAGAAGACCATGCAAAGAACTCACCCGATCTGCTCTTTATAGATATTTACAGTTACTGTAGGCAGGCCACGCCACCTCTACCTGGCTACAATGTTTGTTCCGATGGGAATATTTTCAGCATCACAAATTGTGGATCCAGCATGATGTATGCTGCCTGCTTTAGCAATCTTGCTAAAAATCTCACAGTCTTTATATTTCTGACATTAGGATTACATCAATTTCTATGGCTTTCAGTGTGGCTGCACAGACTGGCTTTATTCCATCTAGTCTGGGATGTTTAAGTCAAGCACTTCCACTGGGGATCAAGGTATAAAGATATCTGCAATCAAGGGAAAGAAAGAGATGCACCTCCAGAGGATTACTCAGATTTAGCTAGTGAGAGGTTGTTTTGTAGTAACATCCCTTAGATTAACAGAACATGACAACTAACTGAAGGAACACCTGTAGTCTGGGAGCCTTATAGTTGCATTAACATGGCTCTGTATCCAAAATTTACAACAAAAGCACATCTCTGAAACGTGGTGGGTTTGAATGATATACACTGTTCATGCACTCCTTCCAAAGTACAGCTGGAGTGAAGCCAATTTATGATGTTGTTTCAGTACCTTACAAATAACTGTCAGTGAACTCCCAGCTCAAAATACAGCTAATGGCAACACGGCTACAAAAGTCTGCTTTTCTCTCTCCTAGCAGACAGCAGGCATTTTTCATCCCATGACTGTTTAGGCAGTGAAGGTATCAGCCATTTGATGGGGTGCTCCTTCACGTAATTTGCAATAAATTAGTAAAAAGAAAAGAAAAAACTTGCTTCTGACCACTCTCAGCAATCATGACCATAATAAAAGGTGTAGGAAACAGAGGAGTAAAAACTTCTGCAGAGGATGGAGGGTTTGATTTACAACCGTGGAAGAAGCTTGGGCTGGCGTAATGACAGACATATAGACTTTAAGCAAGAGAATTACAAACCTGTGTTTCTATAGTTATAAGTAAGAATATGTATTGGGTGTTATGGTGAAGGGTTTTAAGTATGGTAATGCGATTTTAGAGTTTAAGTTAAGAATTTAGATGTTACAATAGAAGTATATGTGTGTACGTGACCTAAAGAATTATTGGTTAAGAGACAGTCGCATTGCAGTAAAAAGTACTACAGGTGATAGGTCATAAAGTCAAAACAAAGTTTCGTGTTAGATGCTTATTGGACTAGAAAGTTATAAATTGCCATGTAATCTCGAGTCTTGTGACTTTTTCCTCGTTATGGCGACTTGTTAATAAATCTCACGACCTCCGAGGCTGATGCCTTGTTTGTTATTTTAAGTACAAATCGTCTTATCGATGCGGTCCCATCCCTTATTAATGAACGTCGGCAGTATATGAATTAAATTGAAGTGATAAGCAGAGAAAAAGAGAAGTAGAGCTCTACAAAAAGGTCTTTTATAAGATGAGTCAATCAAAATCTTATTTCTTAGATGGCAAAATAAATGTCTGAGTATCAAAGATACTAAATCCCACAAAAAACCCATATGCTAAGGACATGTTACAGACTACCATTTATAAGGATAAGAAAGTTTAATTATCTCAAGAATCATGGGGAATCTGAATATTCCTTGCATGTCATCCTCAACGAATCATTTATTTCAGCAAAAAAAAGGGGAAATGTCTTTTTCAAAACATCAGTCAGGAGCCAGACAGCAGAGCAATCCAAGGTGTCTGGTCTCAGTGTTTATTAGAAAGTCTGCAAAATAAGCCAGTGTGTGGGAGCACACAGAAACAGCCCTTCAGCATCTACTCAGTCCATGCACAGCCCTGGCAGCCAGCAGGGACACAGTGACCCCCGATCTGCCAAACCAAAACAGGGCATTTCTCAGCTTGAGAGAGGAGGTACACCAATGGTGGCATTTCCAGTGTTCCCAAAAAGGAAAAGGGAACTGGATGATAATATTCCAGAACAAAACTATTTTTTTCTCACTTTTTTAAAATGCTCAGACCTGTAGTGACACACAGCTTCCCTGAGTTTATCCCTCCCTAGCCAGGCCCTTAGAGAATGATGAGATGGGTGACAGAAAGCATCAAGAACAACAGCGGGTTCAGTCCTCATGATGGTGGTGCCCAGGCTCAATCAACAATGACAAAACTTCCAGCTCATGCTCCGTTTCCCCATGTCCTTGGCAGGGTGCTGTGGACACTGTTCTGGAGAGGAGCTGAGTGTCACACCTCCACCCAACAACAATGTGCTGTGGTGCCTTGTCCCCTTGGTCAAATAATGAGTGAATTTAAACAGAAACGGAGATGCTAATAGGCAGAGAAAATAAGGTTTTCTTCTTCACACAAAGCTCTCCATTCTCCTTCATCCCAAAGATTTCCTCAAACCTGCAAACATGCTTTTAATTGAAAAGTTTAAACCATCAATCATATAAAAGAGCTTGCCACATTCTGCGCTGCCTACCACCTGCTTATGAGGAAAAAACAGAAAGTACCAAAGGAGCATATGAATTGAATTGTACTGAAAATTTACTCAGTCAATCTTTTGGGACCAATTCTTGTCTCTCAAAACTGATTTCAATGCACTATTTGTCTTGGTAATATAACCAGAAGTGTTTTCTTCCTTCTGGGAATTGAAATGCCTCTTGCTCTAACCTGCACAGCATCTGAAAACATTGGGCTCTATTACCTTCTGAGCAAAGTCCAAGCCATTAAAACCTTTCTGTTCTCCATTGTGGCCCACTTTCAGGTACCCTCTGTTCTGAACAGAAAAGACAGCTGTTGGGCCCAATAAAGCACTTCTTCAGAGATGCACAGTCAAGTGCATGCCAGAACTAGCCTGCCCTGCTGTCCAGCAGAGAAAAGAGAAGATTGTGATAGACCATGAAATAGCAGCCTTTACATAGGGTTCGAACACCACAGCACTTAAATGTTGCTGATGTTTTACTCTGTTTCTGAAGAAAAACTGATTTTCTTGTAGCTAAAGCCTTTAATAAGAAATGTAATTCTGAAGCTTCCGATTTTGGTGTAGACACTGAGAATGAGGCATTAGAAACATAGAACCACAGAAAGGTTTGAATTGGAAGGGACCTTAAAGGTTACCTAGTTCCAACCTCCTGGACATTGTAAGGGACACCTTCCACTAGACCACGCTGCTCAGTGCCCTATCCAGCCTGCCCTTGAACACTTTGAGGGATGGGGCAGTCACAGCTGCTCTGGGCAACCTGTTCCAATTTCTCACCAACCGCACAGCAAAGAATTTCTTCCTTAGAACTGATATAAACCTGCCCTCTTTTAGTTTAAAGCCATCCCCCCTTGTGCTATCACTACATGACCTTGTAAAAAGTGCCTCTGTTTTTTTAGTCTCCCTTTAGGTACTGAAAGGCAAGTTAAAGCCTGGTGTGCAGGCAGGTGACACTGCAGTTAGCTCTCAGCTACCAGTATTTTTGCAAAGACATATCTCTAACATGTTCGTATTGATCTTTGAAGTACAAGAAAACCCTTTTGACAAGAATCAGGCTTTCTTCCTCTCTTAAACATTCCTCACAAAGGACCTGTTCCCAAACATCCTTGGTATAATTTGTTGCCTTTTCTTGATCCTTCTTTCAGGTCTTATTCTAGAAGATTGATTTGTCTGTAGTGTGCATGGGAAATCCTCACATGTCCGCTCTACACAAGCCTGTAGCCCAAGTAATTTCTCACCTGCTGCTACTGTGATCTATGGGAACAATATATATTGATTAGTGGCTGGACATGAAACTGTGCAAGGCTGAAGGACGCTTCTTTTATTGAGAACCAATTCCCTGCTTGCTCCATTTTCCTGTTATGAGCTCCAGAAGCAGAGATTAATGACAGCCGTTCCACTTGTTTAAACAGCTGATGTCTCAGGCCTAGATCCCACCTGGGGCTCCCGTCTGGACAATAACAACAGGCCATTTCTGAGCTAAGCAAAAAACCACTGTAAAAAGTTTTAGCTTCCAAGTTGGCAAAGAAAATAATTTCTTCAAGAGCAGAAAACCAGTTGAAGGACAGAAAATGAGAACCACTATGGGCAGCCACAGAATTTTTACTATAGTCCATTACTACTGAATTTTCTTAGACACCAATTGCAAAATGCACACATTGCTGGGGTGAGATGCAGCTGTTGGATATGAAGAGACACAATTGCCATAACTGCATGATGGATGTGTTCACGGTGAATGAAATGTAGAAAATGACAGGGTCAATGATAATAAATGTGTAGATACAGAGGAAGAAGCTGGAAGAATGTAGCAACCAAGAAGAATAGGAAAAGGCATATGGAGCTGTTTTGGGCCCCTACAGCAAGTGTTTTTGACACAGAGAATAAAGAGGATATAGACAACAGACCAACAAAGCTGGACCATGGATTAAAACCAGTGCTTTAAAGAGTGGTAACCTAGGAGCAAATTTGGCACTTCTAGATCCACGCCAAAAGACCTGGATGAAGATATACATAGACCAAAAAAAGATGTAGGTTGCTTTGCTTCTTCAGCTCTAAGGGAAAGAGGCTGGCAATATTAATGAAAGATAAGAGAGATTGTGTTGCTGTTTCAGGTACTACAGTTATTCTTTGTTTAGAGGACTTTAGATTGCAAGATTCTTGTTCTGGTATGTTTTACCAGTACAAAATAAATTTATTGGAAAAAGTGGTAGAATAATAGCTAGATAAAAGGAATACTTGAAATACTCCTACAGGCTACTACTAAGAGTTCATTGCTTTCTATTTCTTCAAAAGCTCTATAGTCAGATAAATTGGTTTTTTTTTACTATAACATAAATACATATTTTTTAAGTGCAAAATTTCACAATTAACTCTCAGGTACAATCAGAGAAATAAGAAGTAGGCATCATGCAGCCACCAAACCTTCCAATTATATTTTCTTGCCTCATTCCACGTGAAAAATACCAGTTGAGCCTTGAGTTTCATTGCTCACCGTTGTTACATCCTGTAGCTGCCCTTGACTTGGAGAGATGGAGAGTGTTATTTGGCTGCCATTTATTTGACTAAGAAACAGAAAGGGAAAGGAAACACACAAGCCTCCACCCCTGCCATCACCACTTTGTCTATCTCCATCTGTCATCCACACAGGCTCTTAGTGATTAAATTTGTAGGCATTTGCAGACACATTGAGTGAGTACTGCTGAATCAGGAGAATCACAGTCTGGTCTCAGCAATGAGTTAATATTTCAAGCCTTATGTTAGTTAAAGGATTTTTACAGCTCCTTAATAAAAACCTAGCCGTTATTTTCAGAGAACTTGAGCCAGAGGAGAGCTCTTAGATCTTAGTTTCTGCACTCTGAGACTCTGGGGAGGAAGGATGAAGAAAACATTATTTATCTGCGATGACCTGGTTTGTCTCCTTTTCCTTGTTTTGGGCTACTAAAAAGTACTAAAAGCTACTAAACCTCCCCAGTATGGTGGAGGCTGGGCTGGGCTGGCATAATCACTCTGAGGTGTTCAAAAGGACAAACGAAAAAGTCTGGAGGGGGCCTCTTCTGCAAGGCGCTTTGGCCTCAGTGAGCAGCAGAGCAGCCTGGCTGAGCTGCTGCCATCGTGATGGAACTTGAGGCTCTTGTCTGCTGACCTGATTGTGCTATTCTGCAGTGATGGTCCAAAATGACAGAGTGCTATTCTTGGTATTGACAACTTGAAAAAGGCTGCCATTGCCTGGGCTGCTTGGGAGGTAAATAAAGACGGGAACTTCTTCCTGGAAATTTTCTAGTCTTTATCGATATGTCAAAGAAAACCCTGGCTTTTGAGCTTACTTCATACTGTTGCTTTGGGCTTCTGTGTAGCTATCAGGCTTCCCTGTGCATCCTGATGAATCAAAGAGGTCACTATTTAAAAGCCAAATAATGCATCCTCAAAAGCTGAAATTTTGAGATGTCAGATAAAGGGTTTTAAGGAGAGAAAATGGTGGCAAGTTGCATAAACCCCACATGTATTCTGCTGAGAAATAGCTTGAAAACAATTTCAGGTAAAGGAATCCTGACTCTCAAGTTGGAACTATATGAAATAAAGCTCCATTGATCCCTCCTGAACTGTCTCACTAAATCTAGTTTGACTCTTCAAATAGCGCTCCTCAAATAGCTCCTGATAAAATGAAGACTCAACCTCCAATGTAAGTCTTTAGCCACTCCTTTCCTTTTGCAAACAACACATAAATGTCAGAGTGGTTTTACTGACCTCAATAAACACTTGCGGGCAAGCAGGCACGATCCCAGATACTGCCAATAGGAGGCCATTAAGATTGATGTTATGTTTCCACAGACTCTGTCAGCTGAGAGAGCCTTTGCAGTTTTACAGTCTGGTGGTAAGCATGAGTCTGGGATTGTTCAGGCAAGAGACCAGGACTGGCTGAAGCACGGGGGAAAAACCAGGAGATTGTCTTCCTCTATTCCATGTCTGGTAAGGGCTGAGCAGCACTTGACAGGCAGTTCCCAAACAGTCAGGCAGGATGGTGTTCGGAAAAAAGCAAAGTGAAAGGGAGAAGCTGCAGAGATATTGTTCTGCTTCATACTCAGTACCAGCCAGTAGAGTTTGCTCATTGCGTGGGTGAGAATACATTCTGGCCCAGGATGGATTTTAGGAGGAGGAGTGATTCTTTGCATGCCAGAATGCTCTGACTGCTTTCTTTAGAGTCCTGAGGGGCAAATTTATCTCTAACATGAGTCAATGGATTTTCAAAAGAGCTGAATAAACTCCACTCTATTTTATAAGAGGAATAAGAATGTTTTCAACAGCTAGGAAAAAAATATTATATGATATGTCTGAAATCAAGCTCACATGTGGTATATTGTTTCCGAGTGGCAGACACAAGAGTCTTTCCCCTGCTCTCTCCAGCAGCTTCCCCCCAAGGGTGCTCGAGGTGTGCAGCTCCCAGACACTACAGGAATGTTCCCCTGGCAGGTGATGGGGTGGCAGAACAGCAGGCACACACTGACCAGGTAAGGGCTGTGCTACAGGGCATTTGGCTGCTGTGCAACTGCAAATTCTCACAGGCGTTTAAGAGACAATCAGGCTCTGGAGCGAGATATCCAGTGCATTTTGTCTGTGTTCCTTCTGATGCTAGAGACAGAACCTTGTAGCATTTATTACCTGCTCAGTTTCCTGGTGCTCACTCTCAAAGCCCCCACAGGAGAACTTTCCTTTGTTAGTATGTTTCTAGCATCGCCCTCTCATTTTGGATTTTCTACTGTACTTTACACAGATTAACAGAAGGAAGATTGAGCAGAAGGTGAGAAAACAGGATGCTGGCTCACATTTATTTGTGAAAAGAAGTCTGACCTTAGCTGGAGAACAATGACTCATGTAGAGGGATAGCATATGAGGCTGCTGATGCTTCAGCAGCCTCAGATTATTTTTAGCTTTCCATCCCAAGGACAGTAATCCCATAGTGCAGGTAGAGTCTCTCTCTGAAGTTGCTAGACCACACAAAATAGGCACACACATTTACAATGAAGAAATTTTGGCCGGTGGTAAATGAAGTTGGATTCTGCTCTCAGTTACAGTGGCAAAAACTGAATAGGAATTCTGATGCCAGTGAAATAATTTTGGGTTGTTCCTGAACACTGAGCAAATCTCCAGCCCTCAGTCCTCCCTCCTTTATGTGCACGGGAACCTTCTACACATTAGTTTGTATGCCTCTTTTCATCTTTCTTTCAGCATGTAAAATTCCAGACTCAACGTAGAGTTTAGAAGTAGTAGTCAAGAAACAGATAGATCCAAAGAAGATGTAGAAGTCAAAGGATGATTTTGTCTATACAGATCTCAGCATACAAATGTTAGTGAACTTGGTGAATATCTTTTCCAAGTTTATTTCAAAGGCTTCCAGTACTCTGAGGAAAGCTGGCTTTGGTCATCCCTTCCTTCTTACATTGTATTCCCTTGCCATCCTTTGAAATACTTCACTTTTTCACAGGAGCTTTTCTCAGTCTAAGACATTGTCTTTGCATCATTGAACAGAGCATGGACAAAGTAGAAGCAATTGCCACTTCTTTTGGTGCCAGAGTGAAATTTACTTTCCAAGCAACTACACTTGTTACCCAGACTATGGGCTTGACAGTCCTGAGGAGTGAAGTTTCCTGTGGAGCAGAGTTCTGTGTTGAAAAGCAGTGACTCTTCAAAAATCTGGAAAGAAAGGTTTCCCAGAGAGACTTTGTCTTGCTACATCTCATCTTTCAGGGAACTCCAGCTATTCAGTGTTTTATCCTTTCTCAATGTGGCTTTTTTTTGTTGTTTCAATGAACAGCTACTTTGGAGGAAGCATATACTTCTTTATGTTTTAATCTAGTTTAAGTCAATTCTCTGATCACAACACACCAGTGATATCATGTTTAGTGTATGCTCATTTCAGGTTGTTTCAAAGACTTCCAATATTTTGTGAATCTTCCATTTAAGCCGTATCTTCTTTCCTATTCTTTTTCTTCACACTTTATTTCCATTGGTTCTCTATCATACCAAAATGCCATATTTAAATCTCTTTTGCATTGTCCCTTTCTCTGATAGTGCCCTGACAACTGCTGTTGTCAAATCCCATATTCATTTTGGGTTTATTTTTAAACTCTCTGGTGATTTTGAACTTCAACATTTCTGGCCCTAATTAAATGACTTTAATAAAGCCATCTGCATATGAAAATGTGCTAAATTCTTTATCTCAGGGGCATTACGCCGCTGCAGCACTTCCTCTCTTTCTCCAGATAGAGTCCTAAATCAACAATCCTACGAGGGCTACAGACAGCCAAAATATAAATCCACATTCTTGGGAATGTGAACGGATGGAATTTTGTGAGCACATTACTTGCAGGGAATGTTGTTGAGATTTTGGGATATATTGGTATTTTAATTAATATCATTGTCCTACATTTTCTTCTGGGAGAAGGGCAAAAAAAGCGCAATTTTAATGAGCCCCTATAGGTTCTTTTCCAGGTCCAGAGACAAAATTCAATGGATTAAGTCAAAGGAAATATAAGAAAATGTCTGGTTTCTGGATCTGATTTTTTGCAACAGGGAGCACAGCTGATATATGTGAAGAAACTGTAATAGAGACTTAAAGACAGAACACTGCTTTATATAGGATTGAAAGCCACTGGCAGTAGTAGGGAAACAGGAAAGAGGTATCAAGCTGAGTTTAGGAGGTGCATGTGAATGGAAAGGTAAGAGAGTTTCCAATGATGAGATTAAGAAGATGTGAAGTACTGGAAGGAGAATGGCAATGCGTTTGAACAAGCTTTTGCTAAGCTCTGAAAATGAGGAAAACAGGAGTGAAGTCAAGGGGAAGAAGGAGAATTAAGGTTGATGAAAAGCACCATCTGTCTTTTTGTATGTTGGTTTACTTGAAATCCATATTTTCACTTAGATATTCGTTTATGTTTTCCTCAGATTTTCCAAGGTAAAATATTTTTCAACAGAAATTGGAACAGAATTATATTCTTTAAAAAATACACTCTTTTTTAGCTGAAAAAAGAGAAAGTTTCTGTAAATATTGTCACTGAAAACACTAAGGATATGTTTTCCCAACAGAAAAAAAATGGTTTGAAATCCAGAAATAATTAAACCTTTTCAAGGAGTGAAGTAGAGTGCCTTAGCTATATAAGGGAAGAAAGAAATTGGAGCACTAGGAGTAGGACTTTGGACTGGGTGTTGGGCACAGGTATATGGTGCAACCAAGCATTCAAAAGTCCTTGCTCTTCTGCAGCAAGAGGACAGAGGCAACTTTGTTACATTGCTAATAACTGGAGATTTATTCTGTAATTCACTTGGGAGAAGCTTTTGGTTTTGAACCAAATGCCTGTCTCCGCATGCTTCAATTACAAAGGGGTTAATGTGCCTGACCAGCAGGATTGATACACCTAAGGACAGGCCACAGCACTTGTGGTTTGCAATGTCAAGTTCAATACTGGCATGCATAAAGTATTATTACCAGGCAGCTGCTTGCTGATCTGGCTAATTGTCTGACTAACAAATTGTTTGCTAACAGCAAAGCACAGAAATCAGAAGTAAGAGATGGAGGGATCCTGGTGGCAAAGTAATAATTTATCCAAACCAGTCAGTTGGGTCTACGTGATGAATCAAGATCATAACTCATATTTTAATTTGTCGTGTCTCTTTCAAAAACTGCTCTATCTTAATATCTAAGTTTCTGTATAAAATATGTGATACATTTTTGAAGCCAGCTTTGCTTTACTTTTCAGTGCTGTTTATTTTATCTGAACAATATATTTCTGATTCTAGTTCAGTGAAAATTTCAGGTGTGTTAGTCTAAACAAAGAAATTTCGCCTAAACACAGGAGTAAAACTTATCAAAATTGTGGCTGGAAAACAAGGTGTTAACCTTGTTGACCTGCTGACAAGCTCTTGCCATAGGTGAAAAATAGGTTTTCCCTCAGTCCTTTCAGTTCTGGTTAACCTTACTTTGTCTGGAGTGTCTCTATTCACTTTAAAAATGGAGAGGCAATATCTGCAAAATCCAAGGTGTTCAGAGCCTGGGGAGTAAAGCTAAGGTCTGTTGTTCCAGAGAGCATCCCAGGAACGTGGAGGTCTCTATCAGCATCTTCTTCCCTTACTCTTTACCTGCCTTTCTAAAGTTTAACCAGAGTTTCAGGATTTTACAAAATTTAATGATCAAGCACAATGTTTCTGAAGCAAACGGACTAGAAGATTCATAATGTCACCTATACAGGCCCAAATAATTTAGATTCTTATGAAGCTTTTTTCCAGAAATTATATAAAGCATCTGATGGGTCAAAATCTTCAGAACTTAAATATTCTTGCTCGTTCCTTGCTTTTCTTCTAATAGAATGATTTTTTTTTATTTCCCCTTCCTGACCTCCATTCCTCTATCTGTTTCTATAATTTCCACAGGAGTTGTGATTTGTTTTATGAACTGCCTTTGTCTGGGCTGCTTCTGTCTTGAGTGCATTTTGTTTTGGCTTTCTGTGTTGCCTAAACCATTCCTTGTTCTTTGATGACATTAACAAATTGAGCTGCCTCACTGGATAGACTTTTGTCCTCATTTATTTCAGAGAGCCTTTTGGACTGAAATCTCCAAGCCCATCACAACTGCCTTTGTAAATCAAGCTGACAGTCAATTACAAGATGGACTATGTATTCGAAAAAGGCCAGCTTTGAAAGCTCAGCTATTTCTAATACACTTACAGACCTGCAAATGCTCTTCATTTGCAGGACACAGGGATGCTGTTCACCACTGCATGTGAACAGCTGGTGCTGCGGTGTGGCGTAAAAAATCAGCAGAACTTTAAGAGAACTCGGAGGAGTTTAGTCAAAACAATAAGGAAAGCGTTATCTGCCTCCCAAGGAATAAACCTGAGTTGACGTGGGTACTAGTTTTTATGAAGCTTTATTGTATCTGATGCATTAACGCTTGCACTGCTGAGAGAGACCAGACAGGCTGGGAAGTATCAAAGTGTTTCAGAAAGAGTAGGGCACATAGGAGTACATAGGAAGCTTGTGATCCACGAAGAGATGCACAATAATGCACCTTGCACCACTTTTAGTTCTAGTAGAAAAATATTGCAGCAAGACAGTTTGTGATATGGGCGTATGCGTCTGTGAGTAAACTCCAGTTAGCACTTGGCATAGTTTAATTCCTCTCCATTTGGCAATTCATCTGGTGTTCTCCCTTCTGCTGCATTTCTCAGAATAAAGTTGAAGGAGCTGTCTTCAAGTGTACAAAAACCAGGGAGCTTAGGCTGCACAATGACCATGTTCCCAATGCATAAGAAATAAAAGTAGTTCTGTTTGATTTACTATTCTGTTACAGTCACCAAAAATCCGCAGAACTGTGGAAACAGCACTGGCTGGATAATCCTGCAGAAAGCACACTGTGGTGCTCAGTATGGGCTTTCCTCATGAGGGCTGCTCCAGTGAAGTGGTGTGTACAACTCTGTAAAACCTTGTATTGAAAAAGGTCTGACAAAAGCAAGGAAAACAGCCCTTACTTCTGGCAGGATGCAGTCAGTCTAGCCCATATGTGGTGGGACTTATGAAATGAGTACCCTGTGCGAGTCTCTCTCACTCTTCCAGTTTATGGTGCCAGTAAATCTGCTGACTTGATTTGAACAATAACAAGAAAAAATATACAATAATCTAAAGAGAGAATGGTTTTGTGAGCTGATGGGGGAAAGAGAAGATTTATTTTTTAAAAAGGTGACTGTTGAAGATGTTGAGGAATATTTTCTTGCCTTGGGAATCAACATATATTCTATGACTCAAAGACCTGGACTAGAAGTAAAGACACAACTCACATGCTATGCTTATGTTACAAGCAATCCTCTCTCTGTTGCGTGCAGGACCTTTAACAGCACAAGGCAAAGCACAGGAAATGATGTTGTGAAGAGTGTACCAGTGTTAGTGAGGAACAGGCTTGTCCCCATCTGCTTCTATGGCCCCTGCTGCTCTCCAGGAACATCCTGTCTCTGTATCGGCTTAGTCTTGGGCAGAACCAAAAGGAAAAAACACCATGGCGTTGAAACTTGATAAATTGCAGTAGATACAGATAGTGAAATGGCCAAGTGCTGCTCTTCAGGTGGTCTCCCACTGATCTGTCTACCCTCTCCAGGCTCAGTGCATCTCTTGCTGGCCCTGGCATCAAACTGGTCGGAGGGGGATTCATTGAGATTTCTTTCTCAATCAACTCTTTAAAAGCCCTCTTCACCATCTTGGCAAGCCTATGACTGAACATGTTCTTCCCTTTCTGCCCCCTCAGCATACCAGGTTTTCCAGAGCAATTCCCATGGTCTCAGTAGGCAAACATCTCAGTAGGCTGTTGCATCAGTCCTGTAACCCTTTGTTGAATCTCCAGACCTGACTGACACTTTCAAGTTCCTTTCGTTTGTTTGGAAGGATTGATGAAAAGGCTACGTCTGCTCCAGAGTCCTTAACCACCATTCTCAGAGCTCTGTAATCCTTGATACACCTCAGACTTCTCCTGGCTGTATTACTGGCACCCACAAGGAGCAAGAGCAGTGGGTAATATTCTGGACCGTACAAGGCTCAGTAGTTTCTCGGTGACAGCCCTGACAGCAGCATCTGCATCACACGTCTCTAGAGTGTGTGTCAGGTCAGCAAGTGAGTGCCTACGTAGCTCTCAGAGGACAGTCGCCTTTTCTTAGTTGTGCTGGGTGTTACATTGGAGCTGAGTAAGGCAGTGTGATCTCCTCCCTGAGTCTTTTCTGATGTGATGGGTCTTTCCTTGTCAGCCTGCAGAGCCGTCAAATGATTCTGCAAGGGCACCTTGGGCTTCAGGGTAAGTATTTTCCTCCTGCAGAGCCTTGCTGTTGCAAGCTTCCATTCTTCAGCATTATTGGCTCCCACCCGTTCTGTACATGCCGGTGAAGGAGTTTTTGGCAGTGGGCTGTGAGTCCACTGCAGACTGTGCTTGGAACCAGCTATCCAGTTCCTTCTTAGCCTCCCTGAAGCTATGCATGTTTCTCACTGCCTCCTGCAGCTCAGCCACTTGCCACACAAAGTGGGGGACAGAGTGCTTCTCCTGCCTCCACATTCTTGGCATCTAGCAGCTTTGTCTGTTGACAAGATGGTCACCAAAACTGCGGGAAAAACAAAAACTCTCCAACAACATTTTTTAGTGTTAGAGAATTAAGACATTACTTTATTCTTGCCAGGATGTTGTTCTGGCCAGGATGTGCAATAGAAACCATTTTATCCACACGTTGCCCGAGTTGTGCAGAGAAAGTAATTCCATCACACATGCTCTTTACTAGATTTTTCATATACTTATACAGACAAAATCCAGAGAAATTCACTGGTTCAATGTTCATTGGTCCCAAGTTACACAGTTTTTAGTACTTGGTTTCCTGTTGGTTATTGACCTTTTCGACTTCGATGTTAATTAGGTTCTAATTCTTCGTTCTCTTACCTATCTTTTCCCAGACCAGGTGTCTCCGACCATGGCGGGAGTGGGGTGGGGGGAGGAGGGGGAAGGTGATGTTTGGAGTTGATGTTCTTTAATGGTTGTTGTCTTTTGTGTACCTTCTGTTCTACTCCCAGTCTGTTGAGATGTTAAGTTCATCAGACCTTGAGTGGTGAAACAATCCTTTGAAAAGAAACCTCAATTCCTTTGCCCCTGGGAAAAGGCAAACAAAACCCCTGACTAAAGTTATATAATAAAGTTTTAAACTTTGTATCATTTCCAACAAGATGAGGCTGAAGTGAGAATGACCTGTTTGTTGCTGCTAGTGTCACAAGAGGCATTATAACAAACTGTCCTCTCCAGCTACTCAGCATCACCCACCCATTGTGTGTAGTTCTTTGTCTTTCACTCAGCTGTAACTTGAATTCGGGCCATAAGTTCTGCCGTGTGGATGATAGGAAAACTCGTTCTTCTTGGACCAACAGTGGTTATTCCAAACTTGCCTCAGGTAGAAGTCATACATTGCACATTTTATTCTGGCAAGGTTATTGCAGGCAGTGCAGTTGGGTTATCAGAGTCAATTCTCAGGACAGGTGTCTACTCCATGCTGTGATTGTGTCAGTAGATCACCTAAAAGCTCACAATGAGTTGTGGCAGGGCTGGGGATGGCATCCATAAATCTTCCCAGAAGAGGAGACAAGGTCTCTTGCTACTGCTATTCCAGCAAATGCTGCAAAGAGCCATAGTGGCCCTAGATTTGTCTCTAGTGTTGAAATATTCCTAGTGAGGAAATGCCCATCTCTCCAGAGGCCATACTATATACTTTAAGCAACTTTGAGGACCTATTGACTCTTCTTTTGACACTGTTTTAGAAAAGAAACATCAGACCTGTGTCGTGGGTGATAGTGGGAGCTTCAGACAGAGTTTATTAGAGAAGCCCTGTTGCTGAGCCATGAGGTGCAGAGAGGACCCTTGCATTATAAACTCCTTCTCAGAGAGATGCCTGGGGATGGGTGAACCCAATCTTAGCCCCAGATTGCCAATGGATTAGGTAACCTTGTCCTGCAGGAATAAAGATGGCAAATCAGATATATTTATATAAAATGAATTATTTATTATGAAAAATGATTAGACAAAAATATTATTCTGAATTAATTACTACACAGTGTAAAAGCTAAAAGTACTCGTAGTGTCTAGTATAGTAGAAAACACTGTACCAGAGCAATTATATTAAAGCTAGCAAAAAGAAACAACTATTAAGCAGAGATTGATGTACCTCACTCTACCAATGTTCGTGTGCAGATGTCTTTCACTCAGCTTCTAGGAGTATCCTTGAAGGGGTGTCCCCACTTCAAGGCAGAAAACTTCATACACTCCAAGAAGGAACATGTTAGAAGAAACTACCGTACGGAAGTGGACTGGACTTTTATGGTGTAAAGTAATATGACTGCCACTCATATGGCTCCATGTCAGCCTGGCAGTTTATCTGCCATATCTTTGCTTCACTCTCAGGATGTTAACTGGGAGTTGATGCATCAGATTGGTTTTAGCATAATTCAACACCAAACCCAGCAAGAGACCCCCTCTCAGTCCGCCACTGATAGCCTTGTAAAAAGGGTATTGTCTGAGCTGTTTGACCACATTCCAGGGCAGATCGTCCTGCTACAACCAGCAAAGTCTGCTCTGTAAGCTGCAAACTGCTTAGGTACTTGTCTTAAGACTCACACAATGAGCAGCAACTATGCAAGTGGATCAGAAGGTCCAGTTTTTGAACATGTTGTGCACAGAAGGATCTCTGGAAATACTACTTTCACTGTTTGACATTCCATAAAGGAAGAATGCCAGTAAGCTAGAATGAGGTCAGATAATACAGGGATGAAGAAAATGACTTATTATGAAAAAGG
Source organism: Falcunculus frontatus (assembly GCA_013398115.1). Taxonomy (NCBI): domain Eukaryota; kingdom Metazoa; phylum Chordata; class Aves; order Passeriformes; genus Falcunculus; species Falcunculus frontatus. Next base: position 940,500 of record VZRV01003334.1, on the reverse strand, counting down.
GAGGAAATATATACAGACTCATTCTGGAATCTTTCTGCAGTGGTAGCTTATCATAGTTAAAAATAAGGAATATGAGAAATACGCATTCCTCTATGTAGAATTCTGGGTATTTGTACCTGTTGCCTTATATTTTTCTTGTCCCCATATATGTTTTAGATAAAGCTCATGAATTTAACTTTTTCCTTATCTGAGTATTTTATGGCTCCAGCACTGTTCTCCACCTTCACCTTATGTTTTTTTTCCTTTTCTTTGGTCATTTGCATAAAATCACAGATACGGTGTTCTGAGGCAATTAACGCTCACCAGCCCTTTGACACTTGCTCTGACATTCTTTTTCTGGTGCTTTTATATCCCCACATCACCATTCACATCTCATTTATACCAACATGAATGTTTCCAATGTTAATATTTCTGTAACAGGTTTCTTGGATGAATGGCAAAATCAGTCACTTTAAAAGTACACAGTACCAAAGAGTGAAATTTATTCTTTTGCAGAGAGCCACTGCAAGCCTTAGGTACCACTCAAAGTCCCATTGTCATGGCAGAAGAACTCGCTGAGACTTAAGCAGAGAGAAAAGTGAGATTCATTCAATAGCTCTACTTTGGCTGTCAGATCTCAGCCTGGAGGAAGGAGAGCTCCACAATAGCTCCTAAGTATGACTAAGAAGTGAGAAAGAAAAGAGCTTCTACATTTAGTTGACAGCACTCCTGGTGCTGTGGCATGGCTGTGACAAGACTGCAAAGTGCATTGTCAGGCGGGATATGAGGATGGTCCAATCATGCTTGCTGCCAGCTTCTGAGCTATTTGAATCCTCCTTTTGAACTACCTCTGCGTTATTCTCTTTACTTCAACTGCATCACCAGTTTTAATGAATATCACCTAATATCATGCTGGGGAGGAGAAGTCCGTAAAAACAGTATGTTTGCAAATTTGATCTAAAGTTTGAGTCAGTTCATAACATGGGCTGTCTGGAATCCATACTATTGGATTATTTTATGTGTTTGTGATTTATAGACCTCTTAGGTGTCTAAATATATAGTCAGTTAAAATTCCTCAAACAAAGAGATATTTACAGGTACCTAGAGCTTAAAATGGGCCAGTGTACAACAGCACCTTATACTGGCATTTAATTTTTCAGAAGTCTAAATTATCTTTGCATGTGTGTGCTCTGATGTATGGTGCAGTACAGTCATGATGAAAAGCTGTTGTATGAATGAATAAAATCTTTTGCCCTGTGCTCAGAGATAATTTCATCTATTAGAGATGCAGTCTGCTTATGAAGTTCCTGATCATTCCTTCTGAATTTCTAAACAGTTGTATTGCATTTCTTACTCCTGGATATGGCAGACAAGTTAGATGCTACCTGGTGTACAGAGACCAAAGACCCTGGTGAGCAGGAGACTTTAGAGATGGGGATCTGTGCTGTCATCTTGGGTCCTGAACCTTCACACAGCCTGGCAGATCTCCAACCCAAGTGCAGATGGGGAGCTAAGGAGACAAAAGAGGGTGCTTTTGCTGTGGTACATACCTGGCATATATAAAATTCCACATAAATTATCATCTCCTTTGAAAGGATAGATGCTGACAGCCTGTACTAAATAAAATGATTTACCTATCTGAGTAGATAACAGTAAATGCCTCGAAGAGAGCTGTACAGCTCCAGTCTAAAGATACTGCAGCTGTAATAGAGGAATGAAAATGCATGAGGTATGTTAATTGAGCAATAAATGAAATGTATGATTAAATGAAGAGGTAACCTTTCTAAGATAGCCCCTCTTAACGTGTGTTACTTTGCATTATGCCTTTGAGCTTTTCTACACTAGAAAAATAAGCTGAAGTAAGGTCATGCTGGGTTCAGTTAACTCTGACCTAAAGATGACTGCTTTGCTAGTGTAGTTGTGCTGCTATGTTTTACGCCTCAAATGAGCAGGTCAAGGGGTAGCCTTGACTCCCTGCAGACTCAGAGTGATCACAGAAACAGTGTGTCCTACCACCTGTGCTTCTGCCTTACCCACTGCCTGCGTGTACCACCACAATCTGTCACATTGCAGCAGGCATCAGGTGCTTGGGTGAAGCACATGACTGTGAGCAAGAACAACAGCAGGTGGTTAATCCGCAGTCCTGAGATTCCTCCCAGAAGAATTGGGGCATGGCTAGGAAACATGTAGGGAAATCCCCAGTCTGTTACACCCAGCTGATGGCCAGAAAAAGCTTGTGAAAATTGGCTGCTATAAAGCTATTCACATGTCCAGAATCTACAGTACTGAAGAACAGGGGATTGGCTGAGAACATTGTTTCCCTTCTTGATGATGGTCTGATTTTACAGGTAGCATGAATGTGTAGTTTCTTTGGCAGACAGTTGTCTCACAGCTTTCTCAGTCCACCTTTGATTGCTTTCTGTCTCTGTAAAGGAATTTTTGCCATTTGATGTTCAGACTTAATTAGGATAATGCAATGTCCTTAAATGGACCACTCACAGCATGTCCTGTTCTCCCTAGTTTGGAAGGAATTTTTCTTCCTTCTGCTAGTGAGCTCCTCTGTAACTCTTTGGTTCATGTGCGCTGCCCCATGCCTGAGTGGGTAACTGCTGAGATCCCTTGAATATTGCTGGTGTAAGTTCAAGCTGCCCTACTCTTCTCCGATCAGCTATCTATAGGTACTGTTGTATCTATTCCTACAGAGTCCACCATTTGCCATTTGCCTTAGTGCATGGGTAACTCAGTGAATTCCAGCTGTTTCCATACCCACGTTTGGACACTGTAGCTCATCTTATGTTTGGCATTTCTTGTTCTTCCTAACTGTATGTGCTGACATGCTCCACAGGCACTCCATGTTAAGACTGAGGAAGATTAAGGTAACTCAATCTGCAAATCCAGTTGCTGAGGAAGTGATGCCGAGGAAGAGCCAAGCCAGATAAGCATAGCAGTCTCCATAGCTCTGTGATATGAGGCAGGCACCCTTTACGGTAGGTTTAAAAAGACACTGGTAGTGATGTGGCAGGGTCACTGCTTCATGCAGATAAATAATTACATCTTGCAACTGTACGAAGACTTGTACATGATGTCTCTGCTTCACGAATCACAACGGCGTTCACTCTGCTGTGCTTCTGCCATGTTCCGGATCCCCGTATCCCTTTTAGCCTTGCCAGGTGTGGACCCACTCGGTAGCAGCTGGGCAGCCTGGGGAGTTCAGAGCACCAGGAATGTGGTGAATTCTGGTGTGGCCACGCAGAGTTCACCGACTTCTTCTCACTGTTGTGTCTCAGATTTAAGCTGCACCAAGGTCAGTCAGGGGAGCTCAGGCGGGTGAGAAGGGAGATCAGACTGAAGGCAGTAAAAGTTATTTGGGAGCTGTCCTTCGAGTATATATGAGGACTTTAATTTGCAGCCAGTAAGTGGAGCTAAAGCTCCATGAGAGGTTATTTCTTTAAAAAACGTATGGTTAAAAATTGCTGATGGAACTTTTTTCTCCCCATTTCCTCGTATTTATTTAGTCCTTTTGTTGCACATAAACAGTCACACTGCTGGGAGCTCACGGTGTGAGCTCTTAACTTTTCTATTTCATTCCTTGAGTCATAGACAGAACACAGGATCTTTGCTGCATTGAATATGCAGTTAGCTCTTTCCCATGTTATTTGTTGGCTTTGCAGTAGTTCTTCTGCTCGCTAATTTCACACACAAATTTCCCCTGTCAGTTAAACAAAATAATTGCATTTGTGTATATGTGAGTAGTCATGTTTGCAAGGGGACTTTCATACTCTTATTAATCTAATTAAGTTAATTTCCTGAGTGGCAATATTGTGTCCAAGCTTTTGGGGAAAGCTGTCCTTTGGCTACATTGTTACTCAGTATTGCAGTTCATGTACAACATCTAATGTCTGTATCTAGAGTTTTGAGTTGCACGCCTTTAGTGCCTCCGCATTTTGTAAAATAATTAGAAACATTTTGCAATGGCACTTACTGGTCCCTATTTTTGCCTGGTCTGGATCACTTTGTGCTTTTATTCATCCTTTCTCCTGTTTATAAATATTAGCTCCTCATTTGAAAGTTTTAGGCAGGAAAGTACTTAGAAAGTACTATGTGTACCTTTAAGTATTGGATCTCTGCAATAGAATCCAATGGGACTAGTTATAAAACCAAAGTTAGGAATATGATTGAGCGCTTGCTTGGATCAAGGTCATTAATACTTCACCTTGACTTATACGACTAAGAACCCAGTTCAACAGTGGACAACCACAGACTCAGGCAGTTCTGCCATGTTCATGTTTTCAAAATCTACTATCAATAATACAACTACAAGTCCTTTGCTGAATAAATGCAGACTTTTTTTTCCTAAACTGGGCTATTGCTTGAAGCCATAAAATGTATTTTATTGAGCTCAGCTCAATCTCTACTGATTTTGACAAACTCTTATTTCACTACTGCCATGGTTGGCCATTTAACTTGAGTTCTTGGCCTGTGTTCTGGGAAAACAGTGATCACAGAGTAGCCCAGATCTATCATGTGCTTTTGCAGCAATTAATGTCTGACGTTAGCAGACCCATAGTCCATTGGATCTGGCTTTTAATTTATTAAATCTGTAAAATGAGCACCTACTATTCTGCAAAGTTTCAATGTGAACCATTAAGCATATTTTGGTGACACAGGATGGGAAGGAGAGGTCTGTGGAGTGTTAAAGAAGAGAATTTCTGGCAGTTAGTGTTTTCCTTAAAGTTGATTAATTCACCAGTTGTTGCAGACATTCTGGATTTTTTCTTCTGGGTCTCTTTCCACTGACAGTGGGGAAGACATTTCAGAATCATTACACAAACACACACACACATTTGCTTGTATCCCTAAAATCTCTCTGATATGAAGAAACACTTTTGACATTAGAGTAACACTGGAGCAAGCACCACAGCTGTTTGAGATGTGAGGGGATGGAAAAGAGGACCGGCATTGCAGGGTGAGGTTCTGCCAAAGGCATTTTTATATGAGAATATTTTTCTGTCCATAAAAATGTTGTATTAAATCAAGTGAAAACATGCCAGTCCCTGCTGTGTGCTCCATCCACAGCTGTGCCTATAGCAACATAAATAAAGGATATGTGGGGGCATCCATTCCTTTGCCATTCACTGGACAGGGCCCCACAGTGACAACTGGACAAGCTTAGTGGAGATGGCAGCAATTTCAGGAATACCTTGCCAGAGTCAACAGAAGAACAAAAATAGTTTTAGAAGCCCTTGTTTGATGAGGCTATTTGAAGAACTAGCCTTTCAGGATAACCAAGTCAAATTATGAGGTGTTTTAGAAACACTAAAATGATAGTATTAAAAACATTAGGGTCTGAAATTTTTGTAGGCTGATTAGAAAGCATGATTTTGAGAATTAAAATTCTTTCTTTCTCATCCATTTCTGGAGACTGAGGTAACCAAAATGATTTAAGGGTTAGTTTTCATGAAAAGATGGAATTATGTCTGGTATGAAACTCTTTAAAGTTTGCTTTATTTTCTCAATGGAGGTTTAAAGTAATGTCTATGCTTTTAATGCTTTCCGCCTTCCTGATATGCTTCATTTTCCCCTGGAAATTCCTAATACTAGCACTGGCTATGAACAAGTGCTTTAAAATATGTTTTGGCTTGTTCAGTTCACCACTCAAGCCCTCAAACAAAACCTTTTTCCCCTAGACCAGTTTTATCTTCTAGAAAATGACTGTGCATTTAAGCTTTTTCCAATGAGAAAAGATGATTGGGACATCATCTGATTGTCACTTCCATCACAGTTTTGTGCACTCAAAGCACTTGAAATACTCGGCCAGCTCTGGATTGGCACTTCTATTGCCTCTAATGGCTGTTTGGGCAGGCATCAAAACCATGTCTTAAACTGCTGCTCCCGCACCATGAACCTTTGTCCCTTTTCAGACCATTTCACCTAAATCTGAGAAAAAGCCTGATTGCTGCAAAACACGAGGCAAGTGCAACATGTACTCATAAAAAGTGACCATCTGTAGATAGTGGCAGGCAAAATATCACCAGCCTCCAATGACTGGCAAGTTGTCCCTCCTTCTGCCAAGATGTGCCACTCACAGCCAAAGTTACTTGCTACCTTACAAGCACAGGTTGTGCTTCTGCAAGTGCTGAGCATACAGCAGATCATTTGCTCTCAGCCTGACCTTGGACACCAGCAGCCTAGGACTGGGGAATTACAGCACCCTTGCACTCATCCAGTGAGGAAATACTATGCAGTAGCAGAGAGAAGAAGCTGCTAGGACCTGGCAGAGCCTGGTCAGAAGAGCTGGCCATAACATGAGGTTTCTGAGGATGAGGCTTAGGGCATGAGGATTGCTGTCTCTTACCTGCAGCAGGCTGAAAGGCAGCTCGACATCTAGGCCCACATTACTGGATGGAAAGAAGATGATCATAATAAATTTCAATTTTGAACAAACAACCTCTCATTATTTTTAACGTGCTGTCAGTACAACACAAAACGCTTTACGCGGCCATGCAATGTACCACCTTTTTCCTCTATGTATAAATCCCTCGGACTCAGTTGCCCCAGTGCATGCAGAGGCATAATTATTAACTGCTGTATCTGTGGTAAGAATTTCTAGGCTCCTAGGACCCCAGGCCATTTTCTGCTTGCTGCTCTATGAACGCACTGACACACCACAGAGATGGTACAAAGGAAAACACAGGGAACGGACGACAGGAAGAACAGGAAGGTCTGATCCCGCCCAGCAGCAGCACTCAGAGTTTATACCCTCCAAGCTAAATTTTAAACATTTCAGTCAAACAGGGTGTTTACAACATTATCCTGTGCTTGAAGAGGCACCTCTTCAAGCAGGACAAGAGAGTAATGATTTTATGGATTGGGTCAAGGTTCTAAAGAGCAGATTGACATGCTTGAGGGATCATCATTCTCACAGGAGATCTGGCCTTGCCTCCACAGAAATCAGGGAGAACTTGCTTTTCAGCTCACACTCTTCGATAGCATCTTTTGAGAAAAGCTTCACACAAAACATGGATAACATTAAGATTGTGAATTCCCCTAATCTAAAACCGGTAAATGTTGTATTAAGAAAGCTTATGTTTTTATACTAGCTCAGGGGCCTAGGTGGCACTCAGGTCCAAACTAGTGGATTTGCGCGCTGTGCTGTGTTTGCTCACCTTTTCACTCTAGGTCATTGCACCATCTGGGCAATATAAGTGGGATAACTTGGATAACAGGGTCTTAACCTTAGCAGGAAATGTAGATGTGACCAAACTTGCCCTTGAAATCTTAGCTGTCCTTTTATGCCTCGCAGTGTGCGCTTTGATGATGCAGCAGTGGTACCTTTTAGGATGGAGCCTCATTCACAGCACAGCATGAGCCCTGCTTATGGACTGAGTCAGGCTTACACAGGGCGTGAAATCATTTCATGTGAGATGCCTTTGTTGTGTGTTGGAGATGTTAAACAATGTGCAGCCAATAAGACAAGGAGTGTCAGGAAGAAAAGGAAATTCTTGTCAGTTGGCAGCTGCCTGACGTATTACGGACATAGATGTTATGCTTGCTTCTCCATTTCTTAATCTATTGTGAAAAAAAAATCTATGCAGGAGATTTCTATTAGGAAGTTGGCAAGTCATTTAAAGCTTTTTTTTAAACACAGCATGTGTGTGTTTCTCATTTTCTGGGTGCCTAGCTTCTAGCTCATTTTGGCCTCAAGCCATTGAACGTGTTGAGGATAGAGACTGAGACTAAGAACTTAATTTCACGTCCTCTGGGAAGCTCATGTGCAGAGCTGAAGACTGGTAGGTGCATTTGCCATAACCCCTGTAGCTGAACTAATGTGCTGTAGCTTTCTTCACTAGCTGGATTTTCCTACGAAGCACTGTGAGAGCTTGCCATTGAAAACTGAGGAACCCAATTTATGCACAGCATTGACCAAATGGGCTTTTATATCAGTAGCCTTGGGTGCCTGCACCAGAACTGCCAACTCCATGGGCAGTGCACTCTGCCAGTTGGCCTAACTTGCTTGAATTCAACTTCAAGCACCTGTTTTTCATCCACGAGCTTGGCTGAATGCAGAGAAAAGAAACAGAGCCGCTCCTCTGATTATCACTGACAATGACTGATCTTTATGTGTAGTCTAAACTCTACTTGAAGCACTTGAGCAAAAGAAGAAACATGATGGGTACTTCCAAAAAGGTACTGCACTGCTCTTTAAAGCTATATCCAGCTTCTCTTTATCTTTGGAGAGAAGAGGAAAAAACCAGACAGCCTGTTTCAGTGTGAGTGAATGGGGGATGAACTAATTTCAGCCATGTATAGTATTTTTGCATTTAAGTGAAATTAAATGGGAATTACACATAGATGCTTATGAATTACATGGAATATTTGCCACATGCATGATTAAACAGCTCTGGCCAACTTTTAACCACCTAGTCAAATATGCTTTTTTAGCAAGAGGGCAAGTACCATCAACTTCCCTGGACAGTTAATATTACTGGGCTTAATTTCTCTTCATCCCCAGGACTGAGCAGCTCCATGTAGAGTAGTGAATGTGCCTTCTATAATCTTCGGTACTGCCAGCAATAAGATGGGTTTTATTTGCATGGTCTTTCACTTGAGATTTTGATCACAACCAGCAGCTGGGTGCTTCTCTGTGTATCATATTGTTGCTCCAGGCTGTTCAGAGGCCAATATTTCAAGGCCATAACTGCTGATCCCACTCTAGTCTTTCCCTTATGAGCAGCTGAAGCACCTCTTTTGCTGTAGAGAAACATAATCTGAGCTATTGGTTTTGATCATCAGGAGCAGAAGCAGCTGGTACACAGAGAGTTCCCATGTTATCTACCCGGGAAGCTGAAGTCAATACCAAGTTTACCTAAATCAGAAAGAGAAGCTGAGTCAAGATACCCAATTGCTTTTGATGTTTTGGGATTTTTCCCCTCTGAATTACTGTGGAACACGAAGGAAAAAAGCAATGAGGGAAAGCGTTTTTTTTTCTGTAAGGGTCAGGGCAGGGGGCAGTCCTGACTCTACTATGGTAAGAGCTTCCAGTTGAGATAAATGGTGCTGCTGTTGTGGCCCCAAGCTTTATTTTGGCTTCTTCTTGGCTGTAACATGAAAGTGAGACTGGATCTGTCTCTGAAGTTTTGTGTTCTGCATTTGGCCACAACTGGTTGGCACCTAGTCCAGTGCTGCATCATGCAGGTGCTCATAGCTCTGACTTATTTACCCATCTCTGGCTCAAAGATGGGCATTAAAGGTAATAGCCTGTTCAACTTTCTGCAGTTCTTTCAAAAATACGGGAGCTTTAAGGTGCATCATACTGGGGAAGCAGAAGGGCACTAAATATTTAATACCAAAAAGTTAAATATTATCATAAAAGTAATTTAATATAAATGGCTTTCAGCAAATCCTTATCCATATTTCATGATTGAAATGGGTGTCTGGCTTCTAATGTTTGCATGCAATTAATTTTAATGGGTGCAGCACATTACTTCCAATCCTTTGTCCCTCAGAGACCCTGGCCCTATCAAGAAAAGAAAATAGCGGGACATCAAACATCAGTGACACTGAGGGTGATTCAGTGCCCTGTGTATAAATCTGGAAATGACAAGTTAATTGGCTGTTGGTAGTTCCTGAACTGTATCCAGACTAATTATTCTATGTATCTGGGGGTGAATGAGAAACGGCAAGAACTCCATAAGGTAAAGATATCTAAAAATATGAATATGCATTACCAACATATAAAACTTCAATTTCACATGTCTTTGTAAAATGTGAGTTGAAGTATCTTTAAATAGATGGTAGTCTTCCCACTGATTTTACAGGATTTAGAAGATGTCTTCAGAGAGCTTTGTATATGTATCAGGGACGTCATAACCAATTTTGCTTGGGTGAGGTCAAAGAAAAGTTCTCTCATCCTCCAAACACCTTCATGCCCGCTAAGATCTCCTGTGAAGGGCATCTGCTGCAAGATGAAGCAGACTCTATGTTTTGTGAATGATTTAAAGTGTGGAAATTGCTGGATGTTCACAAATGTCCCTCCAGATTGCATGAAGATATGTAAGGTGTCTGATGACCTCTGAAATAACAGCAGAGATTTTTAAAGCTAAACAAATACATCTCAGACCATTAAGCTGGACAGAAGAGAGGTCTGGCACATTTGATTCCAGAAGGAATTTCTGAAATAGTAAAAGTGAAAAAAATAGGTGGTGCAAAACACATTCTAACACTAAAACTGATTTCATTGTGGGCTTCTGGGGATGAAACTCTCCAGCTTTAATTAGCATCAAACTTAACTGTCTTCTATTTCAAACCTGAATATTAATTAGTGATGCCCTTGGGGTAATCAACCCTTGTGGATCTCTGAGAAAAACGAACTGATTAGTAGATTGACCTTGAGAGTTCCAATGGAAGATGATGAAAATACAGACTCTTCAACTGTAGTGCACTGAAAACTTAGTGTAAACTAGTGAATTGGGAAGCCCAGAGGAAGAAGGAGGAAAACTTAATGAGGAGGTTAGTGACAAAGGATGCCATTCATTTTTCCACTTAAAAATGCAAGCTCTTTTTGCGTTGCATTCAAGCTGTGAATGAAAGTTCATCTTGAAGTACTTTCAGAAGAATCTGACTTTAATTATATGAACCCCACAAAAAGTTCTCTTAAACACATCTCAATTATTTGAAGTTTAATTTTTGCTGCTTCCCAGCAAGCAGCTGATGTTTTCAGGAAACAGTTTTGGAAAAAATTGAGAGAGACCTAGTACACCACCATATTTGGAGTCAGGAAAATTTGCCCCAGCTCCCTCATCATGCTATGGATTCTTTGCTAGAGTCTTCTTCTGCCTTTATCAATAGCTGTGCAATCCTGGACAAATAAAATGTGTCTGCTTGCCTTTTCTGAGTAGGAACAAAAAGTAAAAATCTCCATTGTCCATGATACCTTGTGATCTGTTGACCTGAGATGCTCGGAATGCAAAGAAAAACTTCGAAAAATTTCTATCCCTTCTTAGCCTTTTATAATATATTTTGCTGCTTCTCCTTCCCAAAGCCTCTTTCTTATGTAACAGTTTATCCTTGAATAACTGTGTTATGCCATTTCCAACTTTCTTGTCCTCCAAATACATCTTACAAAATGGAACAGCTCCTCTGTCTCTGTTGTGCCTTTCAACATCCTGAAGCCTCAGCTAAGAATTCCACTGCATGGGCACATGACCCAAAGTTGCCATTCAAATATGCTTTTCAGTTTTGATTTCCCAAAAGTGATCAGAAGATGTGAAAGTGTCATTATTGCAAAGCCGTAGGTTTGTATTTCAAAGCACATTTGAAGCTAGATAAGCTGTAAAAAGTACTTTAGGCAATGAAAGAATCTCAGGCTTACACAGTAAAATAGAAAAGATAAGTAGCGATGTGCTCTTGGCACATAGTTAGGTGGTCTGAATTTTTGTTTTATTGTTATTGTGGGGTAAAAATCAGATAACATGATGATGTGCATTCCCTAATAGAAATTTCTAATATAGGACATATAGGGATACTGAAGGGTAGATAAGAGAATTCTAACCTCTGTGAAACTCATTGATGTCATCTTACCCCTAAGAACAAGTCAAACAAAAGGCATCTATTTATAGTACTTTGAGAAAATTTGATGCCAGTTGAAGGTGCTAGCTTTTCTTGATATCCTTGAAGATCCAGGTGCTCAGTTTATCAGTTCAGGTACAGTGGAGCTTGAAGCAGTAAGAGGAAGTAGCTGCCAGGGTGCCTAAAAAGCCTCTGCTGAAGGAGATGGGCTCTTCACACCATATAGCCCTTCAGAAGAAGAAATCTCCAGTGTAAGTGCCACCAAAAGAATTATCTAGTGTCAGCTTGCTGTCACAATTCAGTGAAAATATCATACATTTTCAGACTTAGGCTTGTTGAAAGTAAGAACAGGAATGTCTGCTGCTGAATGAACCCGAAGAACACCAAGTCAAACCTCAGAAAACACCACATGATGGTCAGATTGCAGTGTAGTACAAAGAACCTGGAATGGTTTTAGATGCAGGAGGTGGATCAGGAATCAGAAGGTAAGGTGATCAAGAGGGGCCATGGCATAGGCCATGTCCCATTATTGCCTGACTTTGCAAAGGCAGAGAGCCCCAGTGGGAGCTGGACTGTAGGGGGTGGCTGCTGTAGAGGATGAGACTGAGTTTTGCCACCAGTACTCATGTGGGTCCATCAGTTTAGATGCAAACTCTTGCCTAGTCAGGACTCTTCAACGTGTGTTTTGTTCTAGCTCTCCTTGGACCTCTTTCCTGGGACCGCAAATGTCAAGGTTTTTTCTGTAAGTGCTGCATCAGAAAGAGTGATCCTAATGCAGCAAAGATTGCCTGGGTAAAGTGTAAATTAACCGAAATGGACACCTCTGTTGCCATAGCTAAGCTATTTTTGGTACCTAAGGTAGTTTTTTAAAGCCAGATAAAGTTTTGTATGCTACACTGAGTTCTGCAGACTACAAATATCCCTGCCATATAATTAGAACTAGATTTGGAATATCAGAATATATTGAACATTCTGGGATGGTGATTTTAGTCCTTTGTACCCCTCAATATCTGCCAAATTTAAACTTAATGTTAGACCATTCTATTACATAGTGTTAGCAAGTCAGAAATAATCTAAATGAGCTGGGTGAGAGACTGTAATTAACATTCTAGAGACTGAATTTTAAATTTTCTTCCCTTCTCAATTTTATACATCTTCCTTCTCTGCTTGGAAGTGTTTTTGGAGAGAAGTTGCATTTTTTGTGTTACATGAATACAGGGACTCCAAACCCATTGGAATACCTCACAGGAGTGCTGAAGGTCTATTGGCTTATAAAGAAACACAACACTTTTGGCTCCAGACGTCCTGACTGCTAAGGCTGGCAGCACTCTGGGAGGGATGTGGTGCCTGGAGCACAGGAAGCAGCTGTGAAGAGATGAGTAGAACAGTGGGGGGTGGCTGTGGACTAGAAAGCCAAATTGTGGAGGAACACAGTTCTGCTAATGGATTGACTAGTGTGTGTTGGAGTAAAATTTAAGGAAGAAATGCTTAGACACCGCGGAGAAATGAGAAAGTATTTAATTCTGGCTAACACTGCTGTGTTTCCTTATTTCAACCAGCATTTCATAACTTATTAATTCAGAAATAGATCTGAATTTTGCTAAAAATCTGGAGGAAGTAATGTGGAAGCCCAAATGACTTTCTCATAAAGTGCTGGTTCCTTTAATTCCTTCACGGCAAAGGTCCAGATTACTACATATTATGACAGCAGCTACTGCAAAATTTGCTTGTGTTTAGCTGTAGTTAAAGTAAAACCATCTGTTTCCAGAATGCTGACAAGCATTTACATTTACAATGCATTTATAAAATTTGGACCTTGGTCTAAGAAGAATCAAAGATCAGAGGACCCAGGAAATTCTGCAGCAGGTCCCAGAGTCTGCAGTGGAAATGCAGCTGCAGGCTGGGCTCAATGATGGGGCAGCAGCAGGGTCTCAGTGCTATCCTGCAATTAGTCTATTAATGGTAGGATCAGAAACTGCAGGTTTTTCTCTGGTGACCTGTGGATCAACATTTCCTTCTGTGCACCTAGGGCAGGATTGTAATTTCATATCAGCTGTTTTCATGGTCTGAAACTATCTTTCATTCTGTTGCTCTTAAAAGCCATAGTCACTTTCATGATACTGGACCTCTGCCCAGTCTGGTCTTTCTAAAATTTCCTCTTAATCTAAAACTTTGATCCTTAGGATCTCAATTTCTTTCAGGTTGTCATGGAGTTTTTTTGTTTATTTATTTTTTGGTTAGGGCTTTTAATTTGGTTTTTTTTTTAATTTTTCCCCTGGGGGAAAGTAGGACATAGGAAGAAAAAACCTACCTTTGATCAGAGGTGTCATCAATGCTAGTAAACTCCTAATTTCAGATTACTCTGTTGGAAATTGTTTAAGGTAATGGTGGTACTTCACTTAAGATAGATGCATCAGGAAAAATGCATCTAGCCATCACTTTTCAACCACAAGCAAAAGTCATAATACACTGCAAGACTCCTGACTTTAAAACAGCATTCAGGACAACACAGGCAGGCAGGTTAGCTGCTTCTGCACCATCTCCTGTCAGGTTAACAATTAGTTAATTGGTGCTGCTAATTACAATGTTCATTAAGCAATCCCAGGTGGCAGGTTTACCCTTCCTATCCATATCACCGAAACATTCTGAATAGGATTTCATGCACAAGTGGAGGTAATGGCACTTTCTGTCTCTCTTACACACAGACATAGCATGGTAGCATGAGCGATATTCAACCTCCCATGTCATGTACTTCAGCTTCATCTGGGATTACTACCTGGCCTCATTTCAAAGAGAAGAATGGCATTGTTCTGTTACAGAAATGCTGCTCCGTTTTGGTTGTTAACTTCTACATGCTTTGCCCAGTAGAATAAAGATGTTTGGTTTCATGAGGATGATACCGTTAATAATGCATGGGACCTACAAAGAAACAGTCATTTACATGGCTGGAGTACTGTACAAACAGTAATTCATAATAATTTGTATTGCCAGAATCTCAGAAATAAAAGCCAGGAACGACACATTAGGCTCCATGTAACCAGTCCTTTCCATACTGTTTTCTGGGTGGCTGCAATTACTTGTTCAAAGCAAATCACCCGAGTTCCATGTGATTGCAGGGATACCCCACTGACTCCTGCTCCTCCAGACACCAATTAACATTTCTGGAGTTCTGGGATTATGGTGCACTCTCATCTCATCTTCTCCCCAAGAAAGCAAAATACATCAGGCTTTTTCTCCAAGATTCTGCTTTGTACTTCTGCCTAATCAATAACTTTGCTCATATTTCAGGTAAAAATCCCCTGCTTTCTCTATGCTTTTATCTCTTCAGGTCTTTTTTTCTCATCTCTTCTGCTTTAACTTCAAGGTAATGTAGTACATTGGTTTGAAGCACTGGCTGTAACAGGTAATGTGGATTGTATTTCTGACTGAGTTATTTTGAGATGAAAGAAAGAAATAATGTGTCCCTACCTAGAGTCCCAGACCACTGAAAGTTGCAATTGTCAGCTAAGAGGCATTGTGTACATAGAATACCATTATGTACTCACACAGCTTTTCTATATGGCTCTCTCTATATTTAATTGACTTTCTTCTGTTACTGTTAGCATGATTTGTTTAATTCTCTAGATGTTCTTCAGTCTGTAAAGCTTTTTGTGATGCATTAACAAGAGTGATGCTACATGAAGTTTATGATGATGATTCCAATAAAATTGTAGTAATGCACTACACGATCCAGCCTGTAGGACACAGACACTACTTTTCATTTCCTTTCTGATGCAGAGGAAAAGACCATGTGTGTTTTTCAAGCACTCTGTGCACTTTTCTCTCTTTCTGAAGCCCGTGTTACTTATCTCAGTGAAATATCCATGCCATAATGGTGAACACTGTGCAGCCAAATGTCCTTTTGAATACACTGCAGAAAGAACTATTTAACAAAGCCTCTCAGATGATGCCTAAAAGAAACTGTGCAAAAAGCTATTCCATTTGAAGGCATTATACAAATTCTCTGGCAAGTGTATCATATGAATGCTTATATAGATAATTTTGGAAAGGTAACCAAAATGAAATCCTACCTAAAATTAGGAGGATAATCAAAGCCTGAAGTCTCTTTTCTCTTTAATTCCTTACAGCACACTTGCACAATGGTTTTGCTCTTTTTCCCACTTTTATGGAAACTGCAGGAAAGCCCTTGAGAAAATCTCATCAGGACAAGATGCTAATTCCTGCCAATTTTAATGTTTTCTTCATAAGGCATTGACTAGAACAGTTAATTTAGGGTTTTAGTGTACTCCCTGGACCATTACAGAGAGCTCTACACATAGGAAACTGAAAAGAATTGCTGCATGGAATAACTGTACGGCCTTGGTGTGTGGTTCAGCTCTAAGGAACCAAACACTGTGAGTTCAACTGATGAATACTCCAGGCCCTGCTCTGCGCTGAACCACATGAGGCGCTAAAAGTTTGCAGTGCACTGACCTCAAGAGGACCCTATGACGTCTGGCCAGGGTATCTTGTCTTGATGAAAGGACACTTTTTTTTTTTGCCAGTTTCAAAGTCCTTTCCCCCACCAGCAATTTTCCTTTTAACTGGTTTTTTTTTTTTTTTTCTTAGTGTTTCAGATGTACTTTCATTTCTCTTTTAGCAGATTTTTAATTATCCTGGTGCCATACTGAGATGTGGCTGAGATGAAGACTCTTGCTGGTTTTAAGTCACATCTGCAGATTATGTGGGTATAATCGCTATGGTAACTGACCCATGTTGGATAGAAGAAAAAATGACGAGAACTAAAGGTTAATTGTTGTTTTATTTATACATGTTTTTTGCAACTCCAGTGTTGCAAATTAGGTATCCAATTAGAATATGGTTATTAACAGATTGAGCATCTTTTTTGTTTCTTGGATATCTGCAGAGCTACTTGAAATTCTTTAGAAACAATGATTTCTTTTTAGACAATCTTGTGCAGGGAGGGATTGTATCCTGGTCAACTCTTTCTTAAAAGGAGGAAGGAAGGTACTTGCAGTGCAGAGAGAAACCTTTTTCTTCATATAATAGAAAAGACCTAGCTGTTGTTCTTCCCCTCTCCAGAACAAGATTAGTATTGTGTGGTTATTGTTCTAGCAGGACACCTAGAAAAAAAGCCCAAGGAAAAAGCAACTAACTAAACAAATCAACAGACAAAATTTCTCTCATGTCACCCACAACAAGTTAGTGCTCTGTGCAAGGCTTTGGAAATTCTTTTGCTGTTCACTGTGTACACACTTCAAATGAAATAGCTCAGGTCTTTAAAAACGTACTGTCAAAGTGTCTGGTATCTCTTTCAGGGGATTTCCCAGATTCATTTAAGAAAGTAAATCGTTAATTCAATTTAAGAAATGAAAGACTTGCTGACAAGTTTTCCCTTCTTACAGTATTTTCTGTCTCTGTGAAAATGCCTAAAAGTACACTGGGTGTTAACTGTGTCACTGGAAAAAAAATTATTTTTAAAAAAATTTCTTCTTACTTTTAATGGTCAAGTGTTGTAGACTTCATTCTTAGAGACAGGTGTATCTGTGATGAAATACTTATTCTGATTTATATAAATACTGAGACAACTGGTAATTATGGATTATATCCAGTTTAAAGATGGGACTGCGTAATATGGATTACCGTTTTAACTTTCCAAGTGTGTACATTTGGGTTGTGCTGCTCATGAAAATAGTCTTTCTTCTTTTTCAGTATGTCCATCTTGTTTATTAGGCTGTTTGAGACTGGTATTTTTGGCTTTCCATGCATCCAATAAAACCTGCTTAGAAAAACTTGTATCTTTTTTGCACTTATACACACCAAAGTGACTCTCATGGGGCACACAATTGTTATACTTCTACACAAGCATGGAAATTTCTAGTAACTTTATATTTTTTTATTTATTCTGTAGGAAGAAATGTTTCTGCATAATGTTTTTGCAATTAAAATTCTTCCAACAGTTCTTAACGAACTCCAGGGATCTCTCTCTTCTCATGGATCTTAGCAGAGTGAATTAATCTGAGTTCAAACAAAATTAGAGATGTAATTACTATAACCTTTAAGAGAATAATTATGTTCCTAACACAATCACCCATGTTTTGGGGACTGTATTGCAAAGACTTCTGCCCCTAGTTGCATACTTATTTATTTTCCTCATACTCCCTAACAGAAGAGAAAAATTAGACTTTTGAGTCCCTTGAGTGAAAACCAATGACCTGTGGGTTCACAGTGTAACATTTGGTATTTCTGGCTCTGTTTTTCTTACTGTTTTGGGAATTGCAACTCAGAAACTATGAATGACATTTTGAGTGTAGGAAATCTGCTTAAATTGAATGAAGAAAAAGTTGCTAGGGATGCTCAGGTCTAATACTTTTCTAAACAGTAAAATATTTGCCATTTGTTTATGTCAGTAGAATGAGAAATATTATGACACATCAGATGCTTGGAAAATATTATCTTTCAACATTTCTGAAAAAATGTCGTAAAATGTCTTGGAGATCTATATTTATTGCCTTTCTGTATTTCTAAATTAAATCTGCTCATCTGACAAATACAAAAAAAGATCTGCTTTAAAACTAAGTCCTAAATATCCAAGGCTGCTGCTTGCCTGCGTGTTACTAACCAAAAAAACTCAACTTTTTGAGTAAAGCAGTATTATTGATGATCTGTGTGCTAGCTTCCTCACATACCTGTAAGTCCTGCATGATTATCAAGAATAAACAGAAAAAAATGGTTTCAGTCTGCAGAATCAGAAAAATGCTTCATATCAATGTTAGAAAGGTAGAAATCTAATGGAAATGACGACCAACTTAATTTGTGTAAAATGAATATTCATCATAGCATTTAAATAATTATGGAAAATGTTCTCATTATAAAAATTCAAGTCTAAAAAATGCAACTTGGAATAAGTTTCAGGAACACCCTTAAATCCTTTCTATCTAGTTTTGATATCTCATTGTGCTGGTATCCAGCTGTTTAGTCAAATAAATATGTACGGGAGGACTGGCTGTGGTATTTAGAAACATCACAATCTTATATGTATGATTTTAGCAAACACATAAAATACATATGTACATGCAGTCAGAAGATATTACAAACACTTGGTTACTGCGTTACTGGGAGAATATGATACATCACAAGCAGTAATATAAATTTGATCACGTAGGTATCAACCAGACAAATAATAAGCTATGAGAAGCAGTTGATGTAGCTAACAGGTGTCTAGTAGCTATCCCTTGGGCACTCTGCACTGTCTGATCCACCTGGCTGGAGAGTCATTGGGCTCCCTGAGTTGAGATCCACAGAGAACCTGGACTCTCTCACAGGAGAAGCCTGTATGGTTTCATAAACACTGAACACATTTTTGTCCGATCAGCTGTTGAACTCAGTTAAAGAAATATACAGTAGTAAGAAGACACACATCCATGCTTGCTGTCCTTCTAGGACCTATATCAAACCTGTTAAAGTCAGAAGGAGTTTGATAGGTTACTCTGCTAATCAGGCAACCGGTGAAAGCTCCTTTTGAAGATACTGGAAAGAGAATATCTAAACTTCTGAAGAAAAATGTAATTGGTTGATCAGATTCTGGTAGTAATTATTACAGAATACCACTCCCTGCCTTGAGAAGTCATGTGATTTGTACATGTTATCCAATAGCTGCAGAATCTCATACCATGACGAAGATATTTAGGCAGCTAGATTTGTCTTTGAAGATCTTTTGGGATGAAAGACATCATAAAAACTAAAGTTGAAAATTAAAATGTCCAGCAGGACCACTGAAAAGAATGAAATTAAATGTCTTTTCGTGGGTAGACTTTCTTGAGTAAAGTAGGTGATTTGACCTCTGTACCTTACCACTGGTTGCTAACTAAACACCCACTGCTGCCCAGTTCTCATATAAGATCCGTATCAGGCTGACTACTTGCCTAATGGTCTGAACACAGATGAAGGAGAAGGGAAGGTTTTTCTGCACACACTGGCTGTTTCTCTCTTGTGGAGGAAATGTCTAGCATATTTCAAATGTGGCAGCTGCCTCCCATAAATAAACATCCACTGAGAAATGCTAAAGAAATTAGGGGAAAGCCATATGAGCTTTTTCTACTTTATTAAGACCTGAAGGAAAGAACCTTAAAGTTATTGTAAAGATGAAAGAGGAGGGTGTTATGTATCCTGGTCACAAAGTCTCTGAGCTGGTGGTTTATATTATTGAAGCATTCTGTAGAGAAACATAAATTCTCATAATTTAATAAAGAAATGATTTTGTTGCTAGTGAGTATCTTATAAGGTGGAGTCAAGCACACATCTGCTAACTTATGTGACTTGCAAATGAAGACAGGCCAGGATACCAAGGTAGATGATGAGTCTCTCTCTGTGCTTTTTTCCAGAGTTTTCTTGATGTTATGGCTCTGTTTTTATTTTATAACGAAATTTGTCTTTGCCCCGAAGTGTATCCATAGCAATGCATTTCCATGGTCCCTTAAGGCTATGAACACAATAAACATTTATTACGGCTTAAGACATGAAGTAGTAAAGTGTCAGGATGATGATGTATTAGAGGCAAGTGAGACTCAGGGACATCACAGGGCCGTGAAGTGATAATTCCTGAAGTTTTCCTTAAGCTTATCAGAAAATCTTCCATGACTAAGATGGGGGCAGCACTGTCCATACCGGGAACTTCGGTTGTCCGACTATGGAGGGGGACAAAAGACACCCAGTCACCCCCAGAGAGCCTTAGAACATTACTTGCCTGAATCATAGCACAAGAGGAATGATACCATTGTTACGGGACTTCTAAAAAATCTATAGTAATTACTGTCTTGAATTATGGCCAGGATGGAGGTTGACAGGTGACTAAATCCAATCATCTTGTGATCCTATGAACAGTGGTCCAAAGCTGGCCCCTTTGAGCTCTCCTGGACCACAGCAGGCTGTTCCAGTATCTTTCTCTGAGCAGGGTGCCTCTTAGCTTGCAAACTCTCAATTTTGCAATACTCAGAACTACCCAAAAATTTATGATGGGGCATGGGCTGATACTCCACTCCTTGAGGCTCAACCCTTGCATATTGAGAAATTCACAGGCATTCAACATAAGTACTTCTCTGAAGTTGAGGGAAACTTTTAACAGGTATGCCTTTGTGCATTTACCTATGTACATCTATGTCTGTGTGTGTTTGTGTCTGAATCAACACCCTGTAGAACATATACTGTGTATGTTGCTTTCTTGAACTATAATTAAGTCCCTGTTTAACTGCAGTAAATCCTATTGAACAGTTTAGTAAATGTTAAAATAGCAAATGATAAAGTGCTGCTAAATCCTTTAAATATATGCCACTGTCCAAGTCTAAGACTAGGATTGGACCTAGCCACACCTACTCTCCAACAGGATTTTAGAAAGCAAGGGGGTCAATTCTGAACCTTGCATTTCAATGGGAGGGTCCCCCTTACCCTTACCCTTACCTTTACCCTTACCCTTACCCTTACCCTTACCCTTACCCTTACCCTTACCCTTACCCTTACCCTTACCCTTACCCTTACCCTTACCCTTACCCTCACCCTTACCCTTACCCTCACCCTTACCCTCACCCTTACCCTTTTGCATCCTTACCCTTTAGCATCTACAGTCTCTGTGTTAATCATTCAAAATTGACTGTAATCTTTTTCCTTTGTATATTTAAATCGTGTTGTAGCAATAGAGTGAACCTTGTCATCAGATTTTGTCACACTTTCTCAAATTTGTATTAAACTGCTTTTGCTAATATCTTTGACGGTGATTCTCTAAGTGACCTAAACCTCTCATTCATGACAGCCATGGTTTTCTCAATTCCTTTGATTTTCCCAATTACTTTAATTTTCCTGCTCTGGATAACAAGAATATACTGTGTGTTTCTGGCTGTGCTCACTATATTTACTGTCCCACCTTGTGACAGGATTCAGGATGAGAAGAATAATATTCTACCTCTGTTGATTGATACTCTCAATTTCTTTGACTATAGATCTTTGCCACATGCTGTCAATACGCAGCCTCAGAGTAGCAGCAGAATTGCATGCCAATATACAATATGAGAAAAATTCTTGAGGTTTTCAAGACCTGACTGAGCAGTCTGATCCAACCCCACAGCCAACCCTTCTTTGAGTAGTTGGTTGGACCAGAGAGCTCCAGAGATCCCATTCAACCTGAACTACTCTATCAGACTATATTTCTATGACGCAGATTCACAGGAGTTTTTTTAGAGGAGTTCGTAAGATTTTCTTCAAAAACTATCCACTCATATGCCCAACTTGGAAGTAAATGTGAGGTGCTTTGAAGTTCTTTACCCCTTAGTGTATTACTAACCATAGGTCTGTCTCACAACCTGTCATGTGCCAGCTGCTTCATTTGCACATGTCCTTTAGTGTAAAATTGGGAAGAACGGGTAAGGCAAATTCAGGAAACAGGGACAACAAGGCTCACATTTTAAGAATATGGCATTTACAACAGGAAATGTCATGGAAATCACAAAGAAACTGAGGGAGGTCTCACTGAAAGCTTTGTAACTTCAATGGTGTCTGTTTGATGGGCAATCACCGTCAGTGAAAATATAATCTACCAGGAGGTGTGTGAGTGGCAGCCCTTCTTTCACAGACCACAGGGAAAGACTGATGCTTGGGCCTAGACTACAGCTGATGGTAGGTATAAGATGAAGCACCTCTTGGAAGAGGCTTCATCATCACAGTTTTCCCATATAATATGACTAGCTCTGCTTAACTTTGGTGCTGGGTAACCCCAAACACTTGTTAGTTTGGCAGGGGCTGACACAGCGCCTGGTGACCTGATAAGACTTCTTTTCAGGGAAGATGGAGAAGGGACCGGTATAGACATGGGTGATTTACTTCTCACGAGGTGCTGTGGTCTCTTGCATAAATACAACCACATAAGCATTTGTCTGGCAATAAAACATTTTCTGCTGCAAGTGCACAGGTTGGTAGTGGCAGGTCTGGGTAGTTCAGCCATTTTGTAATTTATTAAGAGTTGTCAGAGCAGACATTTTAAAATACTGGTCTGTTGATCACCGTGAAGTATTTACAGTGAGATTTTAATGTGAAAATCATTCTTGATCCATTCACTAATATTTACGGTCCCTTTGATTTTTAGGTCAAATACAAAATTATTGTTTCTTCAGGGAACCAAATGTGAAAGTCAGACATCCACCTACATCCCTCTCCTGCAGAGCTGGGCACAGGTATAAATAGGGCCATAGGCTAAGGAGGTTATCACTGTGCACTTTGCTTGACTGGATAAAGCTGGTACAGTATAGTCCTAATCCATGCCCGGAGCTCTTAAAAACTATGGAGATAAAAATAAATAGCAGTTTGTTTAATAGCAATGATATTGCTGCTAATAGTGATAATAATGATAATGATGGTGATTATAACAAACATCAACAACAATAGTAGCAAATAATAAGAATTATAGTAATGCTTGTTTATTTGCATGTATTTTACAAATGCCTTCTACTTAGCTGCAGCTCAAATCAGCAAGTCAAGACTCAAGAAATGAAGTCTATTAGCTATGTTTTGAACAGGCTTTGGCTGGCAGAATGTTCCAGTCGGGGAAGATCAGCCTGCCTGGGAAGGAACTGGAGATCTGAGATGCTAGGTTTTTAAATTGTAGATAGCCAAATATTCTTTCTTCACTGATTGGCTTTTGGGGATTTTTTTTCAGCTGTTTTTTCTGAGGAGGAGTTCTCATGGACTGATGGACATAATTCAGTTTGTAAACTGCTTAGGTTGCTCATAACAACCATTCCTTAGAGTAATCACCACAAGAGAGCTCACAATTTTCTTTGCCTGACTGGTCAGCTGAGTTATTTGATGTGGTTTCTATTTTCTATGAATTGTCTAGAACAATAAATTCTTATGCATCTGCAGCTTTGCACAAATTTTCACTCATGAAAAATTTCTGTATTTGGAAAAATATAATCTAACAAAGCAAACAAAATACAGCTGTCCAATTCTTCACAAAAGTGAAGCTGAAAAGATGATCACAGCAACCCACTTGTCCTCACAGCTCACTTAGGTTCGCCTTTGCAGGACTGAACATGTGGTGAGAGGACTGTGACAGAAAGACAGAAAAATCACAGAGAGATGCTGTGCAAGGGTCTCACAGGAGGCGCATGTACCAGGAGGGACCGAGGCAGAGAGGGAGCTGAATACATGCTTTGATGGTACAGGGAGATGCAACCTACACTGTGATGCTCTCTGTGCCGTGGCCTGATCTGGTCCTTAGTGTGCACTGCACCTCTCTGCCAGGATGGGCCGTGGATTCCCTCCACCTCACCCATGGGCCATTGTTTCCATTGTGTGTACAAATCTCTGTCAGAGAGAGAAGAACACACACAGAAGTACACACAGAGAATGGCTGGAAAGCCTCTTCAGTGTACTCAAAGAAGATTGTCTGGACACAGAGACCATACAGCAACCTATTCTAAAATGCCAATGCAATCATTAGGATGAAGATATAAGGGAAGAGAGCAGGTACTGAAACATCTGAAATGTAGGGACATGATAGACTATTTATCCAAATACACAGAAGTGGCCAGCTATAAAGTGCTACAACACAGCTACAAAAAGAGCCAGCCGAGGTACCAAGACCATGCTGAATGTACCCATGACAGCTAAAGAGAGGTTCAGTGCTGGAAGGAGGAACATGACCATTGTAAGCATGTGGGGGACAGCGTGAAAAATGACAGAAGTGTTTTGGCAGTGGTAGTCAAATATCCAGTGTGGGCAGTGGAAGCATTAGTGTGCCTTCCATCACCTTTGCACTAAATGTGCAGGGCTTGGCACTGTCTGGCCATAAAGTTAATTCTGTATTTACAGAAACAGATGGACAGATAAGCTTCCAGCTGCAGAGCATTCATCTAGGGGAAAATAGGGAAGGAATGTAAATTCATATACACATCAAATAAGACTACAGAAGATTTCTAATCATAGAATTCTTTGGATTGCAAGGTAGATCTCACGGGTCTGTTCCCATACACAAGAACACTTGATCTGAAGCTTTATTATTATCCTTGTATATAGATATTTTCCTGAAGAATCTTCATTATGGTTTTCATAATAGGGACAAATATTGGTGGTAACTAGAGATTCAAGACATTTTGCACTAAAAGAGGTTGAACTAGGACAGACTTTGCCTTCACTTGGGCTTCTGTCCATCATGTCTTCTTCCTACACACAGAGTTCTGATTTAAGTGGGGGACTACAGAGCTGAGGCAGCATCATGCAGCATGAGAGCACCTGCAGTGTTGCTCTTTACAGATAGAAGAGTAACCTTTGTATAACGTATAATCTCAGGTAAACCTGTGCCAGGCAAAATCCAACATGGATGCTTCAAAAGAAAGGGATATTTTTTTCCCTGAGCCACGAACAATATATCTCTGGATTTCTGTTTTGACTCCCATTATTCCCTAGCCCCACCTTTGTGTTACTGGCAGAGTCTCAGCTTTGTATTGGATACAATGCAACAGTATTCACCTTTGTGAAGTTTATTTTAATAGTGTGTCATCAAGTTGAAAAGATGTAACATGGACTCATTACCCTGACATGACAGTATCTGAATGGAGTGGCATTAGTCACTCAAGGCAGATGAAATCACATGAGCAATGAGGTCTCCATTGCTTGCTTTAGTCTCTGCTGCAAACTCCTTTATCGGTCTCCATATAAAACACCTTCGCCTTTGCTCATGAGGGTTGTGTGCATAGGAAGCACCTGCTCTCCTCTCTCACCATTTGAAAGCAGCTCTTTTATGCAATACCACTCTTTCCATTGCCCTGCAATTTCATAGAGCAATCCTCTACTGTTTCTCCTAGTGAGTGCCTTGTTTCATTATGAGGCTAACAGAGAATCTGTTTATAGGACAAATTCAAAACTAAACAAACAGATCAATGAGAAAGAGTTTTAACGTTTTCGCAGTGAAGTGCAAGTCAGCTCTGTCAGAGAGAGAAGTACAACTGTTATTTATTGACTTGCTGGATTGGTGTATATTTGGCCACATCAACACCTAGCAGCAATCCCTTATTTTTTGAGCTTTTTGGGCGTTTTTTTGTTTTTGTTTTTTTTTAACCATAATAAATAAAAATGCTTATATTTGGAACATAGGGTGACATTCAGACAGCTGCATTTGTATGATTGCATCTGCTAAAGAATTTAGCTCATTTTTAAACATAAGGGTTGTTTTAGAACATACCAGCTCAATGTGTTGTAAATGTAGTACTGTGATATAAATATTATATATATATGTACAAGCATATGCAGCCACTGGGGCTAGGTCCTCCTCCTCTGCCTCCACATTTCCAATGCAATTTACCTGAGCTAGAAAACAGCTCTAGTAGAGTGAACTTTGCTGGTTTTCCATTCAATTTGGAGCTCTCTTCAGACTGACTCTGTAGCTTTATCTCCCTGAGATAGCACATTTTAAAAAGAGGATTGTGCATGTGTTAAAATTATGGCTCCTTCATTGTAGCAGTTCTAGGCAGCATGTGAGGTTTGAGAGGAACAGACCGTTCCTCTTGCCTGGCTCTCATTTCAGGCTGCCTCCGGTAAAAACTGATTAAAGAGTGTGATGCCTGAGATGGCAGCATCAGTAAACTGCTTGGATGCAATGTGTTAACGGGTTTAGAATGTAAGGTCTGCATATGCCCAGTGCTTTTCATCCTGTTCAAATTAAAGTGTGTCTAAAAATGTGAAGCAACTTGCTAGTTTTAAATCACTCTGCATAGTCTAGGCCTTAAATACCTTAGTTGGTTTAATACAGAAAGCCCTGCACAATGATTTATGATACATAGGGGAATAAAGATTTCTTTCTTATGCTTCAATTTTCACAGGGAATAAAGTTGCATAATTGAGTCTGGGCAGCTTAAACACAGTGCAGTAAAACAGAGCATTCTTCCTCATTATTGCTTTTAGCTTCATTCAAGACTAATAGCATTTAAGCGTGTTATTATATTATGACTGTTTGGTACCATCTGAAATTATTCTTATGGGCTCTCACATCCCTTAATGTAAAGCAAAATCGTACCATACTTAGCCGGTTCAGCTTCTGAGTCAAGAACTGAATGTACATAGAGACTGAATTTCATTCTGGTGTCTCAAGTAATACCTGCTGTGCACCGGAGGTGATAGTATGTGAAGGAATCCCATTTTACTGCTGATATGACTTAGAGGCTTTCTGCTTGAATACTGGTAATGTACATTTTAGATTTTTTTAATACAGAAATCCAATTTCAGAAGATTTTTTTTTTTGTTTGTGCAGTCCTTGGATTCCTGCGATGATGACAATAAATGGCTCATGAAATAAAGGGACTTTCACACACCTATAGGTGATGCAGTTAGGGGAGATTTTGGGCTCCCTTTCTAGCTGAACAGGTAATTTCATCTTAGTGCAGCCTGTGATGATAACCCATTGACACATTTGCTCATGAGATTTTCCCTCTCACTGTTTTCTCATACATTGTGTCTCATTTATACAGAAATGGATTGACTTTTTTGAAAGTCAGATGAACATCACACAGAACATGAATCTATGTTTCCCTATCTGAATGTTCATGACTTGAATACTTCTTAAATTGAGCTGAGCTGAGTGTAGCCAGATGATGAGTAGAACCATATGAACATCAGCTGCTTGAAGCAGATAAGCCCATGAATAATTCAGCACAGGAGAGTGCCTGGCTCTTCTCTGGTAGCTTCACAATAGGTCACAAGTGACTAAGCTCAGAAGAGGATGTATCCTCAGTACAATTAGTCTTTCTTTAACACTACTGAATTAGCACTTCTGTTTTATTGTACCCTGAAGGTAAAATGGTTATTAGGTTACAGAACAAGCAAATTATTGTTAAACGCCTTGGGCAGATAACTCAGGAGCTTCTGACTATCACTTTATTAACTACACCTTACGTCATCAGAAAATATTAAGCTTGCAGAATTGGTAAAAAATACAAATGTGACTGTAAAAATCAAAAAGGAGGTTACAGGGGTGAGAAAAGAAAGTAGAATCAAGCAGTAGCCCAAGTCTGATATGTGCATTATGTACATAACACATCAGCCGTTGTTTCCTATGTCACAGTTGTTCAAATTGTTTATGCAAGATTTCTTTTTTATTACGAGATGATTAAAATAATACAATTTGAACATTTAGCTTGAACATAATTTGAAAAAAATTGTAAACCCCTCCTCGTCCCCCCCCATTCTGAGGCTCAGTGTTGCTGCAAAGAGGTCCTTTCAATTGCACTAAGTTTGTTTTTTACAGAAACCCAAGGTGAGGCAACTAGGGGACTGTTTTCCTGGACCAATTTCATAGCTAAATTACCCTCTCTAGCCTGGCTTAGAAATTTTAGAAGGAGGTCTTGCTGCTTGATTACTTCTTCCTGACTGTGCCTTCCAGGTACAGGGCCCTGAACAGTGGTGCCTTGGCTAGAATCATTACATGCAGGCTTTCGGGAGCCTTCCAGGAGCTCCATCGTAAGGAGCCTTATGATGCTGTCCCAGAGGATTATTTTACAACTGGTTTTACTGACCTGATAAAGTGCAGGAACCTCAGCGGGTGTGTCAGGGTAACTTAGTGGCTTGATGGGATGCAGAGCTAAGAAGGAGAATGAGCAGTAGTTCTTGGAAGCACAATTGCTGCCAAAGTTATCACTTTGGGAAATTAGAGTCTGTGTCACTTCGGCACATAGATTTTTTGGCCTGAACGCTCACACGTATCTCTCCTGGGCATTTAAGCCTGCCTGCAAGTGTTAGCGTAGAAACACATAATCATGGTATGATTAAATGCAGGTACTTTTATTGAAGAGCTCTGGGAATCAGGGGTACAGACCCAAATCTGACTCCGACATGGATTCGAGATGGATACGTTTTTATACCCTTTCCTTACATAACTGTTGTATAATCATATGTTAATTATTAACTTAATATTGTTCTATTGTGTATATTGATTCCACCCGAGCACAAGTTTTAAGCCCCCTTCCCACAACATTTCTCATGATTGTTGTTCCTTTCTCATGATCTTTGTTGCGATTAAACAATTATTTTAAATTATATTTAATTACTAAGCAATCATCGCGTTTATCATCTACCATACAGGTGGGTACGCAAGTGCAGGTTCACATGATTTTAGCAAAGACAATGCCCACTCCCCTTCCCAAGGCCTACTTTAGCTACCACGGTTTTAGAAACATTTTAACCCTATGCTATCACAAGTTCCTCTGAGCCACTGTTATAACACTCTCTCTGTCTTCTTCCTCTTCCACCAGTTGGAAGGGGGTGACCAGAGTCCTGATGTGAGGGATGGAGGTGCGACAGACTGACCCAGGTGCAAAAGTGGAGTGACGGAGCCTGCAGACAGCTCAGCAGCAGCCTGTCACAGATGGATGGACCCATCTGCTTGGATGACTGCACTAGCAGGTTCAGTGGCAGGTGCCTGTCTGTCCTATGCTTTGTGTTTGGTAGCCCTACACGTGTAACACCAATCGGAGTGAGAAACTACTAAAAACTGAGGAGTGTGGCTGAAATTTTCTGTTCATTTTTAGAATCATCAAGAGTAAGCAACCTCACTTCTGCTGTTGTACTACACCTTTGTGAATGTGTTTGGATGTATTTAACAGGTGTGCATTTTAATATAAATTGTGTGCACAAATATAAATCACAGAAAAAAGACACGGAGGGGTATATTAAGTCACAAGTCAAGGACTCAGCAGAAAGCCATTTTCTACAATGATTTTATGTTGGAAATAAATAATGTTTAAACTTTTAGAGGTAGATAAGTAACTTCTCAAAACCTGAGGATTCAGAAATAGAGTATGGGAATAAAATATGTTGGGAAGAATCTCAGGACCAAAACTGCTAACAGCTATATCGCACAATTTACGACATGCAACAATCAATTACCACAAAAAAAGGAGTTATTTAGTGACATTTTTGAGCTCTAAATAGACAGAGAAATCTACCAAAAGTATCAAGAATCTCAGAATAAATGCACAGATTTTAAGTGCATGTTGGGGTGCTCTTTCATTTTCTATGGGGTTTTATTAACAGGGATCAGCTTTCAGTCAAAGGGCCTGAGAAGAGACTTGCTGCTGCTGAGATCAATAAATTGGTAAGGAATGAGTAGCAGAAAGCTGAACCAATAGTAACCCAGTAGGGGAGCAATCAGGGGGAGCTTTATAACAATGCAAAAGATAAATTGTCCACATTGCAGATAGCTCAGACCTAGCACATATGTCAGACATATAACCTACAGTCATCTTCTTGTTCCGTTGAAGCACTGCACATCCCATAGAACCAGGTTTTTAGCTATATTACGTAATTTTTGTTAGTGTGTCTAAAAAGTTGTTTTTAGTTTCTCTAGCCAGATCAGCCACCCTTCCAGGTAATCCTCCCCAGGTTATATGCTGGGCATTATGTTTATGGTGTGGAATATCCCTTTAGTCAGTTCGGGTCACCTGTCCCAGCTGTGCTCCCTGACAGTTTCTTTTACAGCCCTCCTCACTGGCAGAGCATGAGACAAGGAAAAAGGTTTTTCTATGACTAAGGAAAAACACAACTTAGCAAAAACTAAATCATCAGTGTGTTATCAACCCCATTTTCATTCTGAATCCAAAACATGGCACTGTAACAGATACTGAGAAGAAATTAACTCTACCCTAACTGAAACCAGGATAGAAGCTAAAGTGCTGCTATTTGCCTACAATTAAACTTTTTTTTTTTTTTTTCACTATGCAGAAGCTTCTGCTTATAGGAGATGACACGAACCCCTTTTGGATATTTGTTTGACAGCTCAGTGTTAAAGGTACTTTGCTAACCATCTCCTAGGTAGAGGTGATGGCAATATTGGATTTTCTCTCCCTTCAATAGCGGGGAGTTAATGACCTGCAAAGATTTATGACTAGAATTGTATTAATGCGATCTAGTCAAGTCAAGCTCTGAAGGAAGGGAAAGTTGGGGGAGGGTTGTGTTTTGATTTTGGGATCTTCTTTTGTATATTATTTCACCATATTCCATAGTAACAAAGGGTAAGGCAGATGCTCCCTATGGTGCCTTTTGTTATCATGATGGTATTTTCTGTTTGTGAGATCAGGAACCCAGAGCCTAGGAAAAATTAATGGAAAATCCCAACATAAAAACAAATTAAAGATGATTAATTTGAATGAAGCTGCTATGAAGCAAAAATCTATCAAACAGTCAAATTTCAACATTCATTAGTTTGCATCAGGGCAACAGAACTGTTTTGGGAAAGGTGAAAGGGCTACAGCTGTTGCCACGCCAGGGGCCTCCATGCCGAGATTCTCCAACAGATCCCTGCCTTCCTACCAAATGGCTGCTGGAAGGGGAAGGACACTGGCCCAGCTCTCTTAGTTTGGCCTGGGATTAAACAAAAGGTGTTGTTAAAAAATAATTGGATGCAACTTGGGTGATGTTAGGCAGTGTAACTTCCAGTATTAATTGAGTTTTCATACTGTGCCCAATAAAGTTTTAGCAGACTGAAGCATGGGAAATTTGTGGATGCAGCAGGTTTTCTATTTGTATAGCACTACTATGAGCATATTATTTCATAAAGATGAGAGTGTAGAGCATAACATCTGTATTCCATCTGATCCCTCTAGGGCTGCAAAAACTTACGGCTGTGGACAGTAACTAAAGGTGATGATGAAGACAAGAATAGATTTGGATGTAACAATTGATAACAAATTAGACAGAATCCACATTCAATAACTTATTTCCCTCTTGAAACATGTTGAAAGATGTGCAGATAAAATGTCAGGGTTAAATTAGGGCCTTAGTAATGGATATGGCTCAAAACCAAAAAGTACATTTTGGGTGGGTGTCCAGAAAACCAGAATCTGACTGACTTAAAAACGGGTCAGAACATGATTTCGTATTGAGACTGATCTGGAAATATTTCTCTTTTATCCCTTAAACTCCCTGAACAGAACAAGGACCTTTCAAACAGTGTAATATGTTAACAAAGATAAGTTGTACAGTACTAGTTGTAGGTTTCCATGGCAATACACACTGAAGCTCTGTGATTTATCAGCACTGAAGCTGACAATAATGAGACAAAGAGAAACCGGTCTTTCTCATTGCTCCTCTAAGAAAAAAAATTGAGAATTCCATGCTAACCATATGCAGTGCAAGTTTTTCTTTACAGGTCACAAAACATTTTGTGCAAAGGTTGTATGTTTCTGGATACCATGCAGGACGGTATGTTTTCAAATTTTCTTCAAATTTTGGTGCTTTTTTGGAGCTATTTGAAAGCCATGAAAAGCAGCTGGTGTAGATCAGCAAAATAAGAGTTTTCCCACAGAGCTCTGACTCGTAAGGAGATGTGCAATTTGTCTTCCATAATTTTTACTACTTTGACCTTGAAGTGAAATTAAATGTCCTTGCGAGCTGTCTTTAAAATCCTGGATTTGGCAAAATCACAAAGCCATTCTTTCTTGCTGTGATTTCACATTGCTTGTTCTTCTCTTCAGCAAAAAATCAACTGAGCAAAACAGATTGAATATAAGAAAAGAATAAAACTACTTGATGCTTAACCAGACTCACTCAGCAATCATATTCTGAGTTAAAATTCTGCTTGGTCGACTGGGTTTTACCCATGTTTTATGTTTTCTGATGTCTCCTTACTCCACAGCAGTGACATTATTTATTTATATTATTTCTGGATTAAATATTGCAACCTGAATTCAGTTTTGTTGCCTTTAAGCAAAAAGTATGTTTCAGCTGGTGCATTGCATGGTTATTAGAGAACACAAAATAACAGTATTCAAAATATTGGTTTTTTTGCTATAAAGTACTTTGATTTCTACAGATTAAAACTATATGAAGGGCTGTAAAGTATCCAGAATTCTACAGATTAAAACCGTATGAAAGTGTTTTGTAATTATTACTCTAATTATATTTTTTTTTCTAGGGAATGATTTTACAGCTCT
This sequence comes from Falcunculus frontatus, assembly GCA_013398115.1. Taxonomy (NCBI): domain Eukaryota; kingdom Metazoa; phylum Chordata; class Aves; order Passeriformes; genus Falcunculus; species Falcunculus frontatus. Next base: position 907,987 of record VZRV01003334.1, on the reverse strand, counting down.
GGACCAGTCTTAAAACCAACATAATCCGCCAAGCACTTAACAGTTGATTAACTCACCAGGGATGCTGAGTTCTGTTGGAAGTGTTTCATGTGGGCTAAGTCAGGTCTGATGGGCAAAAGGCTTAATGGGCAAAGGATCAGACTCATTCCTGAATTCACTGAGAACAGCTCCCAGTCCAAAGGAAGAAGCAATGGATAGCTGGCTGTGAGTGTTGCCAGGATGATATTTCATTCTGAAGTAAAAGCTGTCAGCCTGTTAATCATATTGATGACTTCTCTGTAGTGTTTGCTTAGTATTGAAATATCAGGTTTTAGCCACTTACTGATTTTAATGCAGTGATAGGACATACAATCTATTTCATCTTGCATGGTATTTGGAGTTTTCTTTTTCAGAGGGGAGGATAATACCAGGGCTGATACATAATCTGTAACAACTGGGTATTAAGTTATAATGAGAACAAAGTACAGTTATTAATAAATCGCTAATTTAAGCTGAAATTAATCATATCATATCCTGAGTTGGAAAGACCCACAAGGATCATCAAAATCCAACTCCTGTGCCTGCACAGGACAGTCTCAACAGTCACACCATGTGCCTGAGAGCATTGTCCAAACGCTTCTTGAACTCTGTCAGGCCTGATGCTGCGACCACTTCCCTGGGGAGCCTGTTCCAGTGTTCAAGCAGCATCCGGGTGACAAATATTTTCCTGATGTCCAACTTAAACCTCCCCTGACTCAGTTTCATGCCCCGTCCTTGGTCCTGCCACTGGTCGTTAAAGTGAAGAGATTGGTACCTGCCACTCTGCTTCCCCTTGTGAGGAAGTTGTAGACCGCAATGTCTCCCCTCAGTCTCCTCCAAGCCGGACAAGTGAAGTGACCTTATTCATTCCTCAGCATCTTGTTCCCCAGCCTGTCCCTACATCCAGGGTCATCCCGACACAGGTGCAGGATCTGGCATTTGTCTTTGTTAAACTTCCTATGAGGAAGTTGAGGAAAACTGGCCCTAGAAATGCGCCCTGAAGAATCCCACCGGTGACTGGTCACCAGCCTGATATAAAGCCATTTATTATAACCCTTTGCACCTAACCCATGAGCCAATTGCTCACCCATTGCATGATGCATCTGTGTAATTTTTTCTACTGTTTACCTAATATTTAGAATGTCACTCTATCTTTTCATTTCTCTCATATGAATAAAATTATAACCATTCTTCTGCATCCTACACAAATTTACTAGGGACAACTAGAGAGCTCTGCTTGAAACATTCATGCTTTCTATGAAATGTGGTCGTACATATTTCTAGCTTTGGACTGTTAAAGTAGAATCCTTCCCAAATCATTCTTTTATTAAAAAATATGAACATGAGGATACAGTGTTCAGATTCAGGCTGACAGGCACAAAATGTTTTACATAGGTTTTATGCCTGAAAATTTGTCTGGTATTTGTTGTAGAAAATTGCAGGTTTAGAAAATAGCATTTTCTAGAAAGAAAAATATTCTGCTAAACATTCCACCACCTGCCTCCTGATGGCTAACATACAGGCAACAGATTTTTTTTTCATAGATAGCATTATTAGGAGCTACTGTACAAAATGAGCATTTTTTCATATTAAATATAATAGGTTTTCATTGATACAGTTTTGTGAAACAGGGGTATTTCTGCAATACCTTTTTTTTTGTCAGAAAGGAAAAAAAGAGGAAGAAGTCTGCCTGGCTTGCACCAGATTGTTTATGTTCTTCAGTGACAAAGTAAAATGACATCTGGCAGGAATTTAAAAAAACTGGACAAGTCTTGTGCCTCAGAAATGTGTGATTTATGTGAGGAAGCAAAGAGTGAGGGGTCTGTGTACAGTATGAGATTTCAGAGGAAAAATACAATGAAAAATCAGGACTGCTTGCATTCATTAAAGAGCTCATACTGCTTTTCACAGGACAAAAATTCTTTCTCCAAACTGTATTGTTCATCAAACACTGTATCCTAATTATCAAACTACTGGCGGATGATCTTATCACCATCTGCTAACGAGCATGCCCTCCTACACTGACACAGCAGGCACCTGTTGGAGGTGTTTCTGTGATAAGTTATTGGTAAATAGTGTTCAACAGTCATCATATTGCACTCCTATAAATACATCTTTTGTAAAATGTTTAAATTCTAGTGGCATTCCATGAGAGAGAAAAGCTATTTGACGTCATTATTCTGACGGAAAGAAAGCAGTAAAATGTTTTAGGGTGGGCTAAAAATTAGCTACAATTAAAATATGGAGAGGGAGAATATCTATGGGTTGAATTAAAAAAAGTTAAAAGCTATCCACAACCCTTTGCACTCCAGCACGTAAATAAACTACTACTTGTTTGGGTCATGAAGCAAATTGCTTCAGAGGCATCTTATTTCAAAATTGTCTGACAGTTGTTAAGAACAAGACTTCTTGCATTTTCCCTGCTATGAGTTCTTCCTTGTCTCCACTATAAAATTTTTCTTGCCTCATGCAAATATGCCTATGTGAATAGCATACAGTTGGTCAAGGGAGGTGCTAAGAGGTACTGATGCAAAGGCATTTTGTTATTTTTAATACTATTATTCCGATGGGAAAAAAGCAGCAAAATATTTGTTAGTAGGCCAACTATTTTCTATTACTAAAACATGGTTTATAAGAAAAAATGGCTTATAAAGCCATTGAAAAGCCATTCTTTAAGCATCTGAAGACTGAACCCACATTCTCGGCAAAACAGCTTTCACTGTGGTCTGCTTTATACTGACTTATGTATACTTAAATATTTTGGATGAAAGGGTTTTACAATCCTTAATGTTCTGTTCCTGTATCCATGAAAGTCAGTAATAAATTTCCTTTAGCTTCAGTTGCATAGAAACAGGACCTGACAGGTTAAATCTTGTAATTTCTCATCAAAATACAGGCAGGTTGTCATCATTAAGGCTGTTTTTCACAGTGGGACAAGCTTGAACAACAAAATGTCAAGAAAAGAGAAGGGACAGACATGTAAACAAATCCAAAGATTCTTAGCTCTTTCCCTCAGCTCTAAATATTAGGCTGCACAGTCTATAAGATTTTTTTACTTGTAGGCTCCATGTATTTTGAAACTGTCTCACACACAGGTGTGCCCAGGGTGCTTAGGCTCAGAATGTTCCAGGTAACACCTGGCTTCATTGGAACACATTTTTTTTCTATGTGAAATAGCTAAATTTGTTTGCTTGACAAGCACATTTACCAGAAAATAGATTAGACATGGCTTTCGCTCCTAATCAGCAACATGACAGCTTCTTAAGCAGACTCCTGTTCACCTATTTGCCATTCTATTTGAAGGAACTTGCCAATCACTATTAAGGTTTCTTAATGAGTTTAACTTGAAAAATCAGCTGCTGTGCTACAGATGTCCATCCATCAATTTGCTCCTGCACTTTCCATCAGGAACATTTGACTGTATGGTTATTTATCTGCTACGATAGTAAAACTGTCCCAACGTCTCATATATTCTGATGGGCATTTAAGAGACCATAACTCAGAATTACTGAGCTATAAAGTCATCTTCCTTCATTATTTAATAAGCAGACCTTAAATTAATGTTATATATTCTTCCTTGTTTGTAGATCTCATGTCCTTTCTGTTATACACATCTATCCATGTTGTTCTGGCCAGTGATAATAAAACCTTGCCATAGAGAGAGACTGTATTCAGAAAAATAATTTATTTCAGTGGCTAAAGAAAAAGTAATATTATAACCTATATTTAACACTGGACAATCTGTATAGACATGGAGTGAAGTGAAAATGTAATGAATTTGAAAAAAAATGAAATGTGAAATATGTGAATAAAGTTTCAGCTGGAAGGAGCTCTTAAGTAGACACCAGGGAATTCACTACTCAGACAAGATTTTTTTCTGTTTAAGTCATTTATAACATCTTTCCCCGGTGTTCACTGAAGACTAGTTTTACCGGCTCAAATGGCACTAATAAGGTGCCTCACTAATTATTGTAGTGAAACTTGGCAAAATCTAAATCTTGGATAATTCTACTTATATCTCAACTATATTGAAATAGAATAGTGGGCGAAAACCCCCCATAGAGCAAAGCTGTACAGTGTCATTAGAAAGCAGTCTAAAAAGAAGTGAAAATGATACACGGAAGTTCATTATTTTAACCTGCATTCCCTATGGCTAATTTGTAAAGATGTCAATTACTTTCTGTAAAGCTCAGTTAAGTACATCATATGTATGATTCTGGTCTAAGTGACTCCTAAGTCAGTTGAGGCTTTTGTAAACCTGTCACTGTGCATCCAAAACACAGATCTCCCTCCTGTAAGGAATATATAAGTGAAAGAAGGGTGCAGTTCTGCTATATAATTACGTTGCAGGGGAGACATGACCCTAGAGTAAGGAAATTCATAATCGCCTAAAAGATGGACTTTGCTTCTCAACACCCAAATGCATATGAAAAGGGTCAAGAAAAGAGCATAAAAGAAATATTAGAAACACAAAAATCTCCTCAGTAAGGAGGCATGGTGTCTATTCAACGGCTGCAGAAAACAAAAGAAACAAGGTAATATAAAATGGTGAAATCACAGTCAGTCAGATAATCCTCTCTGATTCTTTCTCAGGGAGAAAAACAAATGAAAACTAGGGAAAATTATCATGCAAATAGATGTGAAGAAGTGCTTTTTAAGATGAATAATAATTATTGGTGCCATTAGATATGATTGAGATGAAGCTTAAAGGAGGTTTCAGAAATGAAATACATATTTACATGAATAATAAACACACAAAATGAAATTACAATAACCAGGGATCATTAGGTTCTTCTAATTCAATATCATGCATCTACCACATATGCCAGAATTAAACTTAGATCTGTATCATACTATAATACAGTAATGAAAACATGAATTATACTCCTTCACTTAATGGACCCAAGAAGGCCTAAAAAGAATTACAAATGATAGACACATATAAAAATTTGTTATATGCAACAAGACCATGTAGGACAAAGAGCCTGTGCCAGTATCAAAGCCAAGTAAGAATTCTTAGAGTTCTGTTTCTTGTCCTGAGCAGAAAAAAGATTGAACAGACAAGAAAATCACACTAGAAATAATTGAACAGCTTCTTCTCAGAAAAGAATACCTTCCTAGAGAGACAATTTGCTTGGTAATTAACAGAATATTTTGCTATAAAATAAAAAGTTTATGCTGTAAGTTATTACTTCCTAGGGGCAATTTTACCCTGGCTCCTGACTGAAATGGTGGCATTTTCTGAAGGAGACCATCTCAAGGACGCCAAATTCTTTCCCTGCAATTCATGAAGCCAAGCACCTCTACTTGCATATCTCACCAGCAAGATATTGAGCCTGTATATAGGAACCTATTGGTGAAGCATAAGAAAGTGTGGGGGGAAGAGGAAAGGAGAGAGAGTATGTGTGTGTGTGTGCAGATGTGTGTGCTCACTCACGCCATGGGGTAAGGCTCTTCGAAAGTGTGAAGAGCTCCTTGCAAGTCACATGGGCTGGAAGAAGGGTTACAATTTTTCTGGAAAAAAAGAAGGAAAGAGGAGATAAAAAGGCAAAAAGGACTAGACAGCTGGTCCCTACTTCATTTTTGGACCAAGTATAGTTTTCCTTTGTGTCACTACAATTATCTGCTGGCTTAGATAGAAGAGCACCAGCAAAGGTCTGCTTTTTCTGGCTCAGGGAAATAGTTACCATTCATAATTAGAGATGACAAGTTAGACTGTATGGACCCTGTGATTTGTTTGCTCCTATATGCAAATAATACTTGAGATGTTTCTAAAATAGCCAGCTGAATTAATTTTCCCCAACCCAAAACCATCCTAAGGGAATTCAACTGTCATATCTCTATCCACACCTCTGTGCCTCAACCAGCACCACGGAGCTGTCATGTCTCTTACTGCCTTGCAATGGCAGTGATGTGGTTATTGCCAATTTCACTTTAAATATGATGGATGGGAATCAATTAAAATAGTGTATTAGAGACAACAGGATGTTTACTTGAAATAATTTTTTTGATTTAGTAAATGGTAGAACTAATAAAAGGAATTGCTTCTATCAGCTTTCACAATAGTTTAAAACTTATTGAGCACAACCAGACAAGTGTTTAGTTATCTGGAGGAGAAAGCTTGAGCAATGGGCTGGAAAAGCAAGGTCTTTTAAAATATGCCCATTTTTAAGATTTAGTTTCAGTCTTTTCTTTCCCTCCTCTCTGTCAAGTAATTAAAGTTCTTGACTTGTTTCAAAATGGCTCAGATTAAATTTCATTTTGTTAAGCACCTCAATTTTTCAGCTAGGAAAAAAAAAGACCATTAGGAATTTGCATTATCCATTACAGCCTCCTTCATGATCTGAAATTTATATGGGAAATGCTAATTGGACATTCATCATAATAAAGATAATGATTTCTGTAGTCTCCACAGTGATAATTAAGATGAAAGATGAAAATGATGCAGAGCGAACATCGTATTCTTTATTTGCTGTGAATGGAGAAAGGAAAATTAATTCTGTCCTTGTCTGTAGGGTAGGGGTGCCAGGCAGGGATAGAGGGGAACATGCACAAGAAGTTTTTTTGTCTAAGAAATCTGAGTTTGCTTAGGGGAAAGATGGTCCTGCTGATTTTACTCCAGTACTCAGATGAAGAAGGCTGATATTGAGTGTAACCTCCTCCTACTATCGGGAGCTGTCCTGAAGACAGATGTGACTAATGAGGTTTTGTTCATTATGCTTCAGCGCACTGTGCTTGCCTTCTTTGGCTTTCCAAACAATGAATGTTCCCAGTTCCTTGAGGGGAAGAAGCAACTTCCATGGTGTGGAGTTTTAAGTGCATGCAGTGCCAGAAGCAGGTTTCGTGAGTTAAATCATTGCCATGTCTACGTGAATCTGTTTTGAGACTAAAAACAAGCCAATAAAACAAAGCTTTGCGAAATAGAAAGAATTTTACACAAAAAACTTCTCTCTCATTTGTTCTACTTCTTCTACAAAAGAGATTTAGTGAATTAAATCCAAGATTGAGATTGTTGACACTGTTATTTTTTCTGAAACTGGATTGAACTTAAACTGTCAGCCTGAATTCTTTGATGAACTCATACGGGACCCAAGACAGTACAATATCCCTAATTATCCATTCAGAAGACCAGTCTGACTGTGGAGAGGCATAATTTATCAAGGACTTGCTGGATATATATTTTTCAGGAAGGATTTATGGCTTCTAGGTGCCTCTATGGGCTTCTGCTCCTGAAAAGAGGGTTGGAGAGCAGTCAGGGACTACTCAGAGACTTGAAGGAGCCACAGATTGGTTCAGGCTGGTGGGCACTGTGTAGTGCTGGGCTGAGAGCACTGTGCTGCAGGCCCCTGGGAAAGTGCAGTCTGGAAGTAGGTGGCCGAGTCCGGACCCATGAGGCACCTTCACAAATCATCTAGTCCTGTTGTCACAGAGGGCTAATGCAAATGAGCCCCAGAAAGAGCTGGAATGACAATACCTGGTCTGACAAGGGTTGCTCCAGTTGGTGCCTTCTCATTGCAGTAGCATGAATAATATTTGGTGAATAGAGACCTATTATTCACTCCTAGTTTTGGAGAGTGAGGTCTATGGATACTGATACTGTTCAGTAGTCCATAAAAATCTTTTACACATGCCCATAAACATGGAATGCAAGACAAACAATTGCATGTACAGAAGGACAGACCATGGAATTTGGCTAAAAGCTCGTTGTGTATACACTGGCACACAGTTATAAGAAGGAGATTGTATCTTTTGCCTTTCTGAATGGAAAGAATCAGAGAGATAATTCAATTAATACTCCAACTTGTTTTAATAGCTGCTGGTTTTAAGACATTTCAGTAGCATCCTACAGGTTTATGAGGCCATAATCTGGTTTCTGAAAGGAAGAACTTTGAGGATAAGTAAGGCAGTGAAACACAAGCACTATGCCCGGTGTGGAAAACTTCACATGGGGCTGTGCAAATAATTGACTTATTGGTTTGCTTGCTGAATTTTGGGGGAGGGAGGAAAGGTGGGCCAGCAGCAGTGAGAACAGAAAACCAATTTACTTACTTGATCCAATTGGATCAACACAAAAGGAGTCAACAGGAGGATACAATTTCTTAGGTGATTGTCCTCAAATAGTGCTTAAAAACAAACAAACAAAAATCCTCCTTTTGGAGGTATTCCACACTATAGAAAATATTTGACTAGACACCAAAGGGCACGGGGTGGGTGATTAGGACATGCACCTCGGATTGAGACATTTGAGCAGCTGCCTCTCTGCTGATGGCCTGTTATCAAAAGCACAATGGAACAACTTCAGAAAAACAAGTTCTGAGCTTCAAACCGCTGGTCAGAATGAATATATTACCATCTTCTGGATTTTGCAAAGCTGCCACTGAAATGGTTTCCATGTTTGGAGAATGATCTTTGTGTAAGGCTTTATTCAGTGATACTGCTTTTTGCTGAAGAAATCAGCATATTCTGTATACATATAGTAGGGGAGAAAATTGCAGAGAATTAATTTTACTGCTGAATTGAAGCATTTCCTAGATTATAGTTGTATTTAGTGGGAACGGGAAATTGAGGTCCCCAGAGATACATTTTTCAGAAAGTCCTTAGGTGCTTAGTATGTTTTAATTCAGAGGTCTAGTCTGGAAATAATGATTTGGCCATAATAAGATACTTGAACTTTTAAAATGAGACTCCAGTGAATTCCTGCATCAACCTGGACTTTCTTTTTCAGCTTGCTCATGCTCAAAGTTGAACTATCTTGAACTTTCATATACAACTCAACCTCAAGCACGACTTCTGATAAATCATGAATGTTGAAAGCATTCTAAAAATTCTCATGCTTCCTTTTTTCCTGCTCAAATTCTACATCTGTTCCTGGACCCCCAGAGTGTCCAAGGAGAAGAAGCATGTGCCAGACATTTCACAAACCCTTTCTTCCAGGAGGTTTCTTGACCCATTACAATAGGCTTAAGTGAATAAAATTACTGGGATGAACTAGAATAAGAACTCAGATCCAAATCCTGCTTTTCATGGTGCTTGAGCCACTAAGTTGAATAATTGTTTTTCTGACGATTTAATGCTTTATGGAAGACATGGAAATTATCTACAATTTTTACAGATATTCAGAGTATCCTTCATTAAATAAAGATACTTCAGCTTTTCACACACATTTTAAAGCATTGTTCATTCTGCTTAAAACAGGGTACAGAAGTTTAAAACTGACAGAAAGTGCATATAATGAACTGCTCATGAAAAGGAAAAGCCTACATGATCTTATTTAGGGATGGCTGGTCTCTGCCATCCCATGCCATGTTCATGGAAAGCTCTAAAGCAGTCACACTGGAAATAAGTAATTATCCAATCAGTGGTGCACAGAGGGGTTCACAGGTGATGTTTACCTTCTCAGGGAAACTGAGTTTGTCTTCTTTATACTGGTTCTCTCTTTCTTTCCTTTTCTTCTCCCTCTAATCTACATAGAAATGCACACAAATAGCAATGTACAAAGGGTCTATCCTTTCTAGGGGAGTATTTTTCAAACATGAAAGGAATGGAAAAAGATCTCACGAAAATTCCATTTTCATGAGTTTGATTTTTCAGTGTAGCAGAGATCTAGAAAAAAGAGACATCGTTTCCAAGCCTCTGCCTATGTCATCTCAGCCTTTGATTTCCTCAATTCCAACAGATTCAGTAATCTTAGATTTAGTTTGCATTGGAATGAAAAATTCTGAATTTCATGATCAGGCACACCAGGGAGTAAGTCTTAAAACATCCCATAATTATCCATCCACCCATGTGCGTGTGCAGACAGACACACACAAAATAGCTTTTTAAAATTTATATAACTGCAATTTTGGCATTATGCACTGGTCAATTCCTATTGATGAAATAATTTTCTGCTATTCTGAGGCTATGTAGATTGATCTTGAAATAACCAACAAATCCAAGATTATTTGTTCGGGACCCAAGAAGGTGAGAAGACTTGTTTGCAGATAACAAACTGCAAACTGCTAGATGTCTCCTTAAAGGTAATATACAATGTCACTGGAATGAAGAATTGCATAATTTTGAAAGGAACTATATGATTCATTGGTGCTGCTATTTTAAGCGATATGGAACAGCACTCTGCAAGTCCTAAGACAGAGCTTACAAAAGGTTTGTTTCCAGCCTACATTTGACATATACCACAAGACTTCATCAAATTCAGTATTGCTTTTCTTTTTCCAGAATAAGAGGTAGTTAAAAGAAGATACTTGATTGAATTAGCATGGCGTGTGAGGAGAAATTAGCATGCATCTTTGATCTTAATGTGTTTGCTGTATGTAAATGAGAATTCTTGTGTATCAAGGTAGTGTTTGTGGAGAACCATATCACAGCCAGATGTATACACAGGTTAGTACTCACCTCCTTCACAGTAGGGTTATCAGCAGCCTTAAGGAGAAAGGCAGAAGGGGAAGTGACAGTGCTTTCATGGAGCTGGCTGCAAAATAGATTGCAAGCAGGCAAGCAGGGATTTTAAAGAGATTGAAAGATACTGTGGAATAAATAGGATACAAAAACCTTAACATGTGTCAGGATTTTTTTACAATAGTTACTATAAAGACAGTTTCTCTTTTGGGAAAACTCACAACTGTGGAAGCATTTGTAACAGTATCAAGAACATATTTTCTTAAGCAGTACTGTCTTGCAGCATACGTTCATCAGATCTTGTTAGATAACCAGGCTCAGGCAGGCAGTATTTGACTGAGGACACCCAGAAAGAACCTTTACAGCTGAATGGATGTTAGAAATCTGTAGGTGACATTTTCCTTCTGACACAGAATCAGTTGTGTGGTAAAAAAGTTGTTGTACCTTAGCAAAGTCTACAAGGGTTCTCCTTACAGATAGTGCACTCAAGTTTGTGGGTGGATAATTGTACCACGCCAAAATTTCATTTCAGGTAATTCAGTTGAGCCTATTCAGCTTTATTTGGTGTTTTTAATGTTCTCCTTTGCTTCCTTTTCTATTAAGCTTTCCAGCTTTCCTTTGTGTTCCCATGGGCATCCTCCAGTAGTGGGTTTGCCATGGCAAACAAAATAATCAATATATATTGTATTAAGTTTTTAAATACAACCTAGGCCCTGTGTAGACACTGGTGGTATAAACCTAGCTTTGAAACAACTGCTTAAATATAAATGGTGAGGTAGAGAACCTCCAACTAACAAGGAAAGTGACAAAAGCCTTGCATTTTTCTGATAGTGTCCATTACAGGGCATTGTTCTCCTGGGGTTACAGGCACGTATGCATTGTATTCACAGCTGTATATACCTGCATACAAAATACTAACACCAGATGATTATCATATAATTAGAAGAAACATTGGGTACCTGTTTGATTCATGTAGAATCTGTTTCCACTCTTTGATTCAGACAGAATTAGCTGAGCTGCCTCCTGAGGATGAATAACAAAATTCATGTGTCAGGAACCAGTACTTCACATAACTAAGATATGATTTTGAAAGAGGCTGAATGAAGAGTTGATGGCTGGAAAATGGAAATCCAGGTGACAAAAACCATTAGTGTGTATAAGCTAGATTCTGCTGCCTTCAGCTAAAGTTTTAGTGTTCAGTCTTTGTTAAAAACTAGATTGCGTGTTCATAAGATAGAAGATTTTCCCATTCTCCTCTCAGTGACGCTTCAGTTTAGCACTTCCAGCTAAATAGCTAATTGCTTTTCTCAAAATAATAAAATATGCATTGGCCAAAGACAGGCTTTACTGACAAAGAAGGCAGGAAGAATGGGCTTGTTATTAAAATTCCATATGAAAGTATTATAAAGAATATGTATAGTTTTATAATTTATTTATGTGCTTACTTCCAAGCTAAAGTATTGCAACTAACCTTTACTTGGATTTGAACTGGGAAAAAAAAATTACTGATGTTATGTGTTTTTTTTAAATCTTTGCAGTCTCATGACAAGTGTTTTTCCCCTTTTCTATGTTCTTTCATTTTTTTTTTCGAAATCAGAAGGTGCTTCCTTCAGTTCTCAAATAAAAAGTTTGAATACTTCTTTCAACAAAACATCACTCAGTAGGACTTTCTCTTCAAATACTGTAATTTCTGCTGTGACTCACTCTGTTCATCTTTGCCAAACATAACTAACACAGTAACCCTGTGGCTGGAAACCATGTCCTAAGGCAGGGAGCCAGCTTTGATGCCTTCAAGCTGCTCCAGCCCAGTCATCTTGATTAGAAAACTCCCTATGTAATTGAGCTGCACCTTAAGCTGGGTGACCTAGAAACCAGGACTGATGGAAGCACATAAACTGCCAAATCTCCATGCCTGAATGGGTGATGTCTACTGGAGTCCCAATGAAACAAAGTTAGTCCTCAGTGCAAGGAGAATCATGTTACTGGCTGCAAACTATTTAAAGTGGAAATTCCTATTCTTTTTAGGCACTTCCTTACGTTTCACTGAGCAGACAGTAGAATTCACTGTTGCTCAGAAACCCAAAACGTGATCTATGCCCCCCTTGAAGTCATTGGAACTGACTTCAAGGTAATACATTTGTCAGTCCTTAAGTGACTGAATCTGGCACTGTGACATGAATGATATTCCTGTGGTTAAGGAAATACTCAGAATACATTCCTAAAGCAGCAAGGCAACTTCCAAGCTCGGCTTTGACAAAATATATCATGCTATTCAGTTTTCATACTCCTATGAGCTAGCATTCCCTCTATATCTGCAGATTACTTATATGGCCTTCATCACTTCAGCATTTTGGTGCTATGAAATATGCATAACTTTAACGAGTAACTTCTTGTCTAGAGAATTCATGGGGATTCCAGACAGGTGAGATTAATAGTTCTCACAGGCTGAGTGGCTCAAGTGACTCTAGACAGGATGTAGAGTTGGCTGCTGATTCAAATTCAGCCTCGGTGAGTGGCTTCCAAAGATCTTCCTTTGACAAATGAGAGACAGGACTGGCTGCTGTGAAAGCAACAGGGATGAAAAATCAAAAAGTTACTGGGAGTTGGCATGAAGGACCTGAGCTTTAGCAAAAGAGGCTGCAGGGAGTTTCAGAAGAAAGTGAGAATTATGGTGTGGATGGCAGTCACTGGTGACCTTTTGGGCTGGAGTAGCAAGGTGTTGGATAAGCCCCCTCTGAGCCAATAGGTCTGGGCAGGTGGGAGCTGGAATGGATGTAGCAAGGCACTGTGCATGTTGATTTGAGGTGCACCAGCTGAGTGGTATGTGGGGAGTTAATATAAAACCCTCCTAACATGCTGCTGGCTTACTGCCAGCAATATTAAATCCTTGACTTTCTGCTCACAATATACACTCAGGATAAAATTTATGAACGCATTGCTGAGAAAAGAGTCCCTGATCCCCACAGAAGCTGTACATTTCTTTTGGCATCTTAGTTTCTTTCATGTGCTTAATCCCTCTTCACCTCCTCCCAGTCTTCATCTGTAAAGGCTTTTCAGCAGCTGAAAGAATATGGTTTCTAATAGTTCAAATTAAGTAGCACATTTACATTTTGGTGTAAATTTAGTTTTGTTTGGTTTTTTCCCTTTTTTTTTTTCCGTTGGCTTTTTTTTTCAGTGAGATGTCATCACCTCTTGGATTTTAGATTATAAAATGCAAAGAGGTTTTTGCATGAATTGAGGAAGGATGAAATGTGTGTTGACAAAATTGTACGGTGAAATTGGGGATTGCAAGGGTTTGTTTAACATTTTTACTCACATATTTTTCATGGCTGTTTTTATATTCAGTTCCAGATAGCCTTCATGCTTGTCATCATGCACATTTTGACACTGTCAGTTTCAAAAACCAGAAAATACATTTATCTTTTACAAAAAAATTTAAATTGTGAAATTGCGCACAGTAAGTGCATATCTACACAATGAAGTGTTTTACCTGTACTTGTAAAAAAATTGAGAGAATTTTATTAATGTCAGTGCTGCCTTCAGGATTAAAAAGAATTTAAAAACGACGTGCAGAAGCAAGCAGTCCTATCTTCTCAAAAGTCACTGAGCTCCAAGGGAGACAATAAGGGCCTAGCTACAGCCACTGGATGCTGGGACACCTCTTGGCTTCCCTTGGGCACTCGGAGCAGATTGCTCCCACACAAATAGAATCATAGCATCACAGCATGTTTTTCTTCCAACCTGGATGTGAGGGAAGCCTGACACATAGTACATGTTTTGAGAAATGTAAAGAGGGATGCAGGAAAGATAGACAAGACACTGTGCATGTGTATAGGTGGACTTGCAAAAGTTGACAAGTGGAAAATCAGCATTATAGCTGGATACTTCCAGCTTTGATAACATGTGAAGACGGAATGGAGTTGGAGTTCAGAAGGATTTTATTTTTCTAATTCCACATAGACAAAACCAGGAATTTGAGCTTGCTCATAACCACAACTTTCTAATGAAGATCTGCATGCAGAAAAGATGAGACAAAATTATTTTGAGCTTGTTAAATGTTTGCCCAACCACCCAGCAGACTTTTGAGTCAGCTTGCTGTCCCAAAGATGTCATGAAGGTTCTTTACAGGTATCAGATCCTTTTTCTATAGATGAGAAGATAAGACTGGAACCTAAAACACTTTCTTTTGACATATTCACCCAGCTCTAATTGAGGGCAAGCTGTGTAAGGAAGGTTTGCTCTACTTTCATTCTGTAAGTAGTAGCCTTCATCTTCACCCAGAACTGTCAGCCCTTATTCTCCATGAATGCTACATGAACTTAAAAAAAGAAATTTTAAAGTATTTGTTTATTATTTATTTGCACATACATATACTTTTTATCCCACGAGGATGACCTTCAAATAATAGATCAAAACATGAGAGCATGTTGGAGCATGTTTGAGCTGAAGCTATGGGTATGCTTCAGAGAGATGACGAAGTTTCTCATTTATATAGCTCCTTTCCTAACATAAAATTAACTATTTATATGGTTGATATTGATTTATACAAAACAATGGGCTTTAAGCTTATTGTGATCACACAAGATTGAGATGTTTCACTCAGAAAAAGAAATTTGGGAAAATTATGGCTGAGCAACAGTCTTAAATATAATCTAGTCATTAGGGCCAAGTGAGTGAATGAAATAGGGAGCATCATTATACCATTCTAGAAATCCATGCTGCAGTTGTGTGGTGTGCAGCCCTATTCTAATCATCTTAAAAAGGATATAGTAGAGTTAAAACAGATTCAGAAAATGGGCAGGATTTGTTTTCACATGATGAGTGACCGTGAGTCCAGGGATTCTTTGAGCCTGTAAAAGAGATGACTCGAGGTCTTTAAAACCACGAGTGTCACAGAGATGGTGAACACAGGCCAGTCTGCCTTGTCTTCCAAGAGATGATCCAAGAGTTGTCTTAATGATGTACCAGCTGGCAGGCTCCAAACTCTCCAATGAAAGTGATTCTTTGTGTGATGGAGATGTAAACTTTGCAACTAAAACTCTATTCAGATGCGAGAAACAGTATTCCTCATTTCTTCTACCTTCATCTTCTCTGTAACTTTGGACATTATATAAAAGACTAGGCAGTGAAAGGATAGCTCCCAGCTGGCTTGCTGGAGTGATTTCTCTGGAGAAGCAAGGACTCAGTAGTAAAAAACCCAAAACTAACCCAAATAAAATCTGTCAGGCCACACTTCCCTTTAAAACAGACTGAAAGCAAACAACGTGAATTGACTAGCCAGTGCAACTCTCATTGCTGCTAAGTTCAAGAATGCTGCTCAGACACAATAGCTCTCATATTTGTCAGTCCAGGAAGACAGGAATGGAATGAGTTCTTTGGAGCTGTTGTTTCATACACCACTCCTTAGGCAATGAGAGCTTTATTGCTGAGACTACTGACACTGGATCAGGTCTTTGGGAAAAAAAACCAAAACAAACAAACATTTTATTTTGTGAATTATTACAGTTGTGGAATGAATCCCTGCTGCTATCTTGAGTAAGCTGGGGCTGACTAATGTCTGCAGCCACAAGGAAGGAAAGTTTTGTAATCTATAGTCTCTCTCAGAAGATACAATTCCATCTACCATACTAAATCACAGGAAACGTTGCCTCTTGTCGAAAGTCAGAGATTAAGGCAACAACAATTTCCTTTTCTTGATTCTGTTTCTTGTTTGTCCATCTGTCTTTAAACAAACAAGCAAGCAAAACCAAATAAAACAGAAGCAAAATAAAAAAAAAACCCAACAAAACCTTTCCAGGACGATCTTCTCCAGACCAATACAGCATTTCAGAAGTGTCTTTTTCTAGGATATTGAATGCAGTGAAACTTCACAAAAAGACACTTTATGCAAGAAATCTGTGTCAAATTAATGGTTGTAGCTTATAGCCCATTTTAAGACCCAGCTGAAGAGACTGATATTTTACTGTTCAAAAAACAGGACCACTGTTTTTGGCAGTTGTCTAATAACATTGTTAGTTGCACAAAGCTGTAAAGTGCTGATGAGAGCTGATCCTACCCAGTGGAGGGTGGCAGCAAGGGGCCCTGGCCTCCCAAGTCTCCTGTCACCTCAGCCAGCTTCAGCTGCAGTTTTTTTCCATGAATTTCTGCCATCTTTCTTCAGGCATGAGGAGCTATGTTTTGCTTAGCTTTCTGTGGTGCACATACAATCAGGAATAAATTGAGCTTTCCACAGCAAATAAAATTCAACTGTTTCTCTCTGAAGAGCAAAACCAATGCATGTTTTTTGAGGTATCATTTTTGTTACCATAAAGTCAGCTTTCTGTCTGGTCTTCTTCTAGTCGTGCACAGCAAACATCCATGCTACTCTGCAGTAGTGTTTGTCCTTGACCACACTGTAACTCCTTTCCTTGAATTCTCCCAGCCCCTGCAATTACTGGTGCTAGCCTTCTTGTTACAAGAATGAGAGAAAAACTAGATCAAACTTATGGCCAGCATTTTAACCGCAGCAGTCCCTAACCAAACATTTCTCAGTTACATGAAGCCCATTCGTGTTGCAGGTGATGTTAGCAACAGTGGAGTTGCACCAATGACAGTAATGGTAAAACAAGTTAAGGCAACTTGTCTAGACAGGCATGCTCTCAGAGTACACTGCTCTTCTACTTTGCTTTCACATACCTTCACCTGAACTTGGAAACCAAAATATACACTGAAATATACACCAGGTTGTTTTAGAGGGACCTAATAAAATTCCCTTTATTCCTGAAGGCCTCTGTATTTCTCAGGTTAGGAACATTTTTGCAGCACTGTTGGACATGGAGGTCTTACAGAAGGTCACACTTTGCGGGGTGGTTTATAGACCCTTTTAAAAAACATATATATACAGACCTAAACATGTGGGTTTGTGGTTTATGATTATAAAAAGACTGTTATTAGAGAGAGACTGTATTTTGTTAGAATCTCCTGATAACCAGAAAAATTGACAAGTTTGCAATACACTAACCCTTTTGCTCATTAGAACAAAAGCAACAAACTTCACAGTGCAAGCTGGGATCAGCGACTTGAACGTAATTTAATTATGCTAATCAGATTAAGAATTGGAGGGAAAAGGTGACTTGTATCCACGGAAGGAAAAGTCCTAGCAAAGAGAGATGTGAGAATGTTGTTAACCCTGTGGGGGAGAGAGAGGAAGATAATTATCACCTCAGGAGACGGGTCATGGGGTAAATTGCAATGCGCACTGCACAGTCATGTATTTAAAGCCAATATCTACAGAAAATATTTATAGTCAAACCTGGTTGGGGAAACAAAGGCGCAAAGATGGGAAGTAACTCACTCTTTTTCTCTATCTTCCTCTGTTATAACTTTGTGTAGCAAATTGCCTCTCTCACAGCTCCTGATACACATCAATCTTTAAGAGAGACAGTATGGCCTAACGAGGTGAGGTAGCTTAACTCCAGCTGCCCTGTGAATAAATCAGCAACAGAGTTAGGAGCCATGACCTTTCGCATCCTGGTGAACCTCCCTGACATAACTCCTCACTCCTGCTGGGGGCGGAAGTTGGATCTCCGTGGAATGGGTTTTTTTCTTCCCTGTTATTAGGTGTATCTGAAAATGCTGTTTTATTAGGCAGCTTTGCTTCTAGGAGAGAATAAAAAGCTGGAATAAAGGTTGAAGAATAAAATCCACTTCTGAACTTTGGATCAGCATGAAAATGAAAGATGTCGGGAAGAATGTCTGCC
The DNA here is from genome assembly GCA_013398115.1 of Falcunculus frontatus. Lineage (NCBI taxonomy): Eukaryota > Metazoa > Chordata > Aves > Passeriformes > Falcunculus > Falcunculus frontatus. Next base: position 889,832 of record VZRV01003334.1, on the reverse strand, counting down.
TTTTGAATTACTCATGCATCACTCAGCTTGGACAATAAGCAAACAGCTGGATCTGGTGGAACAGGTTCACTCTCTAGAGGAAAATGGTTTACATAGGGTGAGAGTTTATATTTCCCCTTTAATGTCTGACTGAACATGTAACAAAAGACAGTCCAAGTGAAAGAGAGATCATTAGCATCTGTTAATATGGAAGGATTTAATAATTTGACATATCCTGGCCAAAAGATGGGATGGAAAATTGGAGAGAAAGTAAAAAGATAAATTAAAAATGACGTCTACCCTAACTTTCATTACATTATTAAAGCTCTTTCCATCTGATCTCAAATGCCATGTGGATGGGTCAATTTGCAGATTGCTATGGACATCCTAATGTTCATGTAGGCACTTCAAGACAAGCTGTCATAAATAGTTAAGTTGCCTTGGGAGCAGCGCCAAAATGCATTTCAGTGATGACTGCAGAGATGCCTGCTAAAAAGCAAACAGCACATTAGCAGCCCTCAGAGTTATTGTGCAAATGGAGTGTGAAATTCCGGTCCATTGCTCTGCACTATAACTTTTTGTCTCCCTGATAATGATTAAGAGAAGCTTTGCTTGATTTGATGGTGGGTGGAAAGAAGGGTGTGAAAAATGAAAAAAATCTCCTGTGGACATTTCACTTGACCTTCAGGAAACTCCAAGGGAGGGTTGGTTGTCTGATCTACACACAGAGGAATTAACTGGCTCTGTTTGTTCTAAAATCTGGTGCTGAATTAAGAAGCCCAGGGATGCATGATGTGGAATCACCATAAAATAAAATGTCCCAAGCAGTTATTAAATATTTAAAAAGCAATCTGAACCTAACTGTTGGTTGAAATGAGTGAAGGAGGAAAGATTGTACTGTAGCCCTCGGGAGAAATGCTCCACTTAAAAACCACAAGATTGGAACTGATCTGTGGTTCTGTGTTAATTTACTGGAAATTTTTTTTTTTGCACTTTCATTATTATTATTAATGATAACACTTCATACTTTCAGACCGTCTTACATCTCAAAGTGTTTCAAATAATTGAGCCTCCTAGTCATAGAATGATTACCGCTGGTGGAGCACAAAGTGCAGTGCCTTAAAAGGTGGGTAAGTATCTTCCCATTTTACCACTGAGATGGAGAGGGATGTAGCGATTTGTCAGGGCTCGCATTGGTGGCAGATGCAGGGTCAGAACATAAATTTTCTGACCTGTAGCTCCACTTAACTGCGCTGCCTGTCCAAAGCATTCGTTTCATCTGTCTTCTGCTACCAACTGATAGGCACAAAAGTAACGGCCTGAGAAATTGACCCAAAGATTGCTGAAATCAGTGGCAGTGCTTCGAAGGAGCTTTAGAGCAGCCTTAAAATTGGATCTTTAACTTCATGTGCATTTTATATTCTGCTTTCCAAACACAGGGACTTTTTGCATTTCAAAGAATGAATGCCTCCAAAATTGTAAATTACCTTTGAAACCTCAGTGGCAGAGCCAAACCAGAGAAAGCAGGGGTCTAGTCTTCTGTTTAAGCACTAGGCTAAACTTCTTCCTGTAATTGTTTTTAGTGTCATGCAGTGGATAAAATATATTATGGTGTTCAAGCACATACGGTGGGCCAAGCTGTAGCTCTTCCAAAGAACAGATTCAGGCAAAGCATTTGTGGATTTGTCACTACCCCAATTTTTACAGAAAACAGGATGAATGCTTTTGATTTGCAGTGAAAAGCTTTCATCAGTCACCATTTGTTACTGAAAAAGAAATAGAAAACAAGGCTTAATCAGTAACTGAAAACTAGCAGGGAAAAGTTTGCTTGTGGATCTTACGAAATTTTGTGTAGTTTTTCAATGGTTGCTGCAAGTTTTATTAGATTTAGAGGCTAGATTAGCTACCTCTGGGGAGAGAAGATAAGACTTTCTTTCTGCCAGTTGAACAGTTATGCTAAGTACTATGTAAGAAGTCCATGAAAGTGTTAGTGAGGCCTTGAGAGTATGCTATGATCAACTAACTAGATCAGTCTAATACCCAAATTAAAGGCATTATCCAGGCATCACAGAAGGCAAGGAAACTACCCCAAATTAGAGTCACATCCTATCTAAATGAGAAGAAGCAGAGTAAGAAAAAGAAGAAATGGATTATATACTCATTGCTAAAGTTAGAACAACACATTTCCAACTTTAAATTGCAGCTCTGCTGTATTGGAGAGCTCCATAGCTGTAAATAATAAAAATATTAGTTTTCCTACTGTCTGTCAAGCATGAGCAAAATTAAGAATAAAACAAACCAAGAATATTGAGGGCCATATATTTTGTTTCAATCACTTTAGGGATGAACTTAAAGGATGCCTGTGGTCTGTGTCTCTCCTCAGCTGACAGATGGGTATATGCTGATGGATACTTGCTTTCCATCAAAAGACAGTACCTGGAGAAGCCAGCTGAAACGTGGGTGACTTTCACTGCACGCTTGCACACGTGTGGGACATAGCAGCACATACTGGGATATCTAGGTTCTGCTTGGCTTGGCTGACTGGCCTTTGGGTCTGAGGGTCAGATGTAAGGGAATAGTCCTAGGCTTGCTGAGCCACAGGATCTGAGACCTCTTTGTTTCAGAGTGACTTTCCTTTGTTCAAGTTAAACTGTTCCTGTTGTATAAATACAGGTGATAGACTACAGAAGCACTAGCATTTTACCAGAGTCAAATCCGTGCATACACACACAGAAGCTTGGAGTAAGCTTCTTTACTCTGAAATTCATAGCACCTCAATTATTCCCAGTATGGATTTTTTCCTGTAGTGAGTACATAAAGAACATCAGCTGAGACTAACAGGCATTTGGAACAAGGGAGTAGCTTTGGGCAAACACTGTAGAGTTAAGAATTTGTTTGACAAATTCAGCCTCCTTCTGTATTTGCAGATTATTCATGAACAGACTTTGATTTGTTCGAATCTGCAGAGCTGGTCAAACAGAATTTGCCAAATCCTAGGTTCTCTCAGCAGTGTCCTTGACCTGGTTTGGGGAATATGTTTGTGCCTGAAAATATCCAGCTAATATCACAAGGGAATATAAAGGAGAATAATGAAATAAAATGGCTTTGCAATGAATTTTCAATTCTGAGCCTGACTTGTCATCAAATACTTTAGCTGCTGTTCATCTGACTGGATGAACAAGGTCCCTGTCTCACAGCAGGCTGAAATAAGTGTTTTGACTTTTCTACCTAGATTACCTCCAAAGCTTTATGAATATGAAAAGATACAAACAAGGTGAATCCAACCAGAATTCTAGTTGTTTTCAATATAATTTCAGCTCTGAACTAACTTTCTGCTTACCTATGTCTTGAAACAAATTCAGTAGTTCATTTGAACACAGTTTAGTCTCTTGGCTACTCAAGAGTGTCAGTCACAGATGTTGGCTGGTTTCTTCCACAAACCCACACAACGTTTTCAAGCCAGTTACATAAACATGACATAAATGTGTTCATGTGTATACCCACGACTCTTTCTTTCTACAAATGGTTTTGTGAGCATAAAAAAGCTATGAAAGTAGTTAATAATTCCTATACAAGTAGTCTGCAGATCCTATAAAAAAGGAATCATAGATTTTATTCAAACAATGTGGCCAAACACTTTTAAAGTGTCTGGCTTGTTCTCTCTGTTCAGTGTATTTGTTTCATACATGCGCTGCAAATCAGAAGAGAGATTTGAGCTTAAAATATCAACTTTTTAAATTATTAACACTTACGTTACATGATTAGTATAAATAATAACCAAGTTCTATTGAACTTTTACCAACTGGAGTGCAAAGATGCTGGGGATGATAAAACTGCTACAAAGCACATTCAAATCCCAGCAAGGTCATATGTTTCAACTTTCTGAGGCTCTGTTCCTAAAATGAACATTGTACTTTTATTCTGCATGCTGTGTGCAGTTTCAGCAGGGTAAGGTCTGGACAAGTGTTTTAAGAGTGGGTTTCTGGCAGGTGCATATGACATTTAAAGAGATATTTTCTCTATTAGAAATTTACTGCATGGCTCTCCAGGTAAATCTTCCTAATAGAGCTTCCTTTACTCACGAACTTTATCTGTTCTAAACAATGAATCAAATTTACTAAAATAGTTTCACAGGGTCCCTTTAAATCAATGTCATTGTTTCACGAATACAAATTCCGCACCCTCCTTTAACCCCTCCCCACCCTATTGAATATAATGTGAGAAAAACTATTAGAGGCTCAGGATTTCATACATGCTCTGGATATAAGTAGGAAATGTGAAGACATTCTATCACTCTGGGTATTAGTAGTAGATGAATTTACATGCATTTCATTATTACTACTTTTGTAAGCACTATTTAATTAGAAAGTAAATCAGATGTGAATTGCAAATGATGTCTTTAAATACATCCCAACAATATTTATTTAGGAGCTAATCATTTTTGGCAGAAGCCTGAGAAATTTTTTTATTCCAAGTGTTCAACGTTATAATGGCCCATTTCGGTTTTTACTTGATGTTTATAAATGCCTTAGCAAAGCTGTTTCGGTAGCTTTCTATAGCTTCTTTTAAAAATTCTTTTATTTTTGGGCTGTTTCAAATAAATTGTGCAGGAGAGTCCTCAACAGAGGAAAACCTCAGATAATAAACCAGAGCCAAAATTATTTTTTGTTATATATAAACTGGATGGGTTATTCCCTGTACACTGAATAGACAACGGCCAGGGGTTTCTATTTTTAATATTATTATGTATGATATAATGACTATCACATATTCCACAACAGTTGATGAATATGTTTGTGGTCTGGAAATCTGAAGATACTCAGAGAAAATGCTCCCAAGCATACTCTAACACACAGACAGCCTGAACCACTCAGCATTTGGGGGTGGATTGCTACAATGTGAGGAAAAAACCAGGAAGAATAGACCAGGGAGTTATCTCCTTGGTTTTGGCACACAAGCAGACATATTGAGGAAAATGTTAGACATGTAAGGTCATATCTTTTTTAAGAGCTGAAGGATTTATAGATAACCCAGGCAGGAGCATAGATCTTTCCTTAGTCTAGAGTTTTATCTATTCATGGAATACATATCTTTCCAGCAGTCAATGTGTTTTCCTACAAGAGCAAGCAACTCAATGAGTCTGTAAAGAAGAAGAAAACTGAAAATAAAACTCAAAGTGATTCTGACATCAAATGAAGCATCAAACTGGGCTTCTCCGGCACCCCTAACCATGAACCTTCTGTCGTGATACCTCAAAATTGGAATTTTCAATATCTTGCATTTTCCTGTTACACTGGGAGGGCTCCTGGTCTCTGTGGTTTGCTCTTTTACCTCACCAAGTTTTGTGCCTGAAATGTTCCCTCCTTCTCTTGAATGGGAGAATTACTTTAGGAGGAAAGTCAGGCACAGCTCATGCAACTTGTGCTCTGGTCACCTTCTGTCCCTGTGAGGTGACCCACTGAGGCATGGTGGGCTCATCTGTAACATGCATAGGACAGAAGTCTCTTCTGGTCTCTCAGGTCATGGTTTTGGTCCCAGGAACAGTATATTAATGTCACGGCACAAAATCTCTCCCATTATTCTATATAATCTCTTCTCTGTATTATTTTGGCTCTTCCTCTCTGTGTGAAGAAGAGAGGAAAAGAGGAACGTGCTTGGCAGAAGAACTACTATGGATGCAGGAGGCTGAGGGTCTATCTCCAGTGGCTCTGGTACTGACCGGAAAACAGATGATGACATGAAAACGTGTCCCCTCTCTGGTCCCTGCCTTTAGAATATTGCGGGCTCCTTTCCTCAACTTCTCAAAGAGCATCTTCAGGACACATGTTCTGAGTGCTTCTTGCAAGAGTTTTAAGTATCAATTTGTTTCTGATTAGAGATTCTGTGTTTACTCCCTGTGTTGTTTCCAGTAAGATCTATAGCTGGTTGATGTCAAGAACTATTACAATCATACATTCTCAAAGTGGCATAATGAGATTTTCTTCCTTTATCTGCAATGTTCTTCCTCAACATTTTCCATAAAGACACTGTTTGTGATGAACTCATTTCTCTGATTGTGATGTAATTTGCATTTATATTATGAGCTAGAATTCTGAAGTAACAGATTCTAGCTTTGTTTAAAACTTTGTGACTTAGAAAATCTCGTAAGTACAGATAAAAAAAAATTGAAGCAGCCTTTTGTTTAACTAAATAGGATTCTTTCCAGTGCAGGTGAGTCCTTGCGTATTGTAAAAACTCTTATCTAAATCTAATATTTAGGTCACTTTTTAATACACAGCTTGCTTGAAAGCTTAAAATGGACAAAACCTCATTTAAATAGTTAAGGATATTTGCTGCCTGTGAATCTTGAATATAAATGTCTACAAGCCTCTATTTTCTAAGAAGTAAGCAATATATTGGACTTTGTTATTTTAATTTTCTTTTCCCAAGTTCATTCATCATGTACCTGTCAGTGAAATCCATCTACTTCCCAGTCCATCAAATAAACTTGTAATAGCATTTGGTTTTGACTGGTTTCGAATAACAGCTTTCAGAACAAGATGGAAATTCAGTAAACATGAATTGTTAATCTGGTCCAAACCAGATGTTTCCTACCACGAGTAAGCTGTTTTCAGTTTGTTTTTGCCCTTACCCGGTCATTCTTGCTCTGTGGCAGCAATGTCTTGCTTTTCCACCCCTCATTTTAATAGTAAAACTGCTATTTTGGGGTGCTTCATAAATCTGATCACTAAAATGTTCTGAGCTAAAAAAAGTTAGCCAGCAAAAGATTGTTTTAAACACTTGAGTCATTTTGCAACCAATGCTAGTATATCATGGAGCTACGTTCTTAATATCCTGGTTTGTAAATCAACGGAATAGATGTCTTCATGCCTAGAAGAAGGCCTAAACTGATTATTAAACAAATGGATAAAGATTATGGGTGGGTGCCAAAAGTTAGACTCAGTGTTGCATGGCATTGGCTTAGCATTAGCCTTGATAGTCTACAGGATTAAAGAGGAATTAATTCTTGTACTCATGACAATTTCAGTGTCTTTCCTACTGAACGACTAACAAAATAGTTTGGGAGTGGTGGATATTTGCCTTCTAATATCATGGACTAAACCCCAACAGTTCCTGCTGAAAGCAAAAATTAGGCAACCAGCAGGCAACCATCAGACAGTAAAATTCATTTGAAATGATTTTATGTCTATGATTTTCCATAGGTATGATTTATTCATACAGGGCTGGAAGACTTCTTGCCCCATTTCAAATGAAGTTGCCTTATAAAGGTACTTGAAAGGAAAGTTCAGCTTGTAATCAGGTAACAGATCCCATCTTCCACCCAGCAGTTCAACCTAACAGCTCTCGAAACAACCTAGTAGGAATGTGTTAAAACTTGCTTAGATAAAAAGTCTTAATTTCTGTGTGTCTGATGCTGTTTGACATGGCCCACGTAGCTAGAATATCTCTTGATTTGCATACCCTTTATTTTGTCTTTAATTTTCCTTGTATTTTACACAGATTCAAGTAGTCCTTTGTGAGGCAACAAAAAGTTTGAAAAAGTGCTTTAATATCTGAAAAACTGCGTGTCAGGTAATGGAGATGGGAGTGCTGTAGAAAGACTGTGTTCAAGGGAACCTGACTTTTACCACTGATTAGGAAAACATAGATTATTCTTGCAAGATTTGCTCTCTAGGATCACAGGCAATTTAGCAGCATAGCTACATTTAGCAGAAGCCATAATGGTCTTTCTTTTTAAGGCTTTGACACCGCCGGCCTGTGTACATTTTTATGCATACAAAACATGCACTTTCAAGTTCAACCAGTCAGTTATAAAAGCTATTTTTCCTGTATGCTTATTATTCATCTGTCAGGAAAAAAATGCATATTTTGTAGGTGAACTGAAAGGCCCATTTTAAAACTGAGAAGCACTAGACTGTTTAAGACCAGATTTAATAAATTAGCAGTATGAGTGCTGACATTTTAAAATGACCTACTAACAGAACAGACTACAAGGCTGAAACTCATCCTCAGTTTAACTCTTGAAGTCCTAACTTCAGGCAGAGATAAAAAGGTAGCCCAAAAAATGACCTGTAAACACTGTGCTCAATGCATTATTTTTATGGGCATAAATAAATGTCTTCAGGTTTCCTAGCTTGTTTGTACTTTTTTTGGAAAAAATGTCGGTAAGGTGAGTATCTCCTGAGCTGTCACAGAAACAAATTCATGAACACTTGTAAGGGTGTGTTTACATAGTCCTTCTCTTTGGGCTTTATGGCTGAAAGATAAAGAGGGAAGTCTGGAAGAGAAGCAGGAGAGACAGGAGCAATGGTTACTTTGTGCACACTCTGCTCAGCAGGTGATGGATGAAAACACAGCCCAATGCCGGGGGCATGGCAGCACCTTCCAGGTAAGCCCAGAGCTTGGGCACACAGAGAGAGCCTGAAATGTCAGAGGTGCTCCAGATCTGGGGAGAAGCACTGGAATGTGGCAGCATGAAGGAGAAGAACCTGTAGGCTGCATCTGATGTCTTCATCTGGAAAATCAAACCTGTCTCTTATCAGTAGGCAGCTGTGGGCTTCAAAGGAGAGAATGGTGGTTGATGGTAGCAGGGTCTGAGAACTGGAGACCAGGACATTCAATAAATGCAGTAATGACACATTGGGCATCTTGCACAGAGGATCCCACACTCCACACCAAACCCCATAGTTAAAACTAATTGGTAAATGTGAAGGGTAAGGAGCTATTCCACAGGTTAGAACAAACTTGCAGTTATGCATTGAATAATGGAATTACTTTGTGAAAATATAACGAACTGGTGTGTGAATAATCATACTTATAGGTACAACATGTCGGACTGAAATTCTTATTCATAAATACGTGGCTACTTTTCTAAGAATATTCTGCTAAACAAATGAAATATTATGCCCGTGTAAGTCCTTCTAGAAAAGACTGGTTTCGAAAAATGCTCCTGTTGAATCTTTTAGCCCACAATTAAAAAAAAAAAATCCTTGTATTTATCTTACTACCCCTAAGTCCAGGAAGACTGCCTGTGAAAATACAACAGGCCTTTCTTTTAATTATTTTAATCCAGTGATGGACTCTCTGTCGCATTTAATTTAGTTTCTCTAGTTTCCTCAAATCATAATATTTCTCTTTTTATTGAACTATAGCGAATAAACAGGTATAGGAAGACATGTTTATCATTCAGCTGAAGCATTCTAATGCATTTAGACCTGGTGTAACAAAAGTTCATGAGCAAGATGACAGGTAATATGGAATGGGAGTAGGGGGTGGTAAAGTTACGAGGGATGAAATTGCATGCCTTGTATATTTGCTTTTTATTTTATTTCTAGAAAACATTCAAAAAATGTTACTCTACATTCGCCAGATTTTAAATCAACTGAGGTCTTAGCTTGAGAAATGCAGAAAACACCATTGGCAAGTTCTGCAAGAAGGCAGGTGATGTTTTTGCTATGCCTGTGGGTTGAAGCTGTTATACTGGGTGCATGTTAATAAAACTCAGACTACGCCTTTTCATCAGGTCCTCTGACAGAAGAAAGTCAACAAGGCAGGCTTTGGCTTTGAATGTACTTCATCTTTTCTACAGTAAAGACTGTGTAGCTGCCTAGTACTTCTTTCAAAGCCAGCAGTGCTGGTTTGAAAGAAAATGTATTTCTCAGGACACTTGGCTGTCTGCTTACTCAGTCAATTTCTGTCTGCCCACCTGACTAACCGTGTGCACCAGGGCTCTCACCATGATATCTTGAGTACCAGATCTAAAGAAGAAAGTTAAAGCCTTTCTTCTGCTGCCTCTCCGCACCTTCCAGAATACAGATTGGCACTTGCTTGGAGCAAGCACTAAAAAAGTATCAAACTGTCATCAAAAGAAGTTTAACAATAGGAGGATGGAAAAAGGAATAGAACTAATTTTTCCCAAACTGTTTATTTACGAGCTCATGATAATTCCCTGAAGAACAGAAAAGGAAAGGCAGGCCAAGGAAATACTTAATTTAATCTCTTAAGTTTCTGAATGTTCCTCTCCTTGAATGAAACAATCCAGGATTTTGATTCATAATACACAAAGCCTTGGAAGTAATTATTCCTGAGTTCTATAACTTGAGTTAATTTACAATTAATATAACAAGTAAAATGCTAGACAGGCTTAATTCAAGAGCAAACAAGCATTTAACATCAATATGTGTTTTTCCTCTACTATAACTGAGCCAGCTATACCACCCAGGCACATTAAATACCCTTGTCTTGTGAAGCATAACAGAGACATCTTACTTAGATTAGAAAATAAATGATTTTACTTGTCTTTATAAAATTTTAAATCACTACCAGACAGTGGAGCTAAAGAGCCACACGCAGCACAAAAATGAATGCAAGGTTTCTTTTCTTTACGGTTGTGTGGAGTATGCGAATTTACAAAAAAGTCAAGCAGGTATAATTCATTTCTGTATGCAAGTGTTAAGTCATAATACATCTGATTGAATGCAAAGTAAGAAGAAAGTATGTTTTGGGCTAAATTGAGTCCTGTCACAAGGGAAATAACTTTGGTGAATTCAGAAGTGAATTTTGTCCATTGAAAGAAACAGTATTCTTTCTGGTTCCTTTGGAAAAGAAAAAGAAAACGCAGCTATAAGGTCTTCCCCATCCAATTTATTTCATGTTGCATGCAAATGACTTAAGGCCAGTTCCAGTGAAATCATGGGAGACCTGGTCCTGCAGTGCTTGTTGAGATGGGGAGAGGCAGAGTGGGGCAGGTTCAGACAGGACAGGGGAGAAGCAGCTGTCTGTACCACCATGTTACTGAAAGGTTGAACAATTTCACAGAACAGCTCCAGATTGTTATTTTAAAGGAAGTGACAGAGGGCTGCTGAGAGGAAATTGCACATGGGCATGCTGTGTTGAGATGCAGGAAAAAGCCTATAATTTAAGGTTCACTCTTATTGCTCTGAGAGCCTTTTCTGGCATGAGGAACACAGTTTTTTGCCTTATTAGGGGTAAAATGTAAGTTTGGAGGGGTTTTTTTCTGTCCCAAAAGATTTCTGGCTCCTTTAGGAAGACTTGAGGATCTTCCCGTTCTGATGTGCAGCTTTAATACTATCATGCTTTTTACACAGATCTCATATATCAGTTCATCAAAATAGACAACTTTTCCTGTGCTGCTGCTAAACTGCAGTATTCATCCACCATGTGAATTCAGATATGATGAGGGTGAGTTTAGGATGCACAGACAGAGATATCTACACAAAACTTGGATCAGCTCTGCATTATTAGAACTGATATCCTCTTTGTAGGGATTCAGCCACTATACAGACAGAGTCACAAACATGTGAGCAGTTTTGATTCACTGCCCTGCAGCTATTGTTGAATTGTAGCACATTCATTTTAAAAATCAATTGGTATCTAGTTCATGTTTGCAATAGTGAAATAGGATTGAGTTGGATGTTAAAACCCAGGGACATTGTACAATTGGTGATTGAAAATGAAGAGATAATTGTCTTCACTTTGACTGCCTTATGTTGATATTATTCATATAAGTACAGCAATAAAAATGGTTGCTTCAGCCCCTCATTTCATTCACTAGACAAAATAGAAGCTTATTTCCTTTTCTCAATTCATAATAGTTAATTGGCAGGCACTGTAGTCTGGAACAATATCGTGAGGAATAGTTGTTAACTTCACCTCTGAGCTAAATCCTTTGGCTCCTGAGCTTGTTTAAGCAGAGATCACTGGGAAGAATGCACCCTGAAATTATTTTCAAAACGACTTCTACGTACAGAAATCCCTTCCATCCTCTGCTCCATTATTTCTCTCTGTTACTGGAAAACATTCTTGGTATTACTACATAGCTTTTGGGGCTATGTCTCCTTCTCTTTGTTCTGAAAGAAATTTTCAATGTGTTTGCGAATGAGGTTTATCTGGAAATGATATGGTGTTGGGACAACCTCAGTGGCATAAAGCTTTGCTTAATTATAGGTGGGCAGGGTACAGATAGAAGTGTGCAGACTTGCCTTTCACTTCAGTAGGTTTTAAACCTAGTTGAGGAGGGATTAGGGGGCATGTTCAAATCTGAGCATCCGTATTGTGCTCAGCTTCTTTGCTGTGACACCAAAATAGCACAGGTGACTACAAGTCTCACAGTATTTCACTCAAAGCACATTCCCCCTACAAGAGCAGGACAAATATGGGAACCACGCAAGCTTAATAGTATAATAAATTGATCAGACTTTGCATTCACAGCTCCCTTCTGCCTAACTCAGTCGAAGCTATCCACTTCTCCTGTGGGCTCTCCACAGCTCAGAGATAAAGCAATTTTCCTGATTGTCCTCTCAGTTAAGTTGGTTAGTGACAACTCTGAAATCCTTGGCGGACAATCATTTGTTCCAGAATTCATTTAATACTCAAAAAAGGCATATTAATTTCAATGAACATTGTGAGGATGAACATGCAGGACATTAAATTTAAAATGATACTGCTGTGCCTAAAACCACTAAGAGTTTCACCTGTTTTATCCAGTGAAGCACTTTGAAATTTTGTAGCATGACTATACAAGAGCTTGAATAGTAATTGTAAGTGCACTCTGCCACACTGGTGATGAGATGGTCTGCCATTAAATTCTGAAAGGTTTTTCTTGCGCCACAAAATGGAGGAAAATGCCACTATTCCAAGCAATGCAAAAGATCAGGGATTTATTTCTTAAGAACTAAAAAGCAGTATGGTTTGGTCACAACATATGAACACAGATCAGGAATATTTGCATTTTTGTTCTGGTTTATGTGTGCTGAGTGCTGTAGGTCTCACTGGTAGGGAGACAGTATGGACACTAGCAGGGCATAATTGTTTGCTCTGCCTCTTCCTGCTCTCTTGTATCTGGAGAAGATGAAAAAAGGAGAGAAAAAGGGTCTCCTCAGCTGCTAGCCACAAAAGATTAATTTTATCAAGGTTACCTTACAGATTAGTTTCTTCAAATTTAATTATAAATTAATAAAAGCTATTTATTACTACTCCTCTGAGCGAGCATTCAACTTTCCACACTCCCTAGCTGTACTACACTTATCAAACAGTTTGCACACACAGTGACAGTAACTGTGCTGGAATACAGTGCCATGCAAAGTTGCAGGCTTCTGCGTCTTCAATGAAGCTGGCTGCAATGGTGCAACAAGCCGTGAGTGAGATGCAGGCTGGTGACTTTGCTGTCTTTGCCCATTCTCAACTTCCCTGAGAGCACATCAGGCCACCAGTGCTTTCCGCTCACAAATACTTCTTGGCTCCTATTTGCAGAGGACTCAAAATGGAGCCAAGGGCCAAGCTCAAAGCCATGTGGTGAGGCAGCAGTAAGACGAGGAGAAGACCCTGACCCTAACCCTGATCTTGCCACTGCCCTGCCCTGCACCCACTCAAGTAGGGACTGAGCACTGCCTGGCTCAACAGATGAATCATCAGATACTCTGCTGTTGGCCTGTATAGATCAAACTGCCTGCTAATATTTCACCCCTGTGGAATACATGGCCGGTCAAAAAATAAACATTTGTGGGGGCATTTCTGCTTTCTGACAGAGCAGCCTGGGCCTGAAATACCATGTTGGTTTCAGTTTTCTGTATGAGCTTAATAGCTCCTCACTTCAGTAGTGGGGTAAGAATTTGCCATGATGATACACTGCCTCTGCACGGCTCCCACAAACAACTCACAGAGATTAGGAGGCTGCTCTAAAGATGTGTAGGAATTGCTGTCAGACCTGATAGTCTCTGAGTAGCTCACCTTGATAGCCCCTTTGTACTCTAGATTTATGGATTTTTAAAATATGCAAAGAGTATGGTTTTCTGTGTTTATCGCCCTGGTAAGTTGAGATATTTCAGTAGGGGAATTTGTATTACAGAAATTAGACAGCTATTGTTTCATGTGTTAATCATTTTGTAGCTGGAGTTTCTTCCCTCCTCCCCTTTCTCTAGAGAGACTGACGCTCAGTTTTTTCTTCTGGAGGAATGATGGTGTGGATAAAGTCAGCTAACCAGATACCTTCCAGGAAGCATGTAATAAGAAGTAACATACTAGACCTGATTAAAGGTCCAAGACTACTTAAAACCCCTTGAAAGAAAGACTTTTCCAGTTTATTTCCTTTATTATTAAAGTCCACAGTCGCTCCATTGTAGCTGAGGCAGAGCTGAGTGCAGACCTGCTCCAGGCTGCCAGGCACAGGACATGGGTGTTTTTGTCCCACTGCAGGGCAATGGTGGCAGACTGTCCCCCACACTGGTAACAGGTAGAAGTTCTCTGTACTGTGCAGGGCTTTCTGGATTAGTGATTCTTTGACTACAGAACTGGTTTGGACTTGTACTTGAGTTCAGTATTTCACTGGACTGGCTTTTATTCACTGAACTGAGATGTGTCAGGAACAGATTTTGAAGAGACATGAGGAGAACCTGATTTGTGAAGTCAGCAGGCACTCTGCAACCTTTCATCCTAGGTAAAGTAACTTCAGTTTTAGATAATACTGCTGTCCGTTTAAACCCAAGCACAGTGCTTGTCAGATACTGACTATTTGTATAGACAAGTAGGGGATTGTCTTTCTTTCTCATATATTTCTTCTTTTCCTAGTCAAGAATAAATATATATTGCTTCTGTTAATGCTGCAGGAGCCAAGGGTAGTGGTTGTTGATTTTGGAATGGAGGAAACCATTTTCCCAGCACACTGGAAGCATAAATAGGGAAGAAGCAATACTTTGAGCATACAGCAATCATAGAAGAATTGGCTTCGAGAATACCTTGTTGCATCATTTTCTATGCTCCTGATGTGGGGCAATACTCTTAGACTCCTGATGAAGGAGAAGCTGCAGTGTCCCTGAGCTATATATTTAGGTTCTCACCTTTTCTTACGATTGGAAGGTTTTTCTTATCATCTAGCCAAAATCTTTCTTGCTGCAGTCTAGGTCTGTGCCATCACTGCTTCCATCAAGAAAGAAAGGGAATGGGGTCTTCCGTTAGAGAAGAGATATTTCTATCTCTGAAGACTATTAGCAGATCATGTTCAGTCTTCTCCTCAGGCTAAAGGATTCCAGCTCATTCAGTCTTTGCTCATAATTTTTTTTTTCATATATTCATGGAATGGTTTGGGTTGGAAGGAACCTTAAAGGTTATCTTCTTTCAAACCTCCTGCTACGGGCAGGGACACCTTCCAATAGACCAGGTTTCTCAAAGCCACATCCAACCTGGCCTCGAACACTTCCAGGGGATGTGACATTCACAGCTTCTCTGGGTAACCTGTGCCTCATCACTCTCACAGAGGAGAATTTTTTTCCTTATGTCTAATCTAAGCCTGCTCTCTTTCAGTTTTCCACTCCTGTTTTTACAGTTTTCCTCTGGTTTGTCTCCAGTAGGCTACACTCTGCCAGGAGTACCAAGAGCTTGAGGATATCTCCATATTGTGACAGGACAGAAATGGAACTCCAATGGCACAAAGGTATGCACTGAGTAACTAGGAACAGAGCAGGGATGCAAGGTAACAACCTCATGATGAAGCACTTCTGCATTTCTGAGGGTGACTAAGGAAGACAATGCCTGTCCACTCCCTCAGAGTGTCCCTAACCAGGTCATCACTAAAGCTTTGCATTAATAAGCACTACCTTTAGCACTAGAAACAACAGCAGGAGAGAGATCATCTAAGTAATAGATTGATTCTGAGCTCTTACCCTATGGCTCCACGAACTTCTTGAAATCATCCTTTGTGGACAGGAGAGCGTGTGAAAGTGAGGTAAGACCAAAGCCCCAAGCAGGATAAAAGAAAAGATAATTTTCCTCTTCCTAGGCCTTGTCTACAAAAGCATGTTGCCCTAGTTTAATTCAGGTTATTTTTTTAATTGATGTAGTTAAAAGTAATACAAATCCTTTACGGATCCAGTTAATTCAATAACTGAGCTGAGACAAATCCATATAAATCAGTCATAAACCAAACCTATTCATATGGGATATGGAGCAATTTAACTAAATCCATACCCATGCTTAGGTTGTAACCAATGCAATGTAACCCTTCCGTGTCAGTAAGGCTGCAATAACCCATTATCCTCTCAAATTTTTACAATCAAGCTGGAAGATACTTGCAAATCAGTATTACTGAAATGATTTTTTAAACTTAGAACTTCTATTTTTTATGACGTACTTATTGTATATATGGATAAAGTAAGTATATAATTGAGATCTTTCAGAAAGACATCTCTAAAAATGCAGCAGTTTATTTGCAAACACAAATCCCTACAAGCTTCATGTTATGGACAATATTTTATCCATGTTACCAAGAGGGTACTGAGATACAGAAAAATTGCTGTCAAATATTTCTAAAAGTACTTTTTTCTCAACTCCTGAAATGGATGTGTCATAGCAGGAGGCAGACCGAGAGCAGAGAACCTTACATGCCCTGAAATCTTTAGGAGAAACATCAACAGACCTGCATGGCAGCAGCAGCAGGAGGCACTGCTATGACACAGAAAGGAACTGTGCTGCCAAGTGAATTAAGAGGGATAAGAGCTTTCTTTTGACCCTGCTCCTCAAGTATGAATTTCTGAGCTATTGCCTGTAAATTACAAAGCTTTGATTTTTCAGTGCACAATTTAATACACGCTTTGACCTTTCAACATGCCATACGAAGCTTTGATCCTTACCAGCCGACTGTCAGGGTGAACTTTGCATAAGATGAAAACAATACATTTCAAAATCATATTCCCCCTCCCTTTTAGAAAACCCATAAAATATTTCTGAGGTGGAGAAAACTCATCTTTATACACTGACTCAGGGTAAATGCTACAGAAGTGCTACATTTAAATGGGTATGGTCAGAAGCCCTGATTATCAAGACCTTCATGCAAGGCTGATAAGAAGCACAGATTGTCTAGGAAGAAGGTAAATTCCTAAGAAGAATATAAATCAAGGAAGAGTATTCTTACTTCAGCCTTACCTTGGAAAGGATGGGGAAATCACTAACAGATCAGTCCATGGCTCAAAATGTCTTTGGAACTAGGAGGTAGTCATATCATTTCATGCACAACTACAGGGTGAGTTCAAAAGGTCTAGCTCACTTCAGTTTAAGAAGAACTGCCCACCTGAGAACAATGAAAATTTCATAAAAACAAAATCCAGTGATATTTCTAGTCTTGTTAATTCTGTGAAAGTAAAAAAAAAAACAACAAACAAAAAAAACCAACAAAAAGCAAGACCACCAAGATGAAAAAATATAAGCCAAAAGCCCAAACAGAAAGAAAACCAGCTTTAATTTATTTTTGTTTGTATTGGACTTTTTCTGTCTGGAAGCTCTATAAAATCGATTGCAATGTTTTAAAGACTAGGTAATATATTATGTAGTTTCCCCTACGTATGGTAAACCTATATAATTTTATATCACACACTGTAACCTATTTTCATCAGTTTGAAAGATAAAGAAATTTGCAAATTTGTCCTCAATAAAAAAGCTCTTCATCTTTAGCATAGATGCATCCTACTTCCTTTTTTTGTTTTTACTGAAGAATACTATAAAACCTCCTTCTTTCAGGAAGAAACAGGATCATATATCCTATTCTACGTGTGAGCTGCAACATTTACCCAAAGAGTTGCTGTGCTGCTGGTATTTAGCTTATTGTTTTACAGTACACAGTGAAAACCTGCAATATCAGTTCACAGTCTGCTCTAAACAATTTTTCAGACCTACAAGATGTGGCTGTCAGTTTAAAGGCAGGCTTTGCCAGTTTTAAATGTCAGTTTTTCTCTAATCTGGAAGTGACTCTAGAGACAGCACCCCTGGTACCACATCCCTCCTTCATCAGTGCTTTCTTTCAGAATCATACCGTTCCCAAGCCAAAAGATTTCCTGGCTTTCTTCTGACTGCTACTAGGCATATATTCCCCACATTCACAGAAAACCCACCAGCATAAATCTCTCTGACTTTCCTCCCTTGTCATCATGTGATCAATGGGACTGGAAAAATGTGCACAGATGAGTGCAGTGACAGGACTCCACAGCCCTGCAGGAGATCCCCATTGTGCTTGTGCTCAGCGCAGACCCTGAGGGAGGGGACACCACGCCCCTCTGAACCTAGGCAGCCTGGGGTACACCTTCTAAAATTTGAG
This sequence comes from Falcunculus frontatus, assembly GCA_013398115.1. Classification (NCBI taxonomy): domain Eukaryota; kingdom Metazoa; phylum Chordata; class Aves; order Passeriformes; genus Falcunculus; species Falcunculus frontatus. Next base: position 871,753 of record VZRV01003334.1, on the reverse strand, counting down.
CCTGCTTGGCACGTACAAATTCCCAAGCCACGCTAATTCCCAATTGTCACACTGTACAAAGGACTCCCAGGGAGGTGTGTTATAGACTTATACAGATTCCGCATCAGTCAGGATTGGCTTTTTGCCTCAGAGCATTGAAGCCTATTTTGCTGCCAGTTTATGCCAGCACTACTCGCTGACCTCCTCAGCTGCTGGCATAAATTGCTGCAACATACCCTTAAATTTCCTCCACAGGGAGCAGATTTGTCGAATTAGAAGGTGCAGTCTTTAGATAGCTACTTTTCTGGATAACATGCAGAGGCCGGGAAAGACAAAGAGTGCATCAACTCGATCTGTGCTCAGTGAGGAACCAAAGTGTCACAGGAGCCAGCCCTGGCTGCTGCACTGTGGTGCCTGAGAGGACAGCAGGACTGATTCATAATAAGGGCAGACAGGCATGGAAAGGGAACAGAACCGTGATTACAGAAGGAGAAATGAAGAGTTGCCTGACAATGTCACATTGGGAAAGAAAAAGGCCAGGAGGATTAAGGATGGGATCAGAAGATGTGTCTCACTGCTCTGTGACTCCAGCATGGCCCTGCTGGGAAGCCAAGGGAGCAGGGGTGTGGTGAAAAAGTCCTGTCTAGGAAAGTGATGATCACTTGATCACTGTGAATCACTGATGATGATTCCTGCTTTTATTTTGATTGCATTAGTGTTCTGTGGTGTTTCAGGATCTATTTTCATTAAGGCATTTCCTTGGTAACAGGAATAGATATAGTTTCAAATGCTTTTCATTTAAGACCTGGAACTGCTAGAAACAGAAGTCTGATATGTAAGCCTAGGATGGGGCCAGATTGAATAAAGGTGAGGCAAATTTCCCTTAACTCCTCTGTGCTATTATTAAAAGGCCACTAATTAGAGATAGAGGATAATGCTCCTAGACTTTAGCCAGCCTTACCACAGCTGCAGTGGTGCTATTTGGGAATGAGAGGGAGAAAGGATGAGATTATAAATGAGAGGGATCATAACACAGACTTTCAACACCAGCAATTAAACTGTGCCTCAAGGACTATCTCCACATTTTCAGTCTTTGGAGTCAATTATCATTACGATAATTTATAGGAATAAATCACATGGCAAATCACGTGATAACTCCCTTGTAACCTTAAATAATTGAGACTCATCAGGGTCAGCTAAAGTCAGCTGAAGTAATTTTCACATGGTTTCTAAACATGCATTAAAAATTAGCTTCGATTCAGCTGGAGAAGGCGAAGGAAAAAACCACAAAACAAAACAAAAACCAACATGCGTATGTTCTCTTCGAGGTCTACATTTGCCTGACCCAGGGTAGCTTGACTTTCAGTGCTTTCTCCAGGTCCTCTCCCAATGACATTTGATAATTCCCCCTACTTAGTAATTATAATCTTGTCTTAAAAGATGTAATTTTTTTGGGTAACAGGACTGGATATGATATATATACACTTCCAATTCCAGCAAATGTGAAAACATGGTAAATGAGCTCCTGACACATTGGACAGGTGACATTTGACACATCCATGTTCAAGCATTGGAAGAACTTGTAATATTTGAACCAGGACTTGTGATAATAGGTTGGTAACAGATGTCAGCTACGCAGATTTTATGCAGATGTTCAGACTTTCAAACTAGTTTCCTATTAAAAAACAGTTTGAAAAAAAATTCAAAACTTTATACATTACCTCATGTAATTGATTTTGCAGAGATTCTCCATCTTTTCTATTACTACTGTCCCCCTACCACATTAGTGCACTGAACCCATCTGTATTTAAACAGCTTCCTAGTGTGGATCACTATAGGCTGCTGTCTTCTAATTGCTGAATCAAGTATGCATAAGTAATTTACTGAAATTGCATTGTTGCACATTGACAATTTTTGAAATTACCTCATGTAACTTCATTAAACTTCAAATCTGGAACATTAATTTGAGGGAAGAAAAATAACTGCTTCTGTATTATTAGATCATTCAGGTGATAAACGTTCTCAAAAAAGTCACCTGATGAGTTTCAGTCATCAGATTCAAACTGTAAATGGAATCGTTGTCTATGTATTAGAAAAGCACATGCCATGTTTTGTTAACATAATCAGAAAAACGGAGCTGCCACAAACCCTTTCCCCATCTGCCAGTCATTGCATTAAACGTTTCTGCAATTTTATTAGAATTCTCTGTCTCTGCAGATCCTGCTCAACTGTGAAATTGGAATTGCAAACAGAAATATTACATTTCTACATACAGTAGTGGATAAAAAGTCCAATTTTTACATGTAGAGAGACTGGGGAAATGTTTTTTTAAGACAGAAAAACAGCAGAGGGAATATCCTCTCTTACCCCAAGTATGAGGCAGAAGGTAGAAGTGTCTGTTTCCTTTATGATATTTTTCTATGACAGCAGGTAGAAACTGAGAGGTGCAGGAGCATCTTTCTGTTGGTAGCTTTAACACAGAAAGGGCAAAAGACTGTCTATACTTCTGGTCCTTGGAGTGGGACACCAGCTGAAACTTAATAAGCCTGAGTTGCACTGGCTACTGCAGCTCAGACTGCAGGAATGGATGAGTCAGAGTTGGAGAAGGATAGGCAAGCCCTGCTGCCTAAATCCTTGCTTGTAGCCCCATTCTTACTATATATTTGTTGCAAGTCTTTTAATAAAGCAAGAGGTATTTCGGAAGCTTTATCTCATTCTGATAATATCACTTGTACTGGGTATTCCTGAGGCATTATTTCCAAAGCTGATAAAAGACAGTGGTCAAAAAGAGTTTGGTGAGTCCAATGATTGAAGCATCTTGTCTACAGGGAAAGCGTTTTTACACCTTTCTTAATAAAAAGTCTCAATATAAGGTGTTTCTGCACTTCCTCACTCTCCCTTCTCCCATCTTCCCAGTCTCGCGGTATTTGTTATTGTTTTTTAAAGGGTTTTTTTCAAGAGTCAAATACAAACATTTTTGCATTTTTAGTTGCTTGCACAGCACATTGGTGTCCCTTCCGGAAAATAAGAAATATTAAAATGGAAAGAGGGACATGAGAAGACTCTGCTTGTTCAGCCCCTAGCACAAGCATCCCACCTTCACCATTCAAAACACAGGAGAGATAAAAAGAATGACCTCTGGGTTATCTGGAAAACAAAATAGCAAGTCCTCTGTAGAATTGCTTTTTTTCCCCTGTTGACTGCAATGATCTCAGTCATGAAGTTTAATCAGTCCTTCATCAGCAATACTTGATTTTTCAGCTCTATGCATTGATTGACATTTACCTGCAAACAAAAGGTAGAAGTTACATGCACTTAGTCCAGCATCCCTAAAGGACTGGCACTATCTCCTTCCACAAGAATTAATGTCTTTGTTTTTTTTCCTCTTAAGTTAATAGAATGTTCAACAGCTCTTCAAAGATTTCTGTCTTTTTCCACAATTTTTTCTTCAGCAGTCTCCACCTTGGATCAAAGTCTTGGTCTACTTTTCTTTCTCATTATAACAGGACTCAGATATTAGCCATGGCTTCTTGCTATTTCAATCTAGCCTAGTCTACTGTAATGATCCATGGAAAATGGCACTCAGAGGAGCAGCTTTGTCACGCTACCTGGCTGAGGACACAAAATCTGCAGCTGCCTTCACTCTCTGATGCCATTACGAGTGCTTCATAAATACTGCAAATCAGCCTGCTGCATTCATCTTTCTCTCCCTAATCACATTTATCCCTAACTATTTTTAAAGAAATCTAGCTACAGCTGAGTCCCCTTATACTTCTGGCATGGGGCACAGCCCACAGGGTGCCTCTGTGCTCCCTGGTGCCAGCACACAGCATTCTCTCTCAGGACAGGAGCAAAAGGTGGATTGCCTCCCTCCCCGGCCTGTGGGCTAAGGGCATCAGCACCTTTCCCTTTGCTGCAGCCTAGGCTGACCCGGTACCTCCAGAAGAAACCTGTTGCAGAGCAGTGTCACAGCTGGTTACAGGATTCTCCTGGCAACACCCACCAGTCCTCACCCTAGGTACTCTCTTCTGAAGCTGCTTCTTTTCCTTTTTGCAGTTTGAAGTGTGTAGGCAGATGTCCACACCTACAGAGATGCTCTCACAGCTAAATCCTTAAAATTAACTCTCCCTCCTTCATCTTGGAATAGATAACTATAGGTACATCACTTTGCTGTGGCATCTTGAAGAAATTTAAACTTGGTTCTTAATTATTTACACCAGATTTTGTCTAGTGTTGGTAAGGTGCAATAACAGTGATGCAAAACCTGTATAAGCAGATAAGAAAATGAGACCCCATGACTCTATAATCTGCCTTGAATCAGCCTTCTCATAGGCTACTTAAAAGGATTTCTTTTTTTTCGCCCCCTCATTTGTAGGTTCTACAAGCTGTGCTTTTGTAACAAGTCTTGCTTAATTAGGATTTTATTTTAGAACAAAGACACACTTCCATGGAAGGTTAGGGATGGCTAGATTTTATTCTCAGACAATTTCCTCAAATCAGAGTCATCCAAGGATAAACAATGAATTCAGAAAAACTGTGTAACATCCTTCTAAATGTCCCTGCATATAGGCAGGGGGCAACAAATAAAGAGCTTCAACATTTTGCAGTCAAAATATAACACATAATCTAACAATTTTACAGAAGAGAGGTTTTCATACCTCTGCAAACTTGTCTGGAATAATTTTAAAACCTTGACAGGACCTACTCTGCATTTTCTGAGTTTCATTTTCCATGCAAAAAGTAACTGGCACTTTCAGTCTAAATAATTTTGCTTTACATCAAAGAAAACCAGTGAGAAATAAAAAGCAAACAGAAATTTGTTATGAGGATGTATGACATAGAGATTTCTTTTTCAAGCTGCCATATTGAATCTGTTCACTGTACCTATCAAGCAGAACTGCTTGCATTTAAAAGTGTTGCATAGAGAAAATAATAATGAAAAATAACATCTTTGTAACACTGTAATGAAGAATGAGATTCTGCTTTTACCCACATTTCATTTCCTTCTGTGATGACCTTCTTTTACTTGACAATATGAAAGCAGGAAATGAAGCTTACCTTGGTGTAAATTTACTGTTATGACCTTGATGCATAACTAAATCATAAAAGTGGACAAAGCTAGGGTTATATAACAACAACAACAAACGAGCAGTCTTGAAGAGAAATTGAACTGATTTTCTGCAAATGTAGCTTGTTCCGTAGGATGTTGAGCAGTATGCAACAAAGCCAAGTCAAAGGTCCACAAGCCACAAGTTGGTAGATTTTTCTGGAGTGGCTTTATTAACTTTAAATGAGGATGCAGATGCAGATGTGTCTGAACACAAACTGAACAAGATATTCCAGTTCAGTTTATCCTAATTATATCTATCTAGGTCTAGATCTAGATCTTCATCTTTATCATTACAGACAGAGAGAAAATATTTTAGCTTGCAATCTCGATTCAGTATTCCCAAACTTTTTGTTTAAGCTTAGCCACTTAAAGATTTTTCCTGTATCTGGAATAGTTACAACTTTATAACAGTCCTATCTACTTTCTTAAGAGATATGATCAATTAATTATCAGCCCTACAAGCTGCTTTAGTCATTGTCATCTGGCTTGTCTCAAGCTGGTTTCCCAGTGGAGCACAAATATATATGACACTGCAAACTTACTCCAAATCAGGTCATGACCAGTTTACTCCAAGACCTCAAGGTGACATTAGAGTTTAACTTTTTCATCAGATCTCATTCCTTGCAAGGCAACCTGTTAGAGACATATTTAATACAGATTTTTCTGATGTGATCTCTAGATTTGTAAAAATTCAATGAGATTTGTGGGAAGATGATTGGGGGTAAAATTAGAGAAAACTGAGAAGTTAAACTCACGTTCTAACAAAAGTTAGAAGAGTACAGAAATTATAGCAAAATGCCACTGCTTCTTCCTGGATAGAATGCAGTTCGCAAGCAGAAAATTCCTTCAACAACGATTCCTGCCCCCCTCCCCCCACAGCCTGCAACCTTAAGCAGATGCTGAGAAGAATGAAATGGAGGGAGGAGTGGAATGGAGACACCGTGGCCAGGCTCTGTTACAATCTTTCCAGGGATAGGAATCTAATGGTATCACGTAGCTGATAAATCGCATAGCAGCTGTCAGCCGAGGGACATGGGACATGTCTTGTTGAACCAGCAACCGTGGCAAAATTACTGTCCTTGGATTAACTCATTTCATTGTAATCTCATTGCACATCTGAATCCCTGGAGTTAAAGCCAAAGTTACCTGCCTCCAAGGTACGACCGCCCCTCACTGAGCTTGCACACTGTATTTTATTGACTGTATCTTTAAGAGTGAAACCAGAGAATTTTACACCAGACAGTAACAAAGGTGTGTATGACTAGAGTCACTCAAGCCCCACCCAAATGTAAAGAAATAGAATAAAAGCGAGGTAAGGATGGGGAGAAATTAGGGAAGACTCCTGATAACTTCAGGAATCAGTCAACAGGCTGAATCTATATTCTCCCCCATAGAGATGCCTATTTGTTGAGAACCTTACTCTGTGTACACTAGATGATTATCTCAAGATAGCACAATTTTGTATTGTCAGTGTATTTATTAATAAAGTGTGTTATTCCATCCTTTAAGTGTGCTAGTGGTTTCTGGCAGTGGATAACATACTCAGCTAGGAGTGGGGAGATCCAGGAAGGGGGTGTCTCTTCCTAAATTGCAATAAAGGATTCATCTCTGATGTGCGGTTGGCGCATGTGTCCGAGCAAGTCAGTCGAGCTGCCCTCTGATACAGTGAACTGTCCAGTGGAGTCCCCATAACAGGACACTGACAGACTGATCAGCAACAAAGGTCTCATCATCTCTGGGGTGTTGGCACACTGATCAAACATAAGAAGGTTCAAAAAACCCTGCTTTTCACTTGACAAGATTACTAGCTGATCACTGATTTTCTGCAGTCGCTAAATCATTTATCAAATGGCAAGAACTGACATACCTCAGTGCTGCTCTAGTAACATAACTATGAGATGAAAGGCTTACAGTATTTTCCCCACAGCCTGAGCTACCTTTTCCTCAAGCACAAAAACAAAATCAATGTTTATGCACTGGAATTATTACCTACAGTGGTAACACAGTTATAATGTAATGTGACTTAAATTTGGATATATTTGTTTCCATCAAATCTAGCTATTGAATAAATAGGAATATTAACTGGGTGGCAAATATGCTTTTCTTAGCTGATGACAGGATCATATGCCACCTGGCTGAGCATATAACACCATCCAGGGATGCCATACATTTGTGCTCTCAGGGTTTTGTTACTATTTCACAGGTGGCCTCTGGATTGACACATAGTAGGCTGACTCAAACCTATTCCGGCTTTTTACTCCAATCTCACTGTGAGATTGAATGCTGCTCTGGTATGAATAGGGGATGACTTTTTTGAAGTCAACAGAATGCTACCCACTTGTGCCAAATGAGAATCTCTCCCATATTGCTGTTTTAATTACAGTCATGTCAGAACTGCTGTTTCGTACATATCGATTAATCAAAATGTTACATGAAACATATGGCACCAACAGGAGTAGGGTAAAGGACATCATCTTCCAGTAGTCTTATCACATGAATATTAAGTCCTCATGGCTATCAGATAATACTTAATGCAAGCATATTTCGGTCAGGTGTACAAAACCACAGGGATATAGTCATCACTATTAGGCTGATGCAAACAGCTGTCCACACGGGATAAATTAAATGACATACTCCAGATGCTGTTGAAAACTGGCTCCAGAAATCCAGCAACCTGCCACTACTCATCCTTCCAGATCCAAACTCCCAGCTTCCAAACGGAGCTTTTCATCTTCTAACAGTGCTTAATGATAGCTGATCCTGTAACTCCATAAACAAATCAAGAGATACGGCTCAGGACCAAAATATTCTTTCCCTGAAGACAGGTCTAGACACATCACAGCATTTTTTATTTTGCTGGCTCTTTCTTTTAACACTGATTAATCCACCTAGGCTGCATTTTGAAGCATCACCAGAGGCAATTTACATAACCTATTTTCTGTGCATGGCTTCTTTCCATCTTTCCAATGTCTTTGTATCACAGGAATCACTCTGATCTATCTTAACTAAGTGTTGTGGCTCCAAGCAGCTGCTGCACTGCCAGAGTTCCAGATTTCCAGAAGTATAGAACAAAGGTCCCAACCTTTCGTGGTCATTAAAGTTAGTCTTGCAATTTACCATATGGACCAAGTTGTTGTGCTGCTATGCCCTCGATGGAATCCTGTCTCTGATAATTGCTCTGCCTTTATAAATTACTCTCTGCTTTTCAGATTTACACTGGTTTAATGCTGATTCCATTGAAGCCCTTGGGTGGTTTTGGCACTTCACTACTTAGCTCAGTGAAATTGCTTTTTTAAATGACTGAGTTGCCACTTCTAGTGTTAAATGTGACAGCAACTTCAACACCATACTCAGTCTTTTAGACAAATAATGATGAAAAATGCTGAAAGTCCAGTGCAGATTACTCAATAAAAAGTTATTGTGTATGTTGGATTTTGGCCAGATAGTTTTACACCTCTATTCTTATGAGGAGTGACATGAAAGCCACATTATTGAAGGCTGGACTTGACATCAGGAAGTGTAACGTGTAGGGAAGGATACTGATGTGCCGCCATAAAACTGCAATCTCTCTTGCAGATCTGCATGCAAAGCCAGCTTCTTCCACCCTTGATCCTGATTCTTCTGCAAAATTACAAAGGAGGCAGTTTAAGCCCTGTTCTTCCCAAAGTAAATTTTCTACTTGGGAAATGATCTTCTGAGTTTCATTTGTGGCTTCATAAAACATGAGCATGGTATGTGGGGCCAGATGCAAGATAGAATCACATCCTACGCTCTTAGTTTTGCGGGTATTTCTTAAATTATAATTTATAAGATAGACATAACTTAAACAAATGTAATGAGCACATTTTTTTTCCTGCTTACACATAGGAAGAATAAACTGTTTATTTAACATTTCAGATAGCATTATCCCTAAATATCTCTACTTTCATTGAGTAGGCACTCTGAAAAAGATTCTCAAGCTACAAAAAATGACATCAACACTATGAGCCTGCATCTCAGGAGCATCCGGATCCAGAAAAAAAATGTCTGTGTGATAAATGCCAAATGAAATTATTTATGCTAGATGAAGGAAGTAACTGGCCTTAATAGACTGCACTGTGTCATCTGTAGCCAGAGTTATTTGTCCTGTCATTTGAGAATTATCCAGTCACAACAAAATTTCCATGAGAAAAAACACAGGTTCTTTGCACCTGAAGCGAATTTGCTAATGCAACAATGTAGGAAAATAGGCCCTAAAGAGGAACTGTTAATGAATTTCATTATTACACTTCATCTGAAATGCTCGTGGTTCTTTTATTAAGATATAAGCTGTTCATCTTAGAATAAACTGAGAGGTGTTTGTGTCACTGTGCTTACTTTCCTTTTCCATCTCACATGGAAATTAAGTAATTTTCTGACTTTTTAAAAGATCTTCTAATCTTGGGCACCTTTTCCAAGATACTACAGACATTGATTTCATGGGCAGTTGCAAATGTGTGGCTGCTTAGGAAAGTCTGGTGCCAAATCTGACCCTGCAGACAGTGGACTTGGAAAATATGGAACCAGGTAATTCTGTTGGATAGTCTTGAGAAGGGGCCAGACACTGGATTTCTCAGTCATGTTTTCTCTTCAGCTGAGCACAGTAGAGAGTGAAAATCTTATTAAAATAATTCCTTCTAGGTACTTACAGACCTTTACTACTACTATACAAAAATGCATCTTTCTGTGAACTATCTATCCTTTAATGTAGAAACAATTTGCAAACAGTGAAATTAATAACTGGAAATTTTATTTCAGTACTTATACCTTTCAACAGCAATCTCCAGAAGTCAGGACTTCAAGTTTGATGAAGAAAACTGAGAGGGGCAAAAAAACTTCTCTGTGTCCCAGAAGTAATCCCAAACGCCTACTAGAAAAGGAAAGCTGCCAAGGCTTTGGGAGCTTAGCTACAATCTGTAAGCTCCAGTCACATCAGCCATGTCTGCATTGTTTGAATTTCCACATTCTAGGAGAAAGGCAACTCGATACATTACAGAATTCATATGCATTAATGCAAAGCTTTTGTACATTTCCCTCAGATCCTCCTTGGAGAGATATCGTAACACAATGATTTCTTATCAAAACCTCTCACAATGTGATTTCAGAGAAGAGTTTTTGCAGACTAAACTGTGTTAAGGTAGGGCAGGAAAGGGAATAAGAGAAAACAAGATACAGCTGTCAAGCTATGCATTTTCTAATTTTTAATCATTATCTTGGGATTGGGTGCAAGTGGCACTGACCAGTTTGACACAGACTCTATGTTAATTTACGTTCTTATACAGGGCAGGCTGACATCTTGGAAACCTGTCAAGGTTGCTACTGTCTTTTAGAAGCAGCTCTATTACTTGGGGATACAACAAAGTACTCACAAAAGCATTTCAAAAGTATAGAAGACTAATTGACATTTTACCCAAGACAGCAATGCATTCAACAAACTTTAGAAAGTGATTTCTAAAGTACAAGCCACAGTCTGTACATACACAAATTCAAGGTCATCTATGCGTTATATTTTTCTTTCATGGAAAGCACGATGGTGCTTTCATTCTGAACAAGATCTCAGTTTAGTCATGGGAACAATGAAATCCAGAAGAGAAAACAAGAAGTCAGCATACATCTCTTCCCTCTGCGATCATCTGCTCTGCACAGCTCAGTGCATAATGAGAGCTGTTACAGGCTCCCAGCCACTTACTGTTATTCTTCTGTTCCAGTGCAAAGTCAGCTGGCACAGCATAGACAGCTTTTGCTGGTGTTTTCAGCTAAAATATTTTCCTTGTGCTGCAGTAGATGGGGATCTCTAACAAAACAGGTTCCTTCCCTTCTACTTGGCCTTGCTGTGGAGTGGGCAACCCATAACAGAGGTGGACCAAACTAGATGAGGTTTAGTAGTGTCTTACACCTCTGGAGCTGAAACCGCAGGGAATATCTGAACACAGGCTAAATAGTTACATTAAGATCTCACAGAGCAGCGGCTGCTCCTGCAGCTAGAATCATGTGAAAATTTAAAGCTATGAACAGGCAACATTAGAACACTGCAAGGCACAGTTATATCAAATATGGAAAGTTTTGGCAATTTGCACCCAAAGCAAAGGTGTGGACCTTTAATCCGAATGGGTACAGCTGCTTGAGAAGGGATGTTTATAGTCTGTGAGCTGTTCTTCGTTTTCTGCTAATATAAAACTATGTTAAAATGAATCTTGTTGCTTATTTTTTTCTTTTTGAAATGATTAACTCTACCACATTCTTTAAGATATACTTGAGCAATTGAAAACTCAATTTGTATTGATATTGCAATTGTATCCTTAAATAATGACTGTTACAGTTGACAAGGGATGAGCTCTAAAGCAGGTTAGAAATGATTAATTATGAGGTCTTAAAGATGGTTGCACACACATTTGATTCATTTTATGTTTGTTTCATTTTATCTTTGTACCAGTGAAGTTGTGTTGAAAAATTGGTGGCTAGAGAAGCAGCTTTGTTGCCATTTGATCATAGAAGTAAAATATATTGACTGTTTCCGTGTAACCACAGGAGAAGTGTCTTTCATTCCTCATCACAAATTGCCATTCTCTCTAGTCAGCAGTTACTTGCATGTAACTTTACTGTCTCTGCAGTAAAGTTCGTATTCATCTGCTGTGAAAGGAAGGATTAGAAAGAAAGTGTTCGACCTGAAAGGTCAGGCATACCCAGGGAGAGAACTCACGCTCTGAGCTTTGCTGCGGTTGTCTCGGTTAGCTGTAAATTCTCAACCATGAAATACACATGTTCTTTAATTCTCATTGCTTTTAGGTTTCAACTAAAATGCAAACAGAGGAAAACAGTTTATTTCTTTGAGCTATGGGCAGGCTTCTTCATGGGGAGTTCTTGATCCTTGCTTCTTTAAAGAATGGAGATTCATATGCAAAAGCAGAAAGACAAATCCTGTTTTTCCTTGTAACAGTAACAATCAGAGGCCATTTAGAAAGGCTAGAATCCAAACTGAAGGAGAAGTAGAAAGAGTAAATCGTAGTAGACTGACAGATATGACCTTATATTCAGGGTATTGGGATCAAGGGGTAGGACATCTGGGTCCAGTCAAAATTTGGCAGAGTTCTTCCCTAGATTTCCAAAAATAATTTTCAAATCACTTATATTTAATCTCTCTAAAATCACTCTCTTGTTGCAGGTCTTGTTTACTTGATTGAAACTTGTTTTGCATTAGCACTGTTTCTTAATGTACTGTTCCTAGACGTACTATCCTAAACATACTATTCCTAGCCCTCAAGGCCTTTGGGATCACTTAGGGTTTCCAATTGCTTTTGAAATGCAGATAATACTCATAAAGAGAATCTGGATCACTTAGGAATGGAAGGTGTAGCGAATACTTGGCATTTAGCTGCTTCTCTGGCCCCTGGTCAGTAGGGTCACAGAGAAGAAAGACTGGAAAAACTACAAGAGAAAGGATGGAATATATCTAGAATGAAGGTTATACTGAAAAAGAGATGGGAATGGGGACTTGAGAGACTGAGGTTACAGGAGGGTAGAACTGAGCACAGAGAAAAAAAAGTTTTAAAAGAAGAGCTAGAACAGAAGGAAAGAAAAGAAAAAATATGAAGGTGAGAAAGAACCTGGAAAAGAAAGAAGAATGAATATGAAGACTAGAAAAGCAGTGAAATTTGGGAGAAAAGATTTAGGAGAAACAAATACACTACACAGAAAGGAAGAGGATGAAAGTAGTAATAAAAGCATAGGGAAAACAAAGAAACTCAGAGCACTGCAATACCTTTGTTCCCAGAGCATATGCATCCAGAGGACATAGGAGATACAGAAAGTCATTCTGGTCCATAATGAACTCTTTGATTCTGTAGGATGATCATTAAATACCTATATACTCATTTGTGTTGCTGTCTAAGGCTAGAAATTACCTTATCTCATCACTGAAAAACCAGGAGTTTTCTCTGAAGTATTTGCCTTGGGTATTTTCTAAATAAGTAGTATTTTAGCACTAAAAGAAAGCAAGAGTAGATGGAGTATGGCAAAATTGGAGAAGAAAGAGCAAGAGAAAAAAGTAAAAGAAAACCCAGGTTTAAAACTACAGTTGACAGCTTAGGTAATTTTATTGGCAGGATCATTCAGTCTCTGCTCTATTTCATTAGGCTGCCCTACCTCTTAGCTTTTCCAGGGTGTGTTCACAATGTTTAATGTGTTCTGCTTTTCAGCAAAAATTACTGACCAGTATTATTATGATCAAGATAAATAAAGAAATAGATCAATTTATCTTGTGTATTGTTTATAATAATTCAGATCCTCAGTCTCACTACTCCTTGCACTGGCATAAAGAATTGCAATCAATGTAGTGTTAGAAATTGCTTATATCTTCCCTTCCAAAACTAAACATGGTGCCCTTTGTTGTTAATCTACTAAATGACATTCAAATAGTCATTTGGAAAATGTCCTCTGAGGCTGCTTTGTTCAGTTGACTGTTCTCAATTAGACTTGCATTAACACTGAAACCCCCCTTTGTCATCTGGAAGCTGTACTAAGACTTATTCTAGTTTTATGTCATATTTTTTATTTAGCCATACTTAACATTATCATGAGCCCTAAAAAACCTGTCCATGTTATTTATTGATAATTTGCACTGACTCTGGAGGTTTACCAGTGCTCAGTGTTGAGCAATAAAGCTGTAGGTGCAGGTTCTTTATGTGGGCCTGTCTTTAGATAGGTAATCTAGACATTTGAGGTGTTTAGATAGTGGTCAGATAATACTGCTCATTCATTCAGTAATGAGCAGGCCAGAGAATATGTCCTGAATGGAATCAGAAATAAGTAGTAGCAAGGTTCTAAATTGCTGCTAGTTAAGGACATTCTTAAAATGGCAAAGGTTGATAACCCTTCTAATCTCAATTACTTTTTGATTCTATGATAAAAGTGGTGATGCTACATGGCAGAGACTCTTTGCACATTTCCGTCTCGTACATGAGACAAGGATGTGTTTCAGAGGTCACAGATGCAAAAGGGACAGAAAACGAAACATATCTGTAACTACTCATGAGATAAGCAGCTTCTATTGTCCAGGATGATACATCTGTCTTTCCCTTCATTATAAGGATTTTCTAAGTAGACTACATCAGGTCAAAAGACTTGACTGGGCCTGTCTTAAATTGACTTCCAGATGTCTGCCATTTAAACTATGACTTGAGATAAAACACATCTAATGTTTTTGAAGAATAAAGTGTGTGAAATCCTTATTGTGTAGAGCCAGTAACTTGCATGGGATTTTCCTTCTTTTGTTGTGCATTTTTAGAAGCTGCTTGTTTTTTGAGGCAGGAATTTCAAGAAAAAGTCTCACAGTTAAAACAGACATAGGCTGAACTCAAGAATTAGGTCTTATCCTCATTTTTTCTGATTAATTCTGCTGTGTTGCTTAGCAAGTGACTTTAAATCCAAGTGGGGTTTTCAGATGGGGTCATTAACAGTTTGTTCCTTGTTCCCAGGGTGCCCAGCATGAGACCCTTTTCCCTGATTGGCAGGAGTGTAAAATCCTCACAACTATAGCTGCAGTCAATCAGGGATGTGCTCTCAGCATACAATATCAGATCGACTGCTAAATACTCTGAAAACTGAGGTGCTACATATCTCAGATAGTGTGCTTGGTGTTAGTGGCTGTGTTTGACTTCAACTCCTCTGTGGCTCAGTTTTAGGTCTACAGTAAGAGGATAATGACAGCCTTCACCTCACCTGGGTTCGAGAAGATAAATTCATCAGTGTTTGCAAAGCACTTAGATATTAGTCATCAGCACCACAGAAAAGTCCACGAGGAAATGAACAATTGTGTATTCAGAGCAGGGTTTGAATGTAATGCAGTAAATAAGAACTGAGAGCACACACTGAACAATAAGAAGAACATCAAATATTAAAGAGTTGTTCATTAAGTACATCCTGTGAATTCTGAGCACTAATTGAGACAACAGCTCTCTGTAAATAAAAGCAAGTGGTCATGGAACTAAGAGATATATCATGATGCATACATACCAGAGACTAAACTGACTTTGCAGGAACTCCCTTAGTCCTGTCATTTCCTAATTGTCAATTTTTACCCTTAAAACTTTGATAAAATTCTTAAAATTGTGCACACAGTAATTTCATTTTGATGTACATATATTAATATATACACACATCCTCTCATAAACACACACAATCACAGAGCATAATCTATTTTACACTTTTCTAGATATTTCTTTTGTTTTTCCACTTTCTTCTTATGCCATTTCAGCATCCAACCTGGTTCATAACTGCAAAAGTGGATGTTGTGTCTAATGACTTATACCTGAGTGTAAGTCTGAAGGCTAAATAGTTAGAAATATTAATAGACAAAAGACTGACTTCTTGTAAGTAACCAAATACATTTTTCTAGACACATTTTCATCCCAATATTCCAAATTATTAACCTTGCAGTTTCCCATATTTCTCCCTGATATATTCCTTTCATTGCTTTTTATGATAAAGCCAGGTTTACATTTGCAAATGAAAAGTGTTAGTTTTTTTCAGATGCTGATAACTTTTAGTGCTGGACCCTAAAAGCACATTCGATATAGGTAACAAAGCCATTTTAAAGATACAGAGCTAACAACGCAGCAAGTTAGAAGTGATGGATATTGTAAAACATTGTTGCCATCACTCAAAATGGAACGTTGAGGGTGAATCACTTTCATAAAGAAGACAGTGCTTATTTTGCATATACAAATAAGATACAGATATAAGATGCAGTTTTTATTTAAAATAGATCTGGGTACTCCATGGTCTGCACAATATCTTAAAAAAGTCATTGACTTATGACCAGTTTTAAGATGAACAACAAAAATTACCTCACTGCTGCTCTGATCTGTTCTGATTCCTGTTAAAGGGCAGCTTTTCAGGATGTCTTATGGAATGTTCTTTTCAGGTTTTCATCTGAACCAGAAAGTGCAACTTTGCTGCAAAACTTACACTGATGTGCCTAACTTTTGAGAAATGGGGGTTATCCATTGAATGCAGCTCTAAACAAATGCATAGAAGGTGTGGAAAATATATAAGTGAGAAATGAGAATTTCACAGACATAGCATCTATTTGCTATTGTCTTAATCCAGAGCCTTGTATGGTTCACAGGCAGGATGTAGCATATGTACAGAATCTAAGGATGGGAGCACAGGTTGAAGGATAGACAGTGTGGAGATGATATGAAGTGCCCAGTCTTTATATACAGAGTTAAAATGATAGCTGATGTTCCAACAGCACTGAATGTAAGTTTACTTAGCAAACACTAGAAATGTGAATCTTCTCACTATACTTTCCAACAGAACTTGTACCATTTATAGCTTAACAGAAGAAAACCCTGGGACCAGACAAATCCATGAGAGACAGATTCAGGGGTAAACATTTCAATGTTGGTTTAATTTTGAGACTGATACAGTACAAGTGATGTAAAATAAATGTCAAGGTGTGTTGAATTCATCAGAAAGAATATAATTAGAGAGTGCTGATTATGTAAACAAAATACCATCCTTCTTTCCCGTACAGAAAAATTAATTCCACAGAATTAATTTTGAACAAATACTTCTCTCTCTCAGTGATTTTTCCTGACATTTATAGCCAAGGGATAAGTTGATGAAATTTATTTTTCTGATACCCACATGACCACCGTTATTTTTTGACATGGAATGTTGCCCATGCATTCAGGCTGGTAACATTTGGATGCGTTTTTTGTTCAGGGCCCACTCTACAGAAAATTTGTACATGAACCACCACTAATGAAAGCTAATTACAAGTGGTCCAATGAGCTGTTTTAGAGAAGATATAGTGATTGACTTAATTCTAGGATGTATGGATTTAAGTGGAGTATTACTTTTTATTTTCAGAATTGATATTCAGGGCACAAGTGGAAAAAAAGAAGAGCTTAGATGCTTAGATGCTGGACAATAACTCATTTGGAAGGGCAAGAAATAATTTAGACGTGTCTGTGAATTGCAGGGAAGAGTAATGGTGTTACTTTATGTACCATGGCTCTATACCTGAAGAAATAACGGGACTTGATCAATGATAACTTATGTAGAGGAGGGATGGGAGATGATGAAGAACCAGCAGAGGCATCCCTGAGAGAATAATGATATCTTCCCCCATGGCCCACATTGCCCTACGCAGCAGGTGTGTTTGGATTGATGAGAGCTGTGCCGAGGGCAGTCAGTAGTAATTTAGTGTGGTAGGCCATGCACAAACGACTTTCGTTACTGCTGACAGCTTCATTACAGCAGGACCATCCTTCACTTGTTGTAGACCTTCTTCCATCAAGCTGAAGACAAATGAAGGAATGACCAAAACCCTATATGTTTGCAATATTATCCTCTCCATTATTGTACCCTGGCCTGTTTTTGTCCGTAAATTCTACAGTTGTACCTTTGAAGGGTACAACAAAGATCCAGAAGCATCTCTAATGCCATCACCTGCATGTACTTACTGTATGTACTCCAAAAGATACAATAGAAGAAAATGAAAGAGGGGCTTTAGCACAGCCTGAAAGTGAAGCTTTTCTGATAACTTACAGAAAATTACTTCCAGAGCATGCTGGGTCACCATGGAGTCCTTTTCTTTCTGGCATGGTATGAACCATCTTTCTCTAAAACTGAGTTTCCAACCACTTTTCCAATACCCTTTTCAAGAGAATTAATAGGTTTCTGTAAAGTGATAAACTTACCCAGACATGAGTCACCCTCCTTAATCTTTTATGTGGGTGTATGCCATAGGATGGAGCAAGGCTGTAGTCAAGTCTGAAAATTCCTTTTTCTCACAGCTAGTGACTCAAAGCAAAAGGGAATTCCTATCTTCTGTGATAGAAAAAGCAGCACAAAGGAAGCAAGGGGGCTGCTCAGATGCTGTAGGCATACAAGGACTGCAGGAACACAGAACGATGGAGTAAGGAGTACACAAGCCAAGGCTGCATAGAGCTAGATGCAAGAAATCAGAGGAATGAAAGTTTAAAGGATCTTAGACTGGAACTCTGTGTTATAGTCTTCAAACGCATGAGAGAAGGTGCATTTTTTTCCTGCTGGTGAAAGAGGTTTTACTAATGCTACAGGACTGATTGAATGGTTTGTGAGTTTCTATAAGCTCTGTAAAATCACTGTTTATGACAGCATTTACCTCTGGTTGTTATCATCCCACTCAGAAGATCTGTCAATGCCAGTGCAACAACTGAGATTCTTCCTGGGGTAAGTTCTAAGTCACTTGTTAAATTATACATTCAACTACCTAAAAAAACACCAAGATACTGTACATAAAACCATTAGACCCCATAGTAATAATATTGATAATAATCAGAACATTGAATGAATATTAGTTCTATATAAAAGTTATATCTTAGATTTGGAAGGCATTTGAATTTATTATTCTAAGGCTGCATACCAGATAATAATGTAGGTTTTTTATTGACTACAGTCTCTCTTACTGCATTGCACTAGCTTTTATAGCAATGCCTACTGGAGGCTTGGCACTGCATCATGGAAGTTCAGTACTACTGTGCATGAATGATGTTCTGTGCATTTGTCATACAGTAAGTTCACTCTTGCCAAGGGCATGGGTGTGTGTGCATGTCTGTAAAATCACAACACTCCCTGCCTACTACAGAAACTCTCTGTCTACTACAGGAACTC
Source organism: Falcunculus frontatus (assembly GCA_013398115.1). Lineage (NCBI taxonomy): Eukaryota > Metazoa > Chordata > Aves > Passeriformes > Falcunculus > Falcunculus frontatus. Next base: position 852,984 of record VZRV01003334.1, on the reverse strand, counting down.
CCTGCTGCTCAACTCTCTGACCAGGAATGTGCAGATTGTGTTGTAAATAGGGGCCATCCATCTGGTACAGGCAGGCAGGGTGAAGGTGCAGTCTGTGTAGAATTGGTAACTGTGGATTATGACTGGACTTTAATAGTAACTCAGGAATTACAGAATAAAAAGAAAGCCTTCCTACTCTGTCCCAAAGACCTGCAATGTGGCTATCAGGTCAAAGGCAAGAGATTGGAAAAATCTAATCTAATGCAAAGAAACCACTGGCACACTAGATTGGTATAAAGTGATCACATATTCACAGTTTACCAATCGTTAACTATTATAAACACATGGCAAATGATAGCTTCGAAGGAACACTTGTATGAAGACAATTAAGTAGCTTTGTAAATGCTCATGCTAGGGCTCTTGAGTCAATAATCTTTGTTCCGTGCTTTTTAGGAAGTCACTTATAAATACGCCCCGTAACAAGAGGATCTAGCAAAAAAAAGTTGTATTTCCTAACTTATTTATTTTAAAAACTATATGTTTTATAAAAAAACCCTGCACATAAGTACATTATGCATGATGACTTTTCTGCAGGTGCAGAAGTGGCAAATTTCCTGAGCCATCTGGACAATTACCAAGAGAATGTTTTTCTGGAGCTGTTGGTGAATGTTCACGTGGATAACGGCAGCACTGGGAGAAGTAACAGTGGAGTTATGGGGAATACGTACAGCTATGAGTGAGACAGTTGGCATGACATAAATTTCAGGTACTTCATGGAAGGGCAATAAATAGTGGAACTCCAGAAAATCAAAGAGGAAATTGGAGACCAAAGCTTTATGCTGAGTAAAGCATAGGGACAGAAAGTCTGCATTATTGGCGTACATGGTTAAAATAAATTAACATTAAAAATAAAATTTCTAAATTTGGACCACAGGAATCCTTCACATTAAAATTTCATGCTTAAATGGGGAGAATATTATGAGTTGTCTTGGCTTCATGACCAGGAGGGGAATGTTGGATACACAATACTGTGAGTGAAAAGAGAACCTGCAAGGGCTGAAAACACATCTGCAAATGAGACCTCTTGTTTCCCATGGATGTTAGCTGAGTGTCAAGGTAAAACACTACACAAAAGTTACATTCTTAGAATTCACTGGTGAGTGTCCCTTGAAGCAATTATCTTCAAAAGGAAGAACAGTAACCCCAGATTCAGATTCAGCAACCTTATAGAAGTGAAAAAAATCACTATAGTAAAATTTAACTTCAAAATGGAAACCGTGGTAACCAGGAAACTGTTTTAAAAGACGAAGGGGAGTAATTAAAAGGGTAAAATATCTTCAAGAACTTTTAAAGGCACCATTTTGCATCCTCAACATAAATGTTTATTACTATAAAAATAATCTAAATGACAAAAGAAAAAAACAATTAAACAACAGAGGGGAGGAGGCAATTATAAGTAAAATGACATCCTTCAAAAAGCAGGATTTGTATCCAAAAGTGCAAAACAGAAAATGTGAAAAAATTCTGATATGCAAAATTTAAAAACATAGTAACCTATATCAACACTGATTCCAAGAAGCAATCTGCTAAAGGCATGGAAATTGGTAATACAGTCTCTCTAAAACACATGAAAACCAAGCATCCTTCCCAAGTCTGTAGAGCTGACAGATGGCTGAGCCATGGAAGAAGCACTGGAGGATGCTGTGGCCGTAGCAGAAAGGTTGAAAGAATTGCTTACATTAGTGTTGTCCACATGGGAGCTTAGAGAGGTTTCTGCCTCTACTTATAGGAAATTAGTCTGAAAAAGTGCCTCAAATTGAAGTGTCAATGGAAGGGGTTTTAGAGCAGATCAATAAAATGTATAATAACAAACACCGCAAGAAACAGATGGTATTAACCCAAGAGTTCTCAAAGTTGCTGCTGAACTACTGACTGCTCTGAGTGAACTCTTGAATAAATTAGTGTTTATTACAGACAAAGAGCAGGTGGCAAGCAGAACACCCATTTTTAAAGGACCTCTGGGGTCTGTGCGGGTGGGGAATAAGCAGGCTGTGAAATCTACAAACAAAAAATGTCTGATTTTCTTATCAAACAAATGGACTGAAGCTGTGATAAAGAATAAAAACAATAGATGTGGATAAATGTGACATTCTCAGGCAGAGTCAGTAAAGATTTTCTTTGAAAAACCAGTAATCTGTTCTTGCGATCCTTGGGCATGTCTCATTCTTTTGACATAGTGCATTTTGATTTCCAAAACACTTTTGATCATGCTCTTGTCCAAAAGTCTGTTGGTCTTAAAAGAACATATTCCCATAAAAAGAGAGACTGAGAGAGTTTGTCAAAAATATAAGATCACAAATAACTTGAAGAAGGTAAATAGGAAATGATTATGTACTGACTTTTACAACCCAAGGAACTGTGATTAACTGAAACAGCCTAACAAACTTGAAATGGAAGAAAACAACCGTTGAACTTGTAGTCATGGAATGAAGAAACTAAAAATCATTACAAGGTTTAAAAAGTTACTGGAAAAACTGATAAAGTGTAGGCACATCATGAGCTATTAACATAAAATATGTATTTAAACACTGAGTTAATCTTCGGTCTATATACAATGGGCTGGTATGGGCCTCCTTTTCATGTTCTTTCCATATGCATCATTTTCTGATCAGTGTTAGAGAAAGGATACTGTCCACTGCATCTATTCTCATGTTCCTCTAAATGTCAATATGAAAACAAACTTTATAAGATGCACTTAATATAATAAGTATTGTATGACTCAAAAGAGCAAAGAAAGTGATGGAAATGTTATGGAGAGAGACTATCACTAATTTTTGGTTTAACAGATATTAAATCTTGAGAAGTACATTAATTCAAACTAAACACAGATAGAAACAATTTAGTCTCAGTAACTCTAAAGATACGTGGGGAAAATTTATCAGAAAGGGTGGTCTTGGAACTAGAATATTAGACTGGATTTGAACTTCTACCAAAATCCTGGCTGACACATAGCAAAGACTCTCCAGGTTTCTCTGTTTCCCATCTGCAAAATTGGGTGACCTCCCACAGTAAGTCCCGACTTCCAGAATGTTGTTAGCATAAGTACTTAATGTTTCAAGGCACCCAGAAAATGTGTTTGAGAAGGCTCCTAGCAAGTTGCAGTGTCATTAATCTTTGCAATTTGTTTACAAGCCTTCAGCTACTTTTCAGTCCATGCAACAAAGGCTTACATCCAAGCCTATCTGAATTAATTCTTGTAAGACCTTGTGAGGCATTGAATCAATAGTGTTTTCTGTTTAACTTACTCATCGAAGAATATTTTACATTAATATAGCTCTTCTCAACCTGAATACTACTGAAATGCTTTGCAGACTACGTTAATACAACTGCATCACTAAAATGCTGCACTAGCAGAAAGTGTAGAGAGGGAGAAAAATTACAGCCAAGGACAACAGGACAGGCTGTTTCTGCTGTAAGAAACTGTTTCAAAACCTTTACTTGTGCACTGACTGAAGTTTGTAGAGAGAAATTCTAGAATAGACTGTCACTGATAACACCGCTGCCAAAGCAAATGAGAAACTGAAATATCATGGGTTGCTCAGGAATCCTGCACCTTGCTTGGAATCCTTCCTACTCTGATGGTGTCTATCACATGTTCCGCTCTCTCTTCTTCTGTACTCCCGGATGTGATGAAGGCCATGTAGCTGTGAAACTACTCTGGAGTCACGTCATCCCGAAACGTGTTTCTCGGTTTTGTGGAGGTTAGATTTGCTTCAGAATCTCTGCCTTGCTGCAAAACTTTGGGAACTGGTTTGACTTTCATTCAAAAAAGGGCTGGTTCTTCTCCTGAGTAGGAAGCTGGGATGCTGGAGGCAGGAGCTGTGCCTATCATCAGTTTCAGTGCCTCACCATAACTGCAAGTGTGTGGGAGTGAGATCTGGGATTTCTCCTATCTGACACTGACTTCAGGACTCTTTCCATGCTGATGTAACCTGTTCAGGTACTGTAGGCAAGTTTCTGATATTTGTTTTTCAAATTCACTTTACCTGGGACTGCTGGCAGCTGTATTCTGCTCTGCATCTTTCCCTCAAAACTCTTGGACTGAACTCCAGTGTTTATCTCCTTTTTGAGACATTCACAGTCAGGCACATGGGAGGAATGAAGGAGCTGGAGATACAGACCTGCATACAGTATGAAGTGAGAGCTGGGGAAGGACAGATTGGACATGCATTTTGTCTCTGCAGGGCATCTCATCTCTACTGAGATGAGGGATCAGAAACAGAGTGAAACTCACCATTTCAAACCCTCCCAGGCAAGAAAGAAGATCCAGGTCCTCAGGGTCACACTAATGGAGGTCAGACTTCACTGTTGCAGCCCAGGCTCCAGGATTACACGGCGAATGGAGCCCCAAGAGCCCATCCATTGCAAAAGGTAATTGTTGAATTGTACATCCATGGATCTCCATTGTGAAGTGTCACCATGGCGGTGGGCGTATGTGAGAAGAGTGGAACTGAAGGCTGTTTCAGAATTTTTCTTACCTCAGACTTTGCTTCCCTGCTGCTGCTGAGTAGATGGCACTCATTTACCATAAAATGACGCAAATGCCATCTGGCATCCCAAGACTTTCTAAGTGCACCAGTGTTACTAACTCTAGTGTGTTCTTTAATGGTACCATTACTAAAACTGCAGTGGCTACCTAAATTTCACATGCCATTTTTCTTTACGTCATTTCATACCTACTAGAAAAATTCTCTCTCCCTTCGACATTGGATTTATGCAGCTGACTTGTGAAGGAGGACTGCTACTGACCCTGCTCTCTTCCTCCATTCCTTCCAGAATCACTTGCAAAGTTTTTTCTGATGTCAAAGAAACGAAAAATCTCAGCCTGACTTTGTCTCATCACAAAAAGAAATTTCCTTAGGTCCTGAAGTCCAGGATGGCTACACATGACCATTTTTTAAAGACAAATATAAATGCTTGGTTATGAACATGCAGCACCATCCAAAGTAATTTGCTGCTTCATGGGTTACCTGACAGGAAGAAGCAAGCTGAGCTGTTCAGAGGTTTTTTTATATGTAATTAGAATAGTTTTTTATTAAGATCAAGTTTGAGTCAGATTCCCAACAATAAATCTGATGGCACATGAAGTCCTGAGAATTGCAGTGCAAGCAGAAGCAAGATGCGAATTTTAAGTAGAAATGTTCCACTTTTCTGGCCCCCAACAAATCTCACTACTAACCTTTGCTGCCCATAAAAACCATGCCAACCCAATAGGCTTCCTCTGACAATAGAAAAAAAGAAAAATAGCTGTAATGATTCACAATGGATAGTTATCATTAGGTCCCAAGAAAATAAGGATGTAGCACATAACTTAGCAAAAGCTGCTTTTCAAGCTAGATTTTGCTATTGCCAAAATTTGACAGTGGTAATAAATTCCACGAGGTGCAGATCAGCTTTTTGTTCTGTGCTTACAATGTCCAGCATGATGAGGTCCTGATCCACATCAGAAAGTCCTTGATTCTACCAAACTATAAATAAGAGAATTATAAAACTTTTCTTTAAACTGTTCCTTCTCCATTTTTTTAATCTAAGCATAATGAACATGTTCTGAATTTGTTTGCAAAGTAGCTGTGTGAGCGCTACCAAATGAAAATGCCACTGGTTTTTACTAATTTTTTTATTGGAATTTATATTTTTGGATTTCATCTTTTTAAATTACCTTTAACTGAAAATTCATTCCCTCTATCTTTCCTTTCTCTTGCTAAGAAAAATCTGAAACAGTGGGAGGAGAAGTGGGATGGGTAGAAAGAGAGTGAACAAAAAAAAAAGAAGAAAGGGTTCAGCAGAGCTCCTGCTGAGATCAAAAGTGGAAAACCAGGCATGGTCATGTCATCTTCAAGCTATTCTTTGCCTGAGTTACTTCAATACAGGGCTGTCCACTAAGAACAGAGAGAGTGATTCTCTAACCCAACGGCAGCTGCAGGAACACGGGTTAAGATGTGCTCTGTTCTAGTCATAAATTAGCATCTTAACCCATGTGGATACTGTGACCAGGCCTAGACAACAGCAAGCATATTTGCCTCTGTGCACATGAACAGTTATTATCTGTAAATAACCTGTATATAAATCAGCCTGTTCACCTTTTTGTTTCATGATGTATTTAAATAGATATATGGCTCTTAGCAGCTACTGTCTAATCTGCAGAATCTGGTTTCAGGTTTCTGGACCCTCCAGATTTTTGTATCTAGGTGGGTGTTCTGGCCACATTCAGACTCGTATGACACATATGACAACTGGGATGCACTGTATTCTTTTCTGCCGCCTTGTTATCCTGGGAAGGAGCCCAACCGTAGAGCTCTGTTGTTTCCTCACTGAACTGGTTGATTGAACACTTTTGTAAATATATTTCCATATGTACATGGATGCTCCTGCTTTTTCTTATTACAGAGAAAGCTCATAACTAGAGCATAAAACACAGGTAATATTTATGTGGAATGTGAAACAGTTCCAAATAAAATTAGAAGAAAATCACTTTTTCCTGCAGTTTGGCCTAAAAGGAAATTAACTTAATTGAATATGGACAGCTCTATTTTGCAAAAATATTACAGCCAAAGGTAACTTGTTTTTTGCAAATATTTTAGTAGACTATTTCAATTTCAATGAGATTGCTTGCTAGAAAATTAAATACATTTTCGGGTAAATGTAATAATGAATTCCATTGTCTGCATTGCTCAGGCAGAACTATAATATAATTGTGTTTAATACAATTAAAACCAGTTTTTATTAAAAGTAATAATGCAGACTATTGTCTACATTACTCAGGCAGAACTACAATACAATTAATGTCTTGTATCTAAGTCACTCAGAAAATACATGTGCATTATTACATGCTCATTTTGAACATTGTATCCTCACAGCTCCCCATGCTAGTAAAAAATGTTTTTCCTCATTCTAGCGGACCCCTGTTGTTACCAGTTGGTAACAGACTTGCACAAAGTAAATTTAGTGATTTTATCCCAGTTATTAGTGTACTCAAACCAGCAAGCTTTTCAAAACTCCCATCCCAAAGCATTTCTCCTAAGTTTTTACCATCTCTCATGCCTTTTAGTTAGGGGTCTTAATGCTTAAATATCTTGTAAAGTGCTCCTACAATCCTGAAAACCTCCAAAAATCCCGCAGTGAAAACTGCTATACGCTCTGGTTAAAAAAGTATTTCTATTTTAGAATTGTAACAATTTAAGTAATTTCTAAAGCATGATAACAGGACCTGGGTGTTATACTGACTGATAAAGTAACTTACACTTCTTGAAAAAGCAGTGCATGCTAAAAATTGTGGTAGAGTGACTGTTTTTTATAAAACATAAACAGAATCTTGAAGAATAGGAATGGAAAAAAATATGAAAAGAAACAAATGTGATTTTGGTAAGGGATTGTGTCTAACAAAGCAAATATTCATTATGCTTTATTGAAAGAAAACCTTTAATAAGCCTTATTTCTCTTCAAAAGGTCATGAGAGGAAGGATGGGAAGATGAGGACAGGAATCTACAAAAGTGATTAAAGATGGTGGAAGCAGACTAAAGAGATGTAACACAAACAGGTAGTTGAAATAAAAGTGGGGAAAATTCCTGGAAAATTTGTTGATATGTCTCAGAAACTTTCTGTGAGCATCAGATCAGTCCTGGCGACCTGCTTGACATCATTCCTTTTAGAAGCAGAATTAACCCCGTGTGAAAGGGCAGATCTGCTAAAACTGTTCTCTTATTTTACTTTGATTGATCATCTAAATTGGTGTTTTTTGGTTTTTTTTTTTTTGTTCTTTCTGTTCCTAAGCATGAATTTATTTCATATGTCCACCCAATGACACAAGGAGAGAACTCCTGTTCCCTTTCCCTGGTCTCTAGTTTTTTCCTATTATTCTTTTACCTCCAGAAGGCACTGAGGATCTCACTGTCATGGAATCTATGTACAGCTGCATTGCTGTGTGTTAGCTTCCAGTATAACTTTGACTAACTATGGTAAATTAAACTTTTTAACATTTTCAGTAACATTTTACCAATAAATAAAAGTGTTGCTAGAAACTTTGAGGCCTGGGTGGTGAAAAGACCATAAATGGAAGGGAGCATTTTTGTTTCCAGGATTCATTACCTTGGTTTGGTTCCACATCACAGCTCTCTGTTTTTCACTGAAATTTTCTTCCTACCTCTAGAGAATCAGCTTCTTTTTGGGGGTGGGGCTTTATAAATTAGGTGTATAGAAACCTGTTCCAAGGAAGTTCTTCTGGATTTACATGGATTTTGGCTAGGTCAGTTTAGAAACTACATAAAACCTGATTCAAGGATGTATTTCTTCCTTGTAATAGTATGAATTATTTCTTTGGGTAATTCAGGAAAATGATGATGGTGAATTTAATGGTTTTAAAGTGTCTGTGATACAAAGGGCTTCTACTGCACTGTAGGCACCTGTCCGCTGCTACGTCCATTCTAGTATTTCAATTTCAATTTGACACTCAGATTTTGTCCCATTTGAGATAATTATAGTTATTTTCATTACAATAATGCCTGGAGATTTCAATCAAAATTAGAAAACTTTTGCCGGGCAGTATAAAAACATATGAGAAGACATAATTCCAACCCTGAGAAGTTTACAATTTAAATAGACAGGATGCACAGTGGGAGACCTATTTGCATCTGCAGGCATCAAACCTCAGATCTTGAATACCAGACTGTAAGTGGCTTGCCCAAATGTAAGTGGGATTTGACAATACATTTCCCGAGTTCCTGGCAACTCTTTAAAAAAATACTGTAATAGCTGCAGTGTGAAGAACTATTTGCAGTTTTCTGAAACTAAGTTCTGCTCTGTAGCCATTATTTGTGTTGTGGAATTGGCTGTGTCCCAGCTCACTGCTGTTCTCATTCTCAGGACTCAGGGAGGCTGCTGTTACATTCACTTTGACAATACACCTCACCCCAGATCTGTAACTTCCACTGCTAGTCAAATACTCCCCACACGCCTAAACCTTCCAAAGTGTTACTGTCCTTACCTAAAAATCCTCACTTTCTCATCTCCTAGGGGTCTAAGGGATCTAAGGATGATATTAGGATTGTTCAACTAATTCTCAGCATGAATCAATAATGTGGACATCACCTAACCCTTAATGTCAGTGATCAGTCTCAAAGGAAAACCAGTTATCCAAAGGTAAGACATTCAGTACCTTTTGCCCAGCTCAGTTTTAGCAGCTCCCAGCACTAAATAATTTTGTGGGAACTTGAGGGCTGAGAAAGACATAACAGAAAACAATTATTTAAAGCCATACAATATTTCCAATTGGCTAAATCAGTCTAAGCAGCAATTTCATATCCAATAGGGAAAAAAAAAGAAAAAAGTTCAAAGCCTTTTGCACGAGACTTTAGTGTGCCCTTCAATGCACCATAAAGGCAGAATGATTTCATTACTGTTTGCTCACAAAGGAGACTGTGACCAAAGTGCTGAACAATTTCTACTTCTCTTAATCACAGGACTTTCATACTTAGACTTCACAATGTGTCATGTATGTTCTGTGTGTGGTTTTGGTGCAGGATTTTGGTTTTTGTTTTGTTTGTTTGTTTTTTTTAATTTGATTTGGTTGTTTGCCTTTGAATGGAACAAAAACAATAGCTGATTTCCTTACAGAATGCTTTGTGGTTTTGGGGTGTCTACAGACATTTCTGGGAGAAATTAATCTGATGTCATTTGTCTGTAGCTGTAAGTCAATCTCTCCAAAACCTGAAATAAATCTGAAAATCTTTGAAAGGACAAAATTATAAAAATCAGGGCTGTAAAGAAAGAAAAGCCCCCCAAACATTACCTCTTATAGATAACGCAACCTAAATCATCATAGCAGTCTTTGCAGTAACATGGAAGGAATGAATGTGGTGAGGCAAAAATGGAGAGGGCTTTGCCTTTCTTTATAGTAGGTATTTATGTAGCCTTGCTGCTACACCATGTGAGCACAGTACAGTTGAAATATATTTATTCACCCAGTGCTACTGAAAATAGAAGCTTTATCTATCAGGAAACTCTGTGAATTGCAGGTAGTGACCGTGAAAATGCAGATACTTGAAGACCCAGGCTTGTGCAGTAACTTTGAATAATCCTTTCTTTCTCATGAATAATCACAATTACCTCAGATGGAGCATATTAAAGCGGAGGTACTGTGGCTAATCTGAAGGAGTCTGCCCTGTTTCCTCAGTAAGCTCCCAATAACCAGGAAAGGCACATAGCATGGATAGGAAGCTTTGCCTGAAGCTCCCACTGCACCCGAGACACACATCTCAAGAGTTAACTGAAACAAAGGATAACAACTGAGCAAAACTACGTGAGCTTGCTTCCTAACATCAGCTATCCAGATGCTCCAGAAGTTCTATCCACCCATCTATTCCTACGATCTCCTCTCAAATCAAACTACTGGAGCAGTAAAATAGCTTTGGGTTTAACACACCACAGCCATACAAATATTTTACTGGAATCTTCTCTGAGACTGAAATACTTCATATATTATGCATCAGCACAGGACTCTTTTTAGGTGCATTTTAGGATAAGCTTCCTTGTATGCAGACCAAACTGGCAGATGCGAGAGGATGAGTGCAGGGAAATAAGAATACCTGATGTGTTTTCATAACTTTATATTTGTTATTTATTATTTGTTCACTCATTAAAGACTTTGGAGCCACTGACTCAGAAACAGGTAACATTCCAGGTAATTTAGACTGTAAACCCCACTGCAAACACTGGGCAGTGAATCCTTGCAGGGCATAGCAGTTTGATTTGTGGACCCTTTACTGAATGGTCACCAATAGCAGAGATATTTACAGATGTTATGCTCTTGCTTTGAAACAACTATGAACAAAGCACCGAAAGAACACATTCAATGATTCGCTATGAACACATTCCCAAACCAGGTTTGATGGGGAAACATGCTGCAGTTTTAGAGTGTGCTTTTCAGTCATAATCTAGTGAAGCTACTCAGGTTCAGCTGCCTACTCCAGCAGAGTGAGGGCCAGGCTCACAATCTGCTGGAACATTTTCCCTTAATGAGAAATATTTCTTGCATTGGGAAGAAGAGCGAATTGGATTGCTTTTGGGGTTTTTTTGTTTGTTTGTGGTTCTGTGTGTTTTTTGTTTTTTGGGATTTTTTTTCTGGTTAGCATATTATGAAGTATTTAAATTTAGGATCTTTCAATCCCATCTTATAGGCCCCATATGGTTCTTAAGTACTTTGTCTGGTTAAAATGCAGTGACAGAAAAAACAATTCTTTCTCTAAATAGGCAGGAACAAATGTGGGGTCTTAATTAAACAGGCCTAGTGAGTGATGGAAAGCAAACATTGAATTAGATGCAGGGGCCAGATTCTGTTCTATAACCTCCTTTCAGATTGGTTCAGGTGTACAGGGTAGCAGGAATGAAAGGTGTAAATGGCCTGTTAAGATCAGATAGATATGGCCAAGCTGGAAGTTCTCTTCATTGCCAGTGTTCATTTTAACATGAAACTTCATTTGTTTCTCCTCAAGGGACTTAGAGCTGCTGGAAATAATCCAAATACAGAATATTTGCATGAGTTAGCTTAGCTTTTGGGGAGTATTTGGGCTGCTCTAGTTTAGGTCTGATTGATCACAGTTTCATTAGTAACCAGAGAGATGAATTTCTGGCAAGTCTATTATATCAGGTTTTAACTGCTAGCAAAAGCTAAATGTGGTCCTAGAAGTCTTGGAACAGACTTGAGTTTTGGCTAACCTATCTCTTTCCTCATATGCATATACTGGTAATGATTCCTGAAGGGCGGGGTATGGCAGAGAGAGAAACAGCTGGTGAAGAAAATTAAATAAACTTAGAAAGCAATAGAATGAACTCACAGAAGAAAAATCTGTCAAAACCCACTGAAAATAAAGAAACCACCCCTAATTCAGAGCATTTCTGAGCTGCAGACCCATGGGTATTGATTCCCCTATAGCTGGTATACATTATCTTGGACTTCCCTGCTCTTATATTCTGCCCCAGGCATCTGTCTAGGACACTGCTGGAGGTACTGATCTGGCTGGACCGCTGTTCTCACTTATTATGGACATACATATTTTTGTGTGACAAAATCTCAGATTTCACTAGCATTACTGTGGACATCATTGCTATGGAAACCAACTACTGCAATTTACTGACTACACTTTAAAAATACATTAGTGTTGATGCATTTGCATCAAACCTCATAGAAATCAACCAACACCTTTTGTATTTTTTTTACACTTCTGTGTAATGATCCAGCAAAGAGGAGCTGTCAGGCTTGACTAGTGTCTGGCATAACATGCAGAAACATTTTACAAGCTCCATACTGATGAAGCTCTGATATCTGCATAGGTCCATCAGGGGAAACAATTTGGTTTTTACAGTGCAAGATACAAGAAGTGAAGGCTCCAGGGCTGTTCAGCCCAGAAGCTGTTTCCTCTCCTCAGAAGCTGCCAGGAAGAGGCAGAACATGAGTTCTCCAGAAAAAGCTCTTGTTACAACCACAGCAGCTATAAGACTGCTGTCACTGTGGTTCTGTGCTGCAAATTTTGCCCCTTGGAAGAAGTTCACATCTAACAATATCAACTGCCTCTACAATCCTTTGGTCCCACTGCTTCTAATGGGATTATGGCAAGCATCAATATGTTTTATAGAGTTTATGCTGACAGTATCATTAACTCAAACATTTATTTCATACATTCCTCCCAAACCTTCTATGCCTGCTGACAACTGTCCCAGTGCTCAGAGTCACTACCTTCGTGCCTTGTAAGCCCTGAAGGAGACACTTTAAGGCACTGAACTTTTTCCAGTGAGATTGTTGTGGTGTACATACATCCTCCTATGCACGTGAAAAAACAGGCATCACCTCTTCTCTCCCTAACTGATTAATGGTGAGGATACATTATCAGAACTAATAGGAGTCAAATGAAGAAAGCTAGTCAAGTGAAACCCTGTAAATTGGTTCCTGTGCTTTTTCCATCTCTTCTAATACCTAATGCCAGGAATTTTCATTCGTGTCCAGCCAGAGCTAAAAGGGAAAGTATTAGAAAGTAAATAACTCCCACACCTGCAGTAGGGGAGCAGTCAGCTGTTTCATTGCCCCATTTATTAGCAGGACAGAAATGTAAATCTACATCACAGATTTTTTTTTCCTGTACAACCTGTCATTCTTCTTGGAAAAGTAGATGTGCACACTAGCTTTTCACCTATATGTCCATGTCAGTATGTCTATGCATCTTTATTATTATCTTCCCTGACCTATATGACTTTTACCTAGGTGAAATTGTCAGTTTTCAATAGGAATTTTGCTACCAGAAAGCAGGCTAGATTTGATCTGTTCCTCTTAGATGTCCTATTATAACACTCTGTTTTTAGTTTAAAATTCCTACCTTAAAATTCTGCTATAATGCCAGGTGGCGAAAAAGTCCTGTAAGCATAGACTAAGGGGTGGTGCTCTGAAGACCTAGTTCTAAGACCTACTGAGAAAATGCTGGGAGTTACACTCTGTCTTGCTTTCCACCAGCCATTGCCAAGGACTAGCGGTGGTGGGAAACATTGTAGGAGAAAGCTGCGTAGATTGGAGTAGTATTCCTGGCTCTACAGATACCCGGATAATAGGCTGCTGCTGTCACCTGTTTTCCATGTTGATTTCCCCGTCTCATTCTCCATTTATCTACCACACAAATCAATTTGAAAAATCTGTAATTGCTATTAGATTTCTGCCACAAAAAAATGCAACAGAGATCAAATGGAAACCACTGGTCTCCTGGAACAGAACAGATAATGATACAGATCTTTGCAGCCCTATTGCTTCCAAGGATAATGGCGAAAAGTTGGGGAGATTCACTGTACCAGTGAGCATTCAGAGTGGCCTGATGTCTGTGTGCCTCTGAGAATCTTACCGTGCCCTGAGCTGTTCCTACACTTTGATATCATAACGCTTTCTGTAAGACATGATGCAGACACCTGGGAATGCAGGATTGCTCCTCTGGATGAGAGAGAGAAATGCCCAGCGAGATAAACTGCAGACTCATTTCCTATGCATAGAAAGATGAAATTTCTCTACATGCACATAGCTTATTGTCCTTGCAGTTGCTCTCTTTCTCTCTTTGCCTCTGTCACCCTGGTGCTGGTTATCTCCCAACACCGGTAGTCAAGGTAATCTCTCCACCTTGACATAGACTTTGATTCGGTTATTCTATCTGTGTGACAGCTGTTGTGACAGAGCACACAGAGTCTCAGGATTTTCTTACTTGAAAGCCAGCGAAATTGTCTGTTTTCTTTATCTTCTTTTCTCTTTCTGTTTTAGAAGCACTACATTAACAAAACAAATGATGTAAACAGTCTGGACTGTCTTCTCTCCTTTCTCCCTTTTCCTCTCAGTATTGATTATTTGAAAGTAATGCAAAGACAATTTCCATGCATAATATTGTTATGCATATCTTTCCTTTTCCCCAGTTAAAGAGTATTAAATTAAATGTGTCAAGCTGTAGGATATTGTAATAGAACATTGTGAACACAACTGGTTTTGTCTTCTTGTTTGACGAACATTTTTCTTGCTATTTTTTAGTTTGGATCCCAGGAAAACTGTGGAATTAGTTTCATTCTTTGTGTACTCTCTTTAAAGTTTTATTTAGCACCCTTCTAAATAAAAAAGCCAGTGACCACATCTAACCCATCAACAACAAGCTTTTCAACAAGCAAATAATTAGTGTGAAGCTCTGAATTAATAAGCAATATGAACATATTAAATCACTAAATGTATCTAATTCTGTATCTGACAAGCAAATATACCTCTTACTGAATTGTAAACCTAGGTCTGAATAGCAACAAGAACAGAGGAACCTGACTCAGATTTATACCTCTTATTACTTCATCAGGAATTATATGGTAATAATAATACTTTCTCAGCAGTTCTGAGTATGCCAGGTACGTGCTTGCATGCAAATGCCTAAAAGCAGGATCCCAATAACAAAATACTTTATGTTCTACGCCATTCTTGATTATCTCTACTGTGATTTTTTTCCATATACATATACTATTTGTAAATAACAGTGGGAATAAACTTAGAGTTGTTCACAGACTTCTTTATATTCTATTAAGTAATCAAGGCATATGATTGCCACTTAAGCTTTTTTTCTTGACTGTGGTCCATGGTTGTGGGAATGACATACATCAGATTAAAAACAACGGCCAGGGATTGATTGATGTCAATATAGATGTCACACAAAACAACCAATTCCCAACTTTTTTTTGTAACTACAAGAAGTTTTTCTACATGAAATTTTGTGATGATCACAAATATGATTCAGTTTAACAAACTGAACATTTTTAGAAAACAAAATACTATCTCAGTATGGCTCAGCTAGAATTGCTGCATAACTTCATCTACAGAGATAAAGTGGCAATATTGTCCATTTAATGCTAACAACAACCTGAGTGATCCAGTAAATACAGAAAATGAAATAGCCCCTATTTCCATGCCAGTATAATCCCATTGTGTCCCATTCTATAATTCTGTATCTCCCAGAATGTCTTTTTGTCTCCTCCAGTAAAAGGCGTGAAACAAGAAATGTTGAAAATAATAACTGGGAGCTATAAAGCCAGCTGATCTCTCACAGAATGCTGACATTACTTCTTTGTTTGGGTCAGTACTGGACAGTCCTGACTGTTAAACACCGGCTCATTCATCCTTCACAGGATTAAAATAATATTCCACACCATATTTACTAATTTCCATAAAACCTGCTGCTCCTTCATGATCTAGCTGCCTTTTTTTAATATGAAGCTGCAATATTGGTATGAAAAACGTGTAATGCTGGTGTGAACAGCACTGTCTTTTCAGACGTTAACTAATAGTGTTCTAGACAGCCATCAGTCATACAATTCTCAGTTTATTGCTGAGGAAAGTACACCATAAAAAAAGGTGGTGAGCAGACCAAAACCACAAAAAGGAATAAATGTTCAAGATGAAGCTAGATTGGAAGAGAGAGATCCATCCTTACAGAGTTGTGCTTTTTTTAAAATATAACATTGCCTCAGGCCTGGGGCATGTATAGGAACACACAGATCTCTGTGACTAAAGGCTGCAATGTCATGTGCATTATGTGCAGAGTAATATCTTCATTTCTGTGTCAAAGGGGAAGGTAAGCTTTAAAATATTTAGCAAAAGAATATGTCTGAACACAGTAAGAAACATCCCTTCAGCAGTCATTTCATTTTAGTCTAATGCTCCTTTTATTTCCAGAATTACTCAGGTGTGAAAGCACCTTTTGGTTCTTTGAGGATAGTGTCTTAATGGCAATTCATCACAGCAGCCATGAAATCTTGATGACAAATCCATAAACCCCGAAAAACATTGTAGGTAAAGTAATCTCCTAATTTAAACATGAGCTAGTCTTGTTCTTAATACAATAAAAAACCAAGAAGTTATTTGCTGAGTAATGTGCACAGAGATTTAGTGTGACTTGGAGTGTCATCTAAAACATCTAAAAGATACTCCAAACCCTCAGCAGTTTACTTCCCTTGTGAAGCTCACCCAGCCCTGTCTCTCAGCTACTCCTGTGGCAGCTCACCCACTGGACTCTCTAGTCCTGCACATGCTATTGAGCTTAGAAGAAGCAACCTTTGTCATGTCCTGACCTTGTCATGATGATATAAAACAAAGGATTCACCTTGGAAGAGCAAAATAGTCTTCTTCCAATTATTTTCTTATAGTCCTACTACCTGCTGTTCTAGCATATCTGAGCTTTTTTATTTTTTTAACAGCTAAAAGAATCAGTATATTTTATTTTCCGTCTGAAAATATTTTGCTTTTCAATGGCAATTCCTGTTTCTAGAAATTTCAGTTTTAGATGTTCTGATTTCAAAACAGTCACATAACATTCTGATATGGTGACTTTTATTATAGTTTCTTTTTACATGGAGAAGTTAGGCACGAATGTTTAAACTAGTTTTTCAGTATAAAAAGTCACGCTGTTAGTAAACCAAGGCTAGAAATCAGAAGACTTCAGACTTCTTATTGAGTTATTTCAGCCTGTGGACTGGCAAAACACATCACTAAAAACATTACAAAGAATTTCTGGAATGCCCCTCTACCTCTATCTTACACAGTCTTAGGCTTTAGAAACTCCAGTTACATAAACCAGATTTTCGTGCAGTCTCCAATAATGTCACCCAGCTGAGGTCCAATCGTTACAAAATTGAATTAACACTATGTTTTATTTCTGTGAAATCTAATGAATGTCACCAATATTTAAAAACCATAATTATTTTTTCCAAGATGAATCCATTCAGTGTGTTACTGGATATTTTAACAGCCCCAGAAGCCCAGGAAGAAGCCAGCACTCATAAATTTGTGATTGGTATACAAATCTTTATCTTTTGGTAAGGCCTGATTAAGGCTTTCTAAAAAAAATCAAAACAAAACAAAACAATCCCACTCTATATCTAGCATAAAGTTCATTCCCGTTTTTTCTACCTTCTCATAATTTCCATTCTTCAGTGGCACTGCTAGTTTGTTAGACTGGCAAGGTAATGTTTGTAGCCATCCTGCAACTCCTGCAGCCGATGAGCTGGGTGCCCACAGCCCCACAGCTCCTCTGCCAGGCAGCCAGGGAGTGGGGGGGTGGGGAAACAGTTTCATCAGCAAGAGAAACAAAACTTTCCAGACCAAAACGTTCCACAAATGATGGCAGACCCGAATCGTCATCTCCAGACAAAAACTGTCCATAAAATATGATAGACCCAAATTGTCAGAGGTCTTCCTAAAGCCTTAGCCAGCTTGAGCACAGAAAAATCAATTTTTCTAGTAAACCAACCACTATCACAACTATCTTCTGTCCATTTTTATGTCCCTGCTGAATAACACTCTTATGACTAATAGGAAGTTGCTCCAACATACAAATTAGTATTTGTTAAACTCCTTTCTACAGTATCCTTGTATTAATTCCCTCCTATTTACCATTGTAACTTCTATATATCTATGCACAAGGGAGTGAGCAAGGACATGACTAATATGTACTACATTCACAGAAACTTGAAGTAACTGTAAAAATCTCACAGTTTTCTGAAATTGAAACATTCAAAAGAAGTGGTTTGGTTTCTACAGCTGCGATGCAACCAGGATACTGTCAGAACTCCAGTCTGGTGCCCTGGGACCTGAACACGTCAGCATCCCATATGCTGGGCTGATCAGAGCTGAGAGTACAAACAACCTGGCATCCAACCCTCAGCTGCTTTTCAGTCTGGGCTCCCAACTTCTGGGACAGCCAAATTCACAGAGCATTTCCACAGGTTGCACACCGCTGGGACTCTGTGCCATGAAGACCATGGGGGTCAGATCTCTAGCCCATTTACAAGGGAATTTAAACAACTTGGATTTTTGTCCTGAATCAACCCCAAATCACATTTCAAAGTATTGTCTCTGAAATGGAATTCTATGTCTCTGCAAATCTCATTAACTATGTTATTAGAAGTAAAGAAACACAATACATGCAATTTTTAGTAGACCATCATGAAACACCACCCCCCCATCCCCAGATATTTGAAAGCTTTTATTTCATGCTATAGTAAAAAATATATATAAAATGCTCTCTCAACATAAAAGAAAATCAATACTTTACAAATGCAAAGAACCTTCCATCTTACAGACACTCTTGGATTTAGCCTGCATACCTTAATGTACTTGACAAATTTAACTTGGCTGTAGCAATGAGCTATACAGAACTAAAATTGATTTATCCAATATGACACAGGAAATCTTGAGAAGAGCCGAGCTAAGAATCCACATCTTTAGAATTTCCATCCTATGACTTATCCATGCATTTGCTGTCACTCTGCATTTCTTTACATGGGCTGTAAGGCTTGGAATTTATGTAAAGTGAGTGGAGATATGCTAGGTTGTGCTCCCTTTACTGTCAGAGAAGACAGTGTCGGAAATACTTTGGTAGGCTGTATAAAGAGTAATGGATTGCTCTTTGCTAATCAAGATGTCAGCTGACAGGGCACCTCGTCATCCACTGCAGTTCCAATATTAATTTACAAAGCAATAGTTTACACTAGGAATTGCCAAAAACATTAAAAAGAGGGTTTTCATAACCTGACCCATGACACAGGTGGTTTCAGTAGTAAGTGATGTCTGAAGTCAGTAATAAACACTGATATATTTTATGTGTTCTCTGTTACTTTAGCTAAGTCAAACAGATATTTGAAGTGCATGCTATGATCTCCTGAGATGAAGGAATTACATAACTTCCAAAGATGAAAAAGGTGCTTATTCTATAAGACCTGAATGTGTTTGCAATGCTAGTAATTCAACAGGAAAGCAACAGAATGTAAGTTTGGTGTTCTGGTACAAGGCTGAAGAAGTTGCTCTTGAGTATGTTGCTGTTCACCACACAATAAGGACAAGATCAGCGGTTTTGGGCTTTTGAATTCAGAAGGTTATTTATTAGGAACCAAAAGGCACCAGCCTGGCAGCTCTGAATATTGAATTCCTTTGCAAAAAAGCTTCATTCACACAATCCTGCTGACCTGCGCCTTCAATGCCAGCCAGTGAATGGCCATAGAGACCAGAGCATCTCTCTGCCTGGAGGTGTTCTCTATGCATCAGAGGTGAGGAAGGTCTACAGAGAGAAATGTGTGCAGTAGTGCCACTGCTCGTACTTCTCTGAACATAAACAATGGACATCAGTCTCCAGGGCTACCACTGTCAGTCTACCACTCCAGCTGACATTAAACTCACTTTTAAAAAGAACATACTGTTGATTGATAGGAGAGTTTAACAAGGGCAAAACCAGGACTCCAAATGACAATGTGTGAGAGGAGGACAAGTTGTTCTTTTTCAAGACTGTACTTCAGAGTCTGAGACTAATAGCAAATGGATGAAAGCAAGGAGTACACCAAAGGAAATTTTCAATGCCTTTTGGTGCCACAGAGTTTCAGTAATAAGTGAGATGGCTAAGCTTACGTGGAAACAACGAAAGGGAAAAACTTTAAAAACTGTAAGGAAAGATGCTCTTGTTAAGTTAGAGCATCTAGTTCTATTGTTTCTCAAAGCCTACAGTACTTTCCCCAAGGAAAAGTTATGGCTAGTCTAAGTACTTCAAATTTCTGTTGCTATAGGGAAGGGGATATCAGGATCAGGTTCTTTATAAAATAATAATCAATAAGGGGATCTGTGACTTGATTCAGTAAAGCATGTTTTTATTGCTCAGTCAAAAGAAAATTCTTGAGTTGTGGTCATAGACAACTTGCTGAAGCTTTACAAATTGAAAAGATGGATTTCTAAATTTCTAAGATGTTGAAGAGTGATGGAAAAGAAGGAGCAATGGTGAAGTTGTCTGAAAAATGGCTGGGAAATTTCAAAGTATCAGAAGTTAGAAAAGTAGAAGCAACTGCAGCACAGGGGAGTAATGGCAAGAGCGAAGAATGATGTTTTTTTTAAAGAATAGCAATTGCCTTTACTTTGTAGCTAATCTGGAGATGAGAGGAATGATCAGCTCTTGGGGATCTGTACTTCTAATAAAGAAGCTATGAGACTGGCCAACATCACTGGTGAAGTCTTGTTCTACTTTGATAAAATTTTAAATGAAAAAAACAAACCAAACTAAAATCTCAGTTTCTATTAAACCAGGTTAAACATGTCTCCTAAGGTCTCTTCTTGTTAAGATCATTAAGTTCATTACTAAGCTTCCTCATACTGTCTGCAAGTGCTGGTAATCATAAATGAGAAGACTAGGAACAAGAGGAGAGTTGGTATCAGATTAAAACTATAAGGCCTCTCCATAAAATTGTCAAGGATAGTCCTTTTCAAGTACATGACTTTTCTGCATTTTTTTTTCTTCTTATCACTGTTTGCATCATAATAGCACTTACTGGATAGTGTGAATGGTGAGCTGCATGCTTCTAGCTGTGTTTACAAATAGAAAGACAGAGCTGGTATCCTAGAGAGCTTATCCACTAAGTAGGTAATAAATATGAGGAGGAAAATCTCAGAAGATTAAAGCCTGGGATACTTAATCCTCCCTTTATTCCTAACATGTCACTCCAGGATAGTTCATGTACATTGGGAAGATTCTGAAACCTAGAGCTGTAAATGCCTAGGAGTATGTACTTTGTTTCTATTAGTCATAAAATTCAGTTCAAATATTGTAATTTCCTTTTGAAATATATGAAATACATTAAAACCTCAATGAGAAAACCACTTTAATAGAATGTATTATGCCATTCATGCACAACTCTAATTTTGTAGTTAATGCAGTCTCCCTAGCTGCCTGCATGTAATATCCCCAATCTGTCCCCGTGGGACATTTCAAAGTGTTCTCAGCCTGTACTTCAGTAAGCAGGTAGTATCAAAAGAAGAGACTCAAGAATGGGATCAACAAAGTTTACTATTGCGCGTTGTTAGCAATTATCTAGAACAACACTAATTTAGGTTTAACAGGAGAAGTAATATTTTTGAGTAAAAGCTAGTTTCTGAAGGTCAGAATTGACAGATGATCTCATTTTTTTTTTTTCTGTTAAGAAAACTAAACACTTTGGAGGTTTGCAAGTCAGTGGAGGATAACAGATACAAATCTTTAAATGGCATAATTTTTGTTCTGAAGGAGGCAGCAAAGATATAAATATACTGGTATTTCCTTGTTACATGAAGGTAGCAACAATAGCCTTGCTTGAAAGATTCTCTCACTGCTCCAAAAGGATTTTGGCTAAAGTCAAAGCAACTATATTTGGTTTAAATTTCCACATGATACTGAAATCTGATTCTGAAAAATAACAGATCATCCTAATACAAATACGTGTCAAATAAAACCTATTGATACTAACGTAGCAAAAAATAAGATCATCCTGTCAAATCTGTATCTCTTGAGCTTCTCATGTATTTAAATAGTCTTTTCCTTTTTTCTGCCCTTTCTTTTCACTTGAACTAGTTTATTGAGAGTTTCAAGTTTCATGGGTGATGTGCTCGGTCTTTAAGTTCCTAGGTGTGCACAGGCACGCAGAGGTTTATAGAGAACTTCAGCACTGTCACGCTGATTGCAGAGAAAAGACTGCTTGGTTACAGAACTGTGATTTACAGATTATGGAGACATCTTAGTCTGTGGACAACAGACTTCATTGTTTGATACAAAGCTGGAAATATGAAATGGAGGGATAAAGGAGAAATGGAGCGAAAGAGAGGCGGTGGCAAGACAAAAGCCACTTTCTTCTCTTAGAATACTAATAAATGTTTGCCTTTGGGTTCTAAGGGTTACTGAAATACAGCAGTTTGAAGCCACGAGTTCTTTGCTGCATTAATGCCTGTCTGACTGATCCTGGCATAAGTGGAATTCACTGGTATCTGGAAATCTGTAAAGAAGATTTAACCAAAGGAAACAATTACTATAAAACAAATTTTGTCCTGGCTGAAGCAGTAGAGACCTGCTTTGTGATCTGGTGATAGATAGTGTGCTAAAGTGGCCAACTAATAATGTTTGTACGGGTGCCTACTGAATGTAATCTGCAGCTGTAATGTAATCTGAGCAGATCAGATCTAGGAGTACATGGATATACAGAGCTGATAGTAGACAAAGAAATTCGTCTCTGTGTTGCACATGAATGCTTGGGAAAGACAACATTAACAACACATTTTCCAGCAGTTCAAAGTGATAGAAATTCACCTTTCAATACCAAAATACTCAATTAAAGGTTCGGTATACCCAGAAATGTCAACATATACATCATCTCTCCTCCACTTGTGGGAACCACCTTGCGTTTTGCAGGACCTCCCTGCAAAGACCTTTTGCCAGTCCTTTCTCTGTGTCATGGGAGACACCTGGAGGAGTTCAGGGGCATGACAAACGTCTTTAAGGGATGATAGGGAAAGTGTGTGACCTGCAGCACCAAAACACTCCTTATGCTCCTCAAACGTCAATGCATATTTACCGACATTTATAAATGAGCCTTTTTAAGATGGGGGTTCATTTGGAAACTACAATGAAATAAAATTCTTTAGAAACGGGGGACACTGGAAGAATCTGGAAAGGATCACCTGCTGTCATTCTGTCAGAATGACAGAACTCACTACAGTCATTCTGATGCAAATTCTCCTCCTTTACAATTTTTTGTCCCTCTCTCTGTGGCACAAAATCAGAGACAACAACAAATCTGGATTCTCTGCATTAGATTGTTTCACTGCTTTCTCCAGAGATTTTCCTCCACAGAATAAATCCAGTATAATATGTTAAGATTAACAAAGTTACTTAACAGATTGTCCTAGTGGCACATTTATTAATACCATATATAAAGAAGATCTAACTGTGTAGTAACTTTAGTATCTTTATATTTAGCATAAGAAAAAAGGGACTCTACTCCCTAACAAAACACAACAAGTGAAGCTTAGAGTGTTGGCCTACTGCCTTCAAGGATGAATATTATATCCAAATAGCTTTTAAACATATACTAGAAGTTTATAAACCAGTACACTGTGCTCTAATTATTAGAATGGAAAAATCACATCTACTATTTGTTTCAGATGCAAGAGAATAATAAAAAGAATTATAAAAATCTGCCTGCTACCTAGCAGGGAGGCAGAAGGATTCCTGCACTGATGCTAGGCAACACTGGAGGAAGAAAGCACTGACTTGGAACAGAGTCCTTTCAAAAATGGTGTTACAGCAGAATCCCACAAGTACTTTCAAATCTGTCACAGCTTTCTAAAGCCACTGTGTGACTTGTCTATGACAGCACAAGAATAAGCAGTGACAGATAGGAACTCTTCATTTAAGAACGCCAGGATATAATGATATTCTGAATGCTAACAAAGATGCAACCAGTATGCAGAAGTTACCGTACCTTTGCTTATGAAACTGTTATGGAGGAATGCAATTGAAATTCTTTATTGAAAGAATCAGAAGAGTTATTTGGCATATCCTGTCAGGGGGAAATAGGGCTCACCCACAGAGAGACTTTTTTCAGATTCAGGAGATGATAAATATTGGGGCAGATATGCAAACCTTCAGGTTGGTTTAGAATTTTAAAGGCAAGTTTTCACAGAAGTCTTAGAAGTGAATATATACCCAGCTTTCGACAAGTTTTTACTGCCATCACTTTGCCAGATGAAAGGAGACTTGCATTCTCCAAACTTATGTGAGAGATGTTGAAATACTTGATCTATGGCAAACTGTGGGCAGAGCCTTCTTCAGGAGTGGGACAATCACTTGGCTAAAGGAGAAAATGCTCACAGAGCATCTTTCAAAGACTTTACTATCACCTAGCATATACTAGATATAGTATAGGATATAGTATATCCTCTCAGTTCTGGTTTCTGTCTTGTTGGGACAGTCCTTTGTTCTGAAGAGTATATATTCATGCACAGAATATACTTACTGTTTATACCTACAATAGCTGTAAGTATACGCCTCAATAGATGTTAATTTACAGGCTTCCATAAAATATGTGCCACTAGCTAAGAGATTATACATTTAGAGACATAGTAATATCCATTTTACTCCAATATATTTACTAACAATATACTAGCTGGGTAAGGAAGATCAAAAGAAGATCTCCTTCCCTAGCACTAATGAAGATAACTCAGTTTTCAGGCTTGTAGTCTTTCAGTATTAAAANCCCCCCCCCCCCCCCGCCATGGTTTGTGACTCATCTGGAGTGCTTACAGGTCCAGAAAAGCTAAATCATCACACATGTTGGTTGCCAGATGTAGCATCCCTTATGAAAGCCATAACTACTAAGAGGTTCTTCAAAGCCTCCATACACTGATGAAGATGACCCAGTAGTTTTTTTCAAAATTTTCCTTGGAGACAGATTCTACCTAATCTTCTGGTAAGCTTCTATTCCCTCTCTCTGTTTTTCACAGCCATCATCATGGTATCTGACTACTCTGCATTTCACTTAACCTAGCTTATAACCCTTTTTGTTTCATATAAAATAAAAAAATCACTAGCCACTTCCTGAATGTTGTGTGATATTCTAAATGGGTTGTAGAATACATCACATTTTAACCAAGAGAGGCAGGGACCTTTCTGTCATCTGACTGTGTCTTGAAAAATTAATTCTAATCTCCTTTTTGAAAAAGCTCCTACGCTGATGGGTCACAGATGGGAAGGGAAATGCTTCATAAAATCAATGAGTCACTTCTGATATGTTGCCTACTCCTCTGCTAAGGTCACCCCTGCCCGACTGCTGGAGATCATCTGATGGAGATAACACAATGTCAATGGGTATCTCTAAGGGGAAAACAAAAAACCCAGTAACAGATCACCTTTTTACCTGCTGTCTGTAAAAGATATGATTTTTCCCTAGAAACTGAGGTAATTTTAGCCTTGTCCTTAGTACAACGGGTACAATCTTGGAGGTCATTAGACTGAATTTAGGTAAACAGCTTCAGGGACTGTGAATTCCTTGTCACTGTTCTTTCCGGTAAAACTTTCTGCTATGAAAAATCCCGCCAACCCTACAATGACATTGCAGAGGATGTACACATTTGGTTGCTAAGAGCTGATCCTAGACTGTTAATCCTGCATGTTCCTGACAAAATCTGCCCTTTGGTGGTCACACTGTAAACAACAAAGATCAGATCCTTTCTGATCAGAAGAAGCAGCATGCTCTTCCCATAAAAAGCCCTTCCCAAGGCCCTTTTTCAAGGTGGTCGTCCATTCTTCATTGACACATCCAAGCACACACAGTTTAAACAATTTCCAAAAAGACAGAAGCTACTTGTTAAACCTTTTGAGCTCGGGCTAATTTTAAACCTACTCCAGCTGAAATATTTACTGCATATCTTCCTCGTAAATTATGTCATATTCAAAAAGTGAAAATCCTCATTTCAGCATCATCATCTCAAGTGGAAAAACTGCAAATCCTCCAACAGAAAATTAGGGAACATTTGTTCTGTCTGTACCAGCTCAAGTGTGCAGCAATTTTTTTCCCTGGCACAGATGTATTTAGGTTTGCTAGCTGGTGAAACTATTGTAGCTATTCTGCTGTGTCCCTGAAGAGAGGCATCCTATGGCTACAAATGACTGTATTATTTAATCATGAAAAGACAAGACTTTGAATAAGAGAAAGCATTTTTAAGAGAAAAGTTACTGAGAACTCTGGGATCTGACTGCATAATTCAATCTCATTCCATTTTTTGAATGAAAATGGAATGCTGCTGAAATGATGTATTTGTGCCTTGGGAGTGCACTCAACGTACACTGAAGTGCAATGATGTACATTTTTTCAGCCTTGGATAAAAATCAGTTTTGTACATAAGAGAACAGGAAAATACGCTCTCTGAGCATTTCACAAACATTAATCACTTCATGCACATTGTCCTTCATTTGCAACGTAGATAGGTGCTAGCACTGCTTCAAGCTTTGGGGTGCATCTGAAATTCTTTCAAGTGGTTTGATTTTTAGTAAGCATTTTGTATTTTCTCCTGCAAAATTTGTTTGGTTTTTTTAAAGTACCTCTATGGAAACACTCAGTTTTGAAATGTAAAGCACATCAAATCATGAGGCATGTATGCACTTTTATATTGAATGCTACCATTTTGCTCATGTAAATGCAAGATACAGCTTTTGTAATTTACCCAGAAGCGACTCAATGATAAAAGACCTGGTGAAATTCTGATGAAACCTAAGCATCCGATACATATTGGAACTAACTACTAGATGGCAATTCTTGCCCTTTACACTTCTTTTCACCCATATCTGATTTTTTACTTCAGTTTTAGCAAGTCACGTTTTTACCTGTGCAGTCACTGAGAATTAAACCGGCTAAAAGTAGATACACTTTATAATAGTCTAAAAGAAGGAAACATGGCAAGCACGGGAAAGTAATTTAAAAGTATATCAGCAATGCAAATATGGGAACTTCATCAGAAATAAAGTAAAATTAGGTCTTTAAATGTAAAAACTGTAGAAAATGCTACCTTTTTCTGTCCCTGAAAGGCAAAAATGTTCCTTTAAACTGGAACAAGTAAGGAAACTTCACTTCTAGATTAATTTTTGAGATGTGAAAAGATGTAGTTCCGTTGAGTTCTTAACCTTTTATGCCTGTTTAAGTTCACACAAATGACTGAGTCCCTGCAATGGAGATTAAAAGAACCTAAGGTTAGTGTTTAATCACCTTTCACTACACCTTTCAGTTAACATTTCTCTTCTGTTTTCCCCTCCCCTTGACAGTGGCTATCATGGTTTGTTCATAGCTCATCATTGACAAAGAGGTTAAATGTTGTCCAAGGATATAGAAAGTGGCAACCCCTGCACTAGGGCTGAGGCAGATCACATTCGGTTTGGCACCTGACTGTAGGAGCTGATTCCAGAGCAAGCTGTGTTTTGGTCTCTGTAGGTGTCACCACTGTTTTAGAGGAAAACATGCAGTGCAGCTAAGGGAACATTCCCTCCTGGAGCAATGGACTCAGTATTGAATTGAACATTTTACAATGGAGAGTTAAAATATTCTGGCCCTCACCTATCACAAAATTCCATTTATAAAATGGCATGAATATTCACATTAACTGTTAATTTTGTCTTTGGCTTTTTAAGACCCAAACTTTAAGTATAATATATCTAGGAATGGAAAGGGTGCAAGATGCCTATAGTGATGTATTGTCACATTATAAGTGCTATCACACTGATTTATATATGATCACAGCGAATTATAAATCCAGTTAGACCTATGGCAAAAAGGCCACACAGTGAACAATATCATACAGTCTCATTTACCGATTTTTGAAAAAAAATCAGAAGTCAGCTGCTTTGAAGTTTACTTTGATCTCACTGAGACCTACAACCTGGCCTGTAGCCAAAGAAAGGGAGACTCAACGAATAAAAAATGGAGCACCAGAATTTTAAAGTAGTATCAAGAATACAGACAGAGGGAAGCTGAGATTGCTAGGAAGTCAAATTTCATTTTATAATCTCTAAACACTGGGTGGTACCACACAGATGAATAAATTTTTGTGGTGCTGAATTCCATGTTATACTTTGAACCTGCTATTAAGATTAGCCAATAATTCTAAATAGCTTCCTGAGGTCACACCATTCACTGCACAGTTGAGGTCCAAAAGGAAAGACGTGCAGGTGGGCAGACTAGTCAGGCATGAACTCAGGAAAGATTCATCTTTAAATTGTGATTATATGTAAAACAAGAGCATCTTCATCCCTGTCTCCAATCATGCTCTTCAATGATGTTTAAAAAGTTATCCTCAGTTCACTACTACAATTATCATTCTGATTTCCTTCATGAGGTCTCAGATTTTTAGCTCCTCATCCAAGGTTACGGTGTGGCCCAAGGGTAGGGGTGATGCACCGCCATACTTCCCCTCCCTCTTTGAAGCCTCTAGGATGTTATTTTGCCTGACTACTTCAAAAGTAAATCAATCGTTCCTCATGCATCTATGCTCACAGTTTCACAATTTTGCTGACACAAAATCCTTATCTTGTAGCAGAAGGAAAATATTATTATTTTTCTCATTGTATGCACACTACATGAAAAATCTTTATGTACTTTTGCGAAGTTACCTATTCTTTTATCCTAAATTGAAATCCCTGTGATAACACTCCTTTTTGTTCCTTTATAAGCTGGAAAGACTTCAGGCAGAGCTTTCTTTTGCCCTTCCTTTTTTCCTCCCTCCCTTCTCTTTGTTCCTCCCTTCCTCTTGGCATAATTTATCAACATGGGCTGTCTGACATTTCATTGTGAGGATTACCTCTGGGAAGGAGACTTGATTATTAACGGGTCAGCTGGACCCTTTATGCTTTAAAGAACAAAGCTTCCCTCTCTTCCGAATGCAGCCTCAGTTTAAGGATACCTAATTTAACACTTTGACTCTTTGCAAAGAGATCACACAATATTCTGAGCTGGAAGGGATCTATCACGATCATCAAGACCAACTCTTAAGTGAATAGTCTATGCAGGGATCAATCCCACAACCTTGGTATCCCTAGCACCACGCTCTAACCAACTGAGCTCTCTCATGTGTTGAAGTGTGGCTTACTAGCAACTACACCAGGTGTCAGTGACAGATAAACTGATATCAAACACTAAATGTTCTGGAATACCACTTTGTTTCTTGAGTTGAACACTCAAAGCTAATCCAGAATAGCACGCCTGTGCCTTTGTTTTCCATGTGTAAAACAGAACCGTAACTCTCCTCACACAGCTGATATAAATATTAATGTCTTTGCTAAGAGCTATGACATAGCATTATGAAGAGAGTAGATTGGCCTTTAATTCTATATTCGGTGAAAGTATTAGACGGCATTTAGTAAATAAAGCATGGGAGTCTGTGCAATAAATGCTACAGATGAAAGGCACTATTGAACAGCTACCATTCAGTAAGTACTATCCAATTGGTGCACTAAATGAGGTAGGGGACCCATGGGAAACATTTGATCTCATAATTAAAGACTGTCAGAAAGGCATCTGCAGAGGAGATCTGAATAAAGGTTGCAGTGGAAACATTAATTCTGACATTTCCTAACTTCAGAGTGTTAGATTTTTCAAACTTGATTTATTTTTTTTAATGTCATTTTCAGGAGATATGTAATATACACAATATTTTCAGTCCTTTATACTAAACTGTGCTTCACTCAGAGCTTCTGAGGGGAGGAATTTTATTGTCAAGGGCATCAGTGAATGGTAAAATATCTTTGAAATCACAAAGGAGAGTGACATACCCTAAGCAGACATACTGAACATTGTCAGAATAACAATAAGATGTAAGAGGACCAAGGCCCTTTCTTTAAGTGCAGCTGTTAAAAGAAAAGTTTCTTTCTGGTGAAAAACCCCATTACTCGACAAATTTTAGGAGTAGGCACAGGAAAATGTATGAACGACAATGACCTTGTTTTGACAGAAGAGAAAAGGCCTCAGAATCTGAAAGATCTATTTCTAGACCACATCTCAGCATTGTTTCAATTCACTTCTGCCCTGGGCTAGCTCACTGTTATACATGCTGACATTCTCTCTGTTATGGGGCTGGACTTTATCTTAAGTAAATGTGGAATGGCTTGTAACTAAGGGCTCTGATTACTAGCCAGGGAAGACTTTGCTTAGGATCACTGACATGGTTCCTCCCAGAGCTTCTCTGAAAGTGACAGTGTCACAGTCTGAGGGCAACCTGAAGCTGGTTCAGCTTTACCCAGAGGTTCAGATCAGCTGTAGAGCTGACTTTAAAGGATTCTGCTATGTATAACCTGGAAGTAGATTCCTAATGTGAATCATGTCAGTATTATTACTGAATCATTACATAAAAGCATAATTTAGGATTGTGTCCTATTGGTTTGACAGCTATACTTTTCCCTGCCCAAAGTCAGGCCTTGCCAGCAAGAACTCATCTCAAAATCTCAAAGTCAGATTGATGAAGCTATATGCAGATAAAGCTATACAACGCCGTATATTTTGGGCTTGTCTACAAAGGGTGCAGTGCATTCACTTCTCCTGGAACATTCACCTACTGTGAAGGAATATCATAGAATCACACATCCAAACTTTCTACAGGGAGCCCTGAATTACAATAGGCCTATGTTGTTTCAGTGCTGGAATCACACTATTTTTACAAAGGAAGGAGAATTAGCTTGTGTAGTACTGTATTGATCTACTAATAGTACATCAGAGTTAGTATCTTTGCTTAGGAGAGTGTTGCATTATGTGAGCACGCCAGTATATTTAGCAGGGGTTTGTCTCTAGAATGGTTCCCTGCTTCACGCAAGCAGCTCAGACTGCTTTTGTCTGCAGTCAGAGGCATTTTCCATCACAAAAAGTCACTTAGCCAGCTGAAAATATGCCTTTAAGTCATCATGATTAATTAAAGAAAAATTGTTTATAGTGCATAAGTCTCTCAGCTGTTACTGCTGAATTCCAGTTCAAATTTTACAAAGCTGTATATCACAATGTGCAAAATTTAAGTGTTCATCACTCTTTTCCCACGCCAGACATTTAGAACACCATGATATATATCTGCAAGGTACAACTGGCACAGCATATTGCAGAGTTGATCATTATGTAAATGAACAAATTTTTAGGTCAGCAAATCGACAGAGACACTACAGTTGTTCTAGTCTCCTTGTGAATAATATTATTTATTTCTTCAAACACCTACATTGAAAAATGAAAAGAAATAC
This sequence comes from Falcunculus frontatus, assembly GCA_013398115.1. NCBI lineage: Eukaryota > Metazoa > Chordata > Aves > Passeriformes > Falcunculus > Falcunculus frontatus. The sequence continues at coordinate 821,856 of VZRV01003334.1, read as the reverse complement.
CTTAACATTAAAAACTCACAAGTTTTTAAAAAACTTTAGCATTTCTGTTCTATGCACAGCATAGTTTGTGACTTTGTCAGTTTGCTTTCCTTAAAGCCAACTAAGTGGCAAGAAATCTTGTCTGATCTTTCTAGTAAACACAGCTTCAGACATAGGGACAGTTTTATAGTGTAAATAACAGTCAGGTTAAATTGCCACTATAAAAACTTTCTTCTCATGATCAGTGATTTCTACTTTTCTAGAATGTATTTGCATTTTGACATTGCAAAAGCAGAATATATATTTTTTTATTCTTGTTGCTCTTGAATATATAAAGAACCCAGACCAGTAGCTAAATCAAGATAAAAGACATCAGTATTCTCTTTTCCCTGGGATGTATCAACCATCATTAAGAATGCAGACAGTAAAAAGGCAATTTGGGACTCTGAGAGCAGGTTGCAAAAATAATTTACAGTTGTATTCACTGTTGGCATAATACTAAATCAAATCAAGACTCTTCATTTGTTCAGGCTAAATTCAGTATGGTATTAAAAACAAGTCTTTCCACTGGTGTTTTTATTGTTTTTTGCAAATAGGATATTTTCTTCTAGAGGTCTAATGTGACAATAGAGACATCTCTGCACAGATACCAATTAGTTACTTACGTTCTAATGATAGACATTACAAATCAGACACAGTGTGGAATGAAAGCGACTTATTACAGCACTTGTCAGACAAAGTTGCTTCTCCTTCCTTTTCAATTATACTCAGGAGCAGTTCTATCAATGCTCATATAGTAAATATACTGCCAGTTTTAATTATTGAAAATCTAGGACAAACACACTGAAGTCTTACGTATTTTACACACTTTTTCTTTCTGGAACACTTTTCAACTGAGTGTTATCCCAAAGTGCTTTATAAGCTGTGAGTTAATCAGGAGAGCCACATGGAGCAGTTAATACTATTGCCCCTTTCTATAAGCAGTCTGTACTTTAATAAAAAATTTTTCCACCATCTCAGACTGAATCAGTCGAAGAACCAGAAAAATCTCTCAGGTTTTCATAATGATTCAGTTTGGCGTGTACCAAATAAAGCTACCTTCTGTTCCCTTCAACTATGATCTGACACAGAAGTACTCGAGATATAAGTTCAAAATGTGATTACCTTTGGTTTATGGGGTGATTCTCCTCTGTTTAGACAAATACTTTCCCTTTTTTCTGGATTCCCTAGTTTCTTCTTCCACAAGCCAGAGACTACTGCCACTGAGATTTTTTTCACTACTGCTGCTGCACTTCTATGCAAACACTCTCCTATCCCTCAAAAACCAAAGATCTGTCTGAGTCCTTGTCCTGTCCTTGGCACAGATCTGATCTCTATATTGTGAAATATGTATACTAACCTTCTTTTCTATACTGCTTATTTTCAAGCTCTGTAACTCTGAACTCTTATTTTCAAGCTCTGTAGCTCTGCAACTCTGGGTTCCAAACACGTAAGAAACACCCAATTAGTGCGGGCATGAGCCATTTCACCAGGATTTCAAGCTTATCTTTTAAGACTTCAAAGTAATTTGGATCAGTAAATAACTCTCCCTTCTGAAAATGTTAAAAGAATTTCTTGATTAGTAAATTTTAATATTCTTCTTCCTTATGCCTCTGAAAGGTTAATACTCTTAAAATGAGAAAAAAAACTTCAGCAAAAAGAGAAGGGTTTTAACCTGGACTCCGGAGTATCTCTAATCATCTGAATTTTCAGATGCTTCTCTGAAGAGCCCTCAGAGGCTGTTTGGGTCACAGGCTGCTCTTTTGGCTTCGAGACCCCTAGCTCTGATCTCTAGTGTAAGAGCTCACAAATTATTTCCACATTAGTCATGCACTGTCATGGCGTGCTTTTGTCCTTCAAAGCAAGGCTTTTACAGTGTGGTAACAGTGCTAAGAACTCATTTCCTCTGAACTGCAAATCTGAAAAGAGGCTACGATGGCTTGTGGCACCCTGTCAAATACTGTAAATTGTTCTCACAGCACCATATTTCAAAACTGATGGCAGTGTAAACTTACGGGTGGGTACGGTTGGAAGGTAACACCCACAGTGAGATTGTGGGGTATCAAATCTGCTCTCCGTCAAGGAGGTCGGAACAAATTGGCTCACTTCAAGATACAGAATATTTTTTCTGTCAGGTCTTCATAACCAGGCTACATTCCAAATCCTATGTGTGTTATTTCCATCTTGTGTATTACTGATTGATATGTGAGAATGGAAGAAACATGAAAAAAACATTTGCTCTCCTATACTTGTATTGTCTTGACAAGGAAAGGAAAAGGAAGTTTTTGTCTCTATTAAATCTTATTGATGACTCTGACACCAAATCTGTGCCATTCTTTTTGTGAACTATTTCCAGAGTTCTGTGGATTTTATTGCCAAAAATCCCCATAGTGCTTCAAGACAGATGGAATGTAACTATTAAAAAACTCTTAGATTAAAATGAAAAGTAAAAATATTTTCTATTTAGTCATAAAAATATGAAAGCCTATATAATGACTTATTTCATTGCTGTACTGAAAGCATATAGATTAAATACTAATAGAAAATGTAGTATGCTTGCTATCATATTGTTAGTGCATATCAAACTACCAAGCTGGTGGAAGTAAATTGTCAAATTCCAAACACTCACTTCATTGACTTGAGAAGTCAATCAAACTGGCACTAACCTATTCCTGTGGCACAGAAAATAAGCCATTATTCAATAAATTTATTTCAATTACAGATTCTATTTAAGGGATGAAATTTGGAAAGACTTGATAAAAAGGTAAAAATTGTGTTTTCTCTTCTAGCCCATGAATAAAATCTGGGTACAAAAAGGAGAAGATTAACTAGTTTTAGAAAGATAAAGGATCTGATGATAAGAAACAATCTCTTTGATACATTAATAATAAGTACTTTTTCTTATTCTACTTAGAGACCTTTCTTGGTGGTTTGAAAAGACTTGCATGAGGTTGGGCCTAAAGTAACTTTGCTTAGATTTAGAAGAAAATGAAAATAAACCCAACATTTTGGTGATTTTTCAACTTTCCTTCAAATGCAGCTTACCATAATTTCTAAGACAATCATTACATAATAAATAAAAATATAGAATAATATTCTAAAAAATGGATGTGATAATTAAAGACTTTAATGGCTATATATTCAGCTTTCTAAATGATCTACATTATGTTTACCATGTCCTCCTGCATCAGTAAAGACAAATGGCATATACAAGAAATGCCCTATAGAAAATAAGAAATTATATGTACATATATATATAATAGGAAAAACTGGAATGCAACTAGTAACAATAGAATTTAAAAAGTTTAAAGCAAATTATCTACTCACTGATTTGAATAATGTTCAAAATCCTGTAATTTTAATCTCTTTGAATTAATTCAGTCTGCATGAAAAGCACAACAAAACAAAGAAAAGCGTTGTTGTACACATCACCTCAAGGACTTGTAACAGCTTATAGCATGTCAGCTTTGTAAGAAAGTTAGCAAGTGAATTTTGGGGACGCCCTGAGTCTTCAAGAGATTATTGGCCTGAGGCGATGAACCAATTATAAGTACACAAGGGATGGCAGCATTTCTTTTTTCTTCTCTGGCTGTATGGATCTCAAAAGATGGTTTAAGATAATTCTCCATTGTGCCTTTTAGTCTTTCTCTTTCCATAAAATACAGGCCTAGTACTAAGTGCGAAAAGGTTTTTTTGCCAGCAAACATGGCAAAATGAAACATGCCCAGCAGACACAAAAGACTGGGCACATGAGGAAATTAAATTTGTCAGTGCATCCCATTGCCCATCAGTCTCATAATATGATTATTCATTTTCTAAGGTAAGTGCAGAGAGCGTTTCAATTAATTAAGGAGAAAGCCTTGAACCTGAACAATGTTTCAAGAGTGCAGATTAACCAATAGCATCAGGGAATACTGTGTTTAAATTATGAATATATTCATATTTACTCAAGCTAAGATTTGTGAAAGATACCCTGGATGACAAGCCTAAAAATTAATTTCTATCATGCTATTTGATCTCAAGCCTGTCAGTTATAGAGAGGGTATAGGTAATTTCATTTAGCTACATAGTACAACCTGAGTGTGTCCTATGACACTCTGAATACAGTCAGCATTATTTATAAAACCAGCCTATGCCCTTATATAATGATTTGGCAGTCACGCTAAACTATTGAACCTTTTAGTGAACGGTGTTAGCTGAATGTCAATACATACGTATGATTGCCTTTCATCTGCACAGAGAAATGGTAATTAGAATTTCCATTGAATTTCTGACAGAGGCGAAGCTGAATTAAAGCCTATTTATAAATATTTTAATATCATAAAACAGCCTTAGAGCATTCAATTTGAGCAGCACTGTAAATATGCCCTTCATTATGTAAAGGTTGGCTGTTTAATAACAATATGCAAATATCTTTGCAAGAGTACTTGCTTTTGTTTTTTCTCTTTGTTTTTTAGGCACAATGTTTCTCCCACTGGGGAAAGTGTGCAGACAACCCTACTATCACTTTCATTGTTTATTTGTATGTATAGAACTTATTTATAGTTTTCAGCTGAATCAAAAACTTTTACTCCTGGCAGCTTTTTTCATTAAAGCTTCTATTAAAACTTGACTTAGTGTCATGGGAATGTTCATTGTTTACAAGTCAATGTCTAGTGGCAGAACCAGAAATTCAGACACCTTTTAGCCGGTATGAATTGTTGCAACTCCACTGACTGCAGATGAGGATCTGTCCCATAAACCCAAATTCTAGCTCATGCTAGAATTTCATCCTTTTCATCTGTTTCTAGATAAAGCTGACCATCTAGCCCCAAGGCTGACTTGCAGCAGCCATAATTAAGTGACTATTTTGGAATCAGATTTTCTGGCTAAAAAAGTCTGAAAACACCTAGCTTATTCAGGTGTTCCTTTTTTTAACAGGAATTCCACGAATGTTAGAATAACACAGAGACAGCAAAAATGAAACCAGAATTTGGATGAATTTTAACACAAAAATGCAGGTGAGATCACTAGTAAACTGACAAGGTGCAAGATGCAAAGCTGTCGTGACAAGCAGAGGAGACAGACCCCAACAAAATAATATTCCTGCTCACCTGTAGAACCTCAACAGAATTAAAGCCTATGCTCTGCAATGAAATCAAGAACATTCTGACAATTTTACGGCTAGTAAGTTATACAGCTTCAGGGTTTTATGTGGAACTGTCTTTCTATTCAGAGCCATATTATGTGTTCTGTGTCTTTTGTCTCTTTCTTTTACAAGGTAATTTCATCCTTCATCATCAACTTGTAGTAGATTTAAAAAAATTAAATTCCTGTTTCGGCCATTATCCACACAATCCCTTTAACTCATATTTCTGAATTTATACAACACTGACACGAATTTACTATTTTTCTACTTGTTCTGAAGCTTGTTGGATTAGCTGAAATCATACACAACAATTCATAGATCAATAAGCAATTTGTTTAGGACAGGTATAATTTTTGATCTAATTTTTGTGTGTGTATCAAATAAGCATATGTGTATGCTCTGAAAAATAAGCACAGACAAGTGAGTTTGCAAAAGTTTTTGAGCAAGAGTCACTTCAAGGAATCAGGGAGGAGAAATGGAAATGACAGTCCAAACTAAAGGCAATATGGAGATGTTCCCTTTATCTCAATTTGATTTCCCAACGTGGCTGTCACTGAAGACAATTACAACTATAGAATGATAACTCGAAAATATTTGGAACTGTTGAGCTAGAAGAACACCACAAGGTACCACTTCAACACTAACTAATGTAGCAGCAAAACAATTTTACACCTCAATTTTCAGTTACCAATCATGTAGTATCATTCTGTGTTACAGAGAAAAATCCTAGGTAGTTCAGCTCCTCTCTGGCAAGCATGCAGCTGTTTGCCAAGGAAAAGTGAGGCTTTCACTTCTTGTTCTGGGACACATTGCAAACCTAGCATTTGGTAGAGTATCCTATAGGTAGGTATAGTCTCACATATCAGTGCTGTTCGGATGGAGTGTGATTTCTTGACTCGGTTACTCCTATTTCAACTAGGCAGCTCTCTAGAAAAGTTGGCCTGCTTTATTAAAAACTGGGAGGTCACTAAAAGTTTTGAAAATGGGCTTTAGCTGACATGTCTCCAGCAAAGAAAACAAAATGTGAAGCACTACTTAAATCAGCAGTTTTGTGCTTGTGAACACAAACCAACTTTCTTGTATAAACATCTGCAAAAAGAGCTGAAGTCTACTCTGGTGCATATTGAGACAAACTGTCAAAACACAAATACAGAAATTGAGGTGGCTCTCTATATTTTTCAACAAATGCTAATCTTCATTATGAAGCTAATTTTAATAGACTGTCTAGAACTGATCAGACATCCAAGGAAAAATGAAAAAATAATATTGGGTGAAATATTTTAAGATTCCACTTATGGCTTCCAGGTATTTGCTTTCTGTCACATATAAATGGCATTTCCCTTGGAAGAAATATCTGCTTTTTATTAAATCTGAAGGAAGGACACTGCTTACTGAATGGGCAAGTTGTCTTCTAAGACTGCTTTGGCCTGTCTGTGCTTACTTTATGAAAACTGACAACATGGTAAATTCCTGATAAGGACATTTACTTGGAATAAAATGCCATTTATCCAAAAGCCAAAAAAGTGGGAGGATATAAGGAATTAAGTAGTTCTCATGCTATTAGAAAGACATAATTTTAATTTTTCCTAGGAAATTAGTATAATTGTAAATAGTACAAACTGTGACAGTATTAACTGAACAACCAGGGGTGTTTCAAAGATATTTCTTTGGTTCCAGTCAGGATAAGACTTTGGTGTATATCTCCTGTCCCCACTTACTGCATTTTTATTTATAGCTCGTTAAATGGCTTCCTGTCTGACTGAGGTAAACCAGACAATGTGCTCTAGCAGAATGTCTACTGTGCTTCAGCTACTAATGGATACCCAGGCTACCAGAAAAGACTAGATACATCTAGTCTGAAATGGAGCTGCTGGTAAGGGAATAGTGCTGGTAAGGGAATAGGGGTCCAAGTCTTTAGCACTGTTCCAATATTCACCGTTATTGTACCACACTATTTGCTAACATAGCTGTATCTAATTCTCTAAATGGCATGTTTGCCAAGTGCCTGCTTCATGTTGATCAAATATACACAAAACACATTGAAAAAGACTTTATGGTCTTGTCCATAGGAACGGCCTTTTCAGGGACTTTATTGAGGAATATGAAGATCTGGAAAAATCTTTAAAACTGTTGGTACTATTTTGGTGAGTTACTTTCTATTTTAGTTCTCACAAGCAGAGGCAACAGAGAGGAGAGAAAAATTCTGGTCATGAATAACTTTCTTTCCATGACCAGGTAGAAAGAAGAGTTCTGAGCACTATTGTCAGTGGCATATATTAATTTGATGCTTCTGTGTACTCATTATACCATTTGTCATGGAAGCCCATGCATAAAAACTAGGTTTTAATTATAAGTAGATTTTTCAAAGAACAGTGGCTGTGCTCTCAGAAGACAGAAAGTATCTTCCACTAAAATTCTGTAAAAAAATTTTCATGTCAAGACTAAATAGGGTCAAAAGGCAAGATGTTATTCCACACTTATCACAAGACTGCAGTGAGAGATGAGCATATTAGATCATTCCTGTGTGGAGTTTTTATTTTCTCTGACTGAAGTTGACAAGTAGACACACGGCATTATTAGATGTGGATCATTAAAGAGAGCTAAGGACCACCAGTAGCAAAGGCTACCTGTAGGAAAGGCTAGTGATGGGACACCACACCTCAACATCAGGCTAAGTGAAATGTAAAGCTTGTCTCTACCTATGCCGCTCTCAGAATGTACATAATTACTAATGCACCATCACAGCTATTAAAGCTTGTTCCAAATAAAGTTCAATTGTTTTTTGAGCCTACATGACACATCTTCTGCAACCTTAGCCAAGTACTGTAAAGGTATTGTTAAGGCAACCTATGACCTCAGAATTTATGATGAAGTAATAATCCATATACACATATCAGCTTTTAATTTTGAAAATTGAGGTTTTGCTGTGCTCTTTTAAATTAATTCGGGAGTTAGCTTTCTTTAATTGTATTATTATAACTCCTTTCCCTTCACAAGAAAAATTTGTAATTTAAAATTGGAATCCTCATACCCTTTAATAAGACCCAGAGGAGAGAATACAATATTAAGAATACTATTCTCTATTGATTGCATTAAAATTCTGTTAATGACAGAATTTTTAAAATACCCTAGATATTGTACAAACCAGGAATCCTGGTAATTGCCTTCATCTAGTAATAAAGACGTGAGAAACTTGCAAAATATACCAAACAAGCAGGATAGGTGAGTATGTTGGACAGAGAATTTGAGTAGGTATGGTTAAAAACAAGTAGGAAGTATAGACTCTTTAAATATTCAGCTGCAGCAGTAGCAACAGCTTTTCCATGAATTCCAGAAGATGTCTCAGCACAGGAGCTTCAATTTCCTGAACTGAGTCATAAGATGCCAACCCAAATTGTCTCATGAGAAGTATTTTACACATTGCAGTGGCATAGTACAGAGAAGGTAATGGACTATGTGATCTGAGAACTATTTACTATTTCTGAACCTTATAAAATATCTGGTCTCCCTTTTCACTAAGGGGGAATTTCAATTCCAAAAATAAAAGTTAAATGTTACAAGTACATGAGAGTCTTAATTGGTGGCTGACTCAAAAAGTAGAAAAAGTGTTGATTAAACAGAGTGATTCAGGCAAGAGAAGTCCTTAACATGACTGGCCTAGAGACACACAATTCCTGAAGTAATAAATAAATTATAATTAAAGAAATTATCCAGGACCAATCTATCTTACCTGCCTTTTTGGTGATAAACAGGGAGAAAACAGTGGAACCACAAATCGGATCATCTCTGAAAAAGATCTCACCTGACCACCTCCTGTTTTCTTTCCCTGAGTGCTAGATTTGCACCAGAGAGCTTAAGTATTGTCTGTATGAACTTGTGAAACTCGGAAGTGTCCTCCAAGATATGTATGACCTGTAAATATTGGTTTGTGTTTGTGTCAAAGAAAAAGGGAGAGGGGTAGAGGTATATTTTTTTTTTGTAATCAAAAGATATAATAGCTTATGACAAGGTCTATTATCCCCTTGAAGGAAAAGGAAACAAGGAAATGCCTTTATGCTGTAACAAAAGCTAAATCACTTCAACTGTCAGCCTCCATTAAGACACACCGAGCAGGGACAGTGATTGCTAAGCCAATTTGTCCATCAGTTTTTGAAAAGCGCTAGCAAATATGAATAAAGAAGTAGAGATGAATGTGTTTCTATAGGCATTATTATGGTTGATTTCTGCAGACATAAGCCACCCCTGCTGATAATTTTCTTGTCATTTAGGAGATCAGTGCTAGGAGCAAAATGCAGCTCTGCTCCCGGATGCTGAGAAACAAAAAGTAGTATTTCTTTTTATGCTAATAAGATTTGAAGAGTGTCCCTTCATCCCTGGAGGTTTATCTTTCAAAGGAAAACATTGGTCACATTCCTGAACCAGTGTTTAGTTTTGATTTATGCATTGTCTACTATCTCTAAGTTAGGCAACCTGTATTAATACAATTTCAAATATTGGTTATGGTACTGAAGCAGTTTGCCTGCTTACAGAAGAAGGTGGAAGCCAGATAGTAGGCAGAATCACTTGGGCTGATCATTTGCCAGCAGGCTCTCAGCAAGCCCATCCCATTGAGAAATGCAGCCAGTAGAATATACTCTATGTCCATACTTCACAGACTGGGTGTTAATCAGCCTGACAATTCATAAGGCTATATGGCTGAGTGTGCTAGGTTTGGCTGGGGCAGAGTTAATTTCCTTGGCAGTGACTGGTAAGGAGCTGTGTTTTGGATTTGTGCTGAAAACAACATTGGTACTGTAGAGATGTTTCTATGACTGCCTCAGCAGGGGTCACACAGAGCAGAGGCCTTTTCTGCTTTCTGTACCCCACACTGGCAAGGAAGCTGGAGGGATGAAAGAGAAAGTGGGGGATGTTTGGAGTGATGGCATTTGTCTTCCCAGGTAACCATTCTGTCTGATGGAGCCCTGCTTTCCTGGGGATGGCTGAACACCTGCCTGCCCATGGGAAGCACTGAATTAATTCCTTTACTTGCTTTTCTTGACTGCATGGCTCTTGCTCGACCTATAAAACTGTCTTTATCTCAACCAACGTTTTCCAGCTTTTACTCTTCAGATTTTCTCCCCCATCCCTCCGGTGGGGAAATGAGCAAACAGTTGTGTGGCGCTTGGTTGCTGGCTGGGGTGAACCATGACACATAGAAGAATAATCTGCTCTAAAAAGAGGGCATCTGTGGATTTGCATCTTGCATTTGCTCCCACATCTAGTCACCTGAGCTTTGATTAGAGCAGCTAGCATAGTTTGTTTGTCTGAGGTAGCTACAGATCATAGTATCTACCTATTCACCTTTTTTTTTTTACCTACTTCATCAAGGTGGGTCAAAGTACTTGCTTTGTCAAGATAATTTGACTCTGAATTCTTCTCTTGGAAATGCAGAGATGTATGGAGATGAAGACAAATAGAAGAAAATATGACAAGAATGTCCTTCCAAGGCTTGAAAAGAGTGGTGGATGAGTGTAAGGGCTTGGCCGTGGCAAAGAAGAGAAAACTTTAGACGATACGTTAGCTTGCTGACTTCTAGGGATAACAGCTGGGCCTGATTTTTGCACAGGATAGCAAATACTCATGATATGAATACCTGAAAGTCCAAGCCCTCTTCAAAGAGCTGCCTGATGGATGTCAGTCAGGTCTCCAAATCTATTTCTTTTGCAGTCATCTGTATGATGGGGATAGTAACAAGTATGATAATAAACTCATGTTTGAAACTCCTTAGGAGTCTAACTCCTTATGTTATCCACATTTTAACATTTCTTTAATCAGAAATCTTATTATTCCTCTTTTTAGTTCTGTATTTGTTTCTGATTTCACTAAACAGATTTTTTTTTCTTCAAATTATTAGAAACTACATGCTAACAAGCAATAACAGCAGGAAAAAGAACTCATAGATATAGGACATATCTTTCAGTAATATCAATTAGCAGCACTAGGTTCACTGAAATCAGTGGGAATTGAGTCATTGACTTCAAGAGCGCTAAAAGGCCACCAAGGATGTTTAAGATGGAGAACTGAAAGGAAACCTGGAGAGATTTTCAGGCAAGGGTTTTCTTTTGTTTGTAGCAATCTCACTGATTTCTGTAGGGATTTCTAATGAGAAGAAATAAAAAGGAACTGTCCAACCTGGGTGACCTAGAAGATAAGAACATATAATCCATTTCAAATAAAGTAAAAATCAGGTATCATCTATAGTTGTGCTTCTTCATTTTGATATGTAAAAGGGAATTTGGAGTCCTAAGAAAACTCAAAATACTGTTAAAATATACAGACATCCGTTTTTAACATTGTAATAGCAGTCATTAACTTCCGGAAGTGCTTCAGAATCTAAAATGTGCTCTGTATTGCTATTCAGTTTGTATTTCTAGTTTCAGGGACTCATCTCCTGACTTGCAAACAAGTATGTTTTCAGCTGGTTTTAAGTCTCTGTACCACCACAGAGCCACAAGTGACAGCTATGTAACTCTCAATAGTAAGAAACCAGGCTGATATCTGTATAATCAGTTGAGAGGGCAAAAAATACCTGATTATACCATGTTTTACCAATTCAGACCAGCATGTACTTCACTTTCCCCCAGAGCATGATCTGGGCAGCTGAGTTTTGCTGTACAGGGAACTTAATGAAAAAAGATCCTAGCATAAGCTTCCCTTCCTGGAAATTGGTATTTTGAACACTTACATGCTTTATCAAGAGCCTAAATTGTGACTGATTAGCATTGATAAGTTGAGCTCTTAAACTAAATTACAGCTGGCTTCTGCAAGAGCCTTCAGATGCTTCAGAAGACCTGTACATCTTCCTTCTTCAGCCAAACTTAACAAAACAGTGATTATAAACATGACATGGATTGGCCTATAACTATAGAGGTTTAACTATATGTCCAATATAATTAGGCTCAGAAATGCCTAGGGAATGTCCCCCAAACCAGCAAGTGTTATGGTGTCACATGGTCATGAGACCCTTCATTGTGGCTGAGAACACTCTAGAGCTTGGTGTTCTCAATCTCTATTGACTGGTCAGTTTCAGCTTTTCACTGCAAAGATTTTGGACTTCGTGTCTTTAATTTTGCTGTTTATATATAACCATCCAAGGTACAATCTCATTAGATCACAGTGTGGATTCCTGTGATGCCTGTACTATTTGTGACTACTATTTCCCATGAGGGAGTGGCACAGCAGAGGGCCCCTGAGGTAATTGTAGTTTTCAAGGCCCCAGATTATACTGAGGAGGTTTTTGTTTGTGTCTCTATACTTCTGTATGTCTCCAAAGACTCTGGCATGTATATCTATCATTGAGGGAAGTCATGTTTTCAGTTTTCTGCTCAACAAAAAGTCAGCAAAACAGAGATGATGCTTCCAGCTACAGAAATATTTCTGTTGTTCTTTTGCCCAACATATTTTCTTGCTTGGAAGTATATTCACTTCCATTCTTAGATCACATTTCTCCTAGAAATGTGATATTTGGAACTTACTACTCAGGATTTTAAATTAATCCACATACGCCTTTAGTTTTGATGAAATGACTGAAGAATGCATAAAATAAACCTTTAAAATACTTAGTTATTCAAAGTTAACTGGCAAGATTTAACATGAAATAAAAAATTCTGGTGAAGATCAGTCCCAGAGATTATAAAATCTTAGGAAAATGATGTGGAAATCTTGGGGGTCTGGGATTTCAGAGAGCCATTCTCAGCCCATGCTTTGGCAGTAAATTTAACTTTCACACATCCACAAGGTGCTGAGAACCTCCCTCTTGATTGCTGTGACAGAAAAGCATCTTGCAAACAGCATTTGGCACTTGAGAGGCTCAGGATCAAGTCCTCCTCCCTTTACCTTTGGAGGTGGTTAGATTCACTGTGGAGAGTGAACCCTCAGCCTTCACTTTCCCCCAGAGCATGATCTGGGCAGCTGAGAGGAGCACACAGCAGTCTGCATAGGTCTGTCAGTTCTGAGATACCAGAATTTTCTGAGCTTTCCTCTATGAAAAGTGAGAGGAAGGAAGATATTTCTGAGATACTGGAGCATTTCTGTGGAATAGACCTACTAAGAACCCCTGGGCACTGCTGTTATTATAACTACATGTTGATAATGGAAAAAAGCCATATGTAAAGTAAAAATAATTATATCATAACACCCGATACAAGAACCTACAAGCTCCATTAACATAAGAGAGCAGACAAACATTTTTATTGAGAGTTGATAGAGTGTTTGACTTACATAACCACCTTGTTCACATTTTCCTCTACAAGCAAACTAACAAGAAGATTTTGTAGATATAAAAATTATGTATACAGACATGAAATTCCTTATCTAACTTTATAAGATAAGTACACAGCTGCATTTAAAAAAAGACTGTAGACAAAAAACCAACAGATATATAGAGAGATTCTATAGACGGTTGAATAGAATGAAAGGTAAAAATTATTACAGAAATGTTTGGACATCTTAAAACAACAAACAGTTCAGTATGATTTATTTAGTCAGGGTAGACTAAAATTCACTAGTATAATAACAGAACCATTTGTCTTAGCAAGTATCTTGTTATTGGTGATCAATAATGTAGCTGAGATGACTGATGGCTTTGTTTTCCTGTGGTGCCTCAGCCAGTCTAAATTATTTATTTGACATGCTGCCTCTTGGCAAATGCTAGGAAACAGTGATAAGAAATTTGCATTCCTCTGTATATACCTCTGAATGAATATGAGACATTCCTCAAACTTTTGGTGAATGACATATGGCTGTAGTTTGAGGGACAGTTTTGCTGACTGGACATGATTTTGTCTCCTGGCATGAATAGCAATGTAGACATCAGAATGAAAACCAAGGAGCTATTTTTTGTTGTTGTTGCTCTACATGGCAGGGGAGAAAATGATGGCATTTTCAGAAAAATCCAGAATTTGGATGCCTCTCAATACTCAAGAATCTGCCTCAGTTTGCCAGGATCTTTGAGTTGTTAGAGACAAGTTTAATTATCTTGAGACAGGTAAAAGTGTAAAACAATAAAAGAGCACAAAAACTTATTAGCAGAACAGAGAAAAAGCCTCCTAAGCTCACTAAGCTCATTATTATTGCCCCTGACAATGGGGGAAGTTGAGTTGAAGAATAAATATAAGAGTATGGCCAGTTTAGAACAGTATTTCCCCTTTTGTACCTTGCCATTTTTGTGTCTTCTGTTCTCTACACTGAAGAGCTCTTTTATTAAAGATACACAAGCTTTTCAATAACTTCAGGCATCCTTGCTCTTCTCTGTGTTGCTGTGTTACAGCCTGTTCAAGATATGGAGATCAAAACTGCACTCAAGGTATGTGTAGAAAAGGATTTACACATGGTGAAACAATACTAATTTTTTCCCTCTATGCTTTCTTAATATACAAGTGATAATATTATTATTTTTTCTTTTTATATTTAATCCTATTTCATATCTTATTTTAAACTCTTGTTGGGCATGAAGCCAATATTTTCAGACATCTATCCACAATAATTCCAGCACATCTCTTCTTTAAGTGTTAAGAAAACAATAGTTTAGAGAGAGTCATCATGCACTGTTGTCTCCTTACACATTACTTTGGGGGTTTTTTTCCATTTAATTTTATTTGCTGTTATACACCAGTTTCTTATTATCACAAGACCCTTCTACAAAACTTAATTGGTCATCTCTTGAGTAATTTTGCATTGTCTGCAGACTTTTTCTCCTCACTATCTAGCTTCTTTAATAGATCATTTAGGAATAATTTCAGCAGCACAGGTCTCAGTACAGATTCCTGTGTGGGGCAACAAAGAAACTCCAAACTTGTGTAAAGGCAGAATGAAAATACATTGATAGAGACAAAGATTAACCACGATAAGGTGGGAAACATGCCTATTTTTGGCAACTGTTCTGTAACTCTCCTTGTCTTTGCCTTAACATCTCAGAAATATCAAAATTCTACTGTCTGTCCTATTAAAGTGAATGCAATCTTCAACTCCACTATGTGCTCAAGTGTGGTATTCTCACAGAGGCACTGCAAAGCACAAAACAGCTTCCACACATTGAGCATTTCTAAAAAGCATTTCAGCCTCACACTGGCAGGTTGTCTACAACTCCCTCACACAGATTATATCTCCTCATACCCCTCTCAGTGCACAGCTGCACACCCAGCAAGCTCACGTCCCTGCCAAAATTGGCAGTTCTGGAACTGAGCTTCCATAACACAAAAATACCTCTTGGTTAATCTGGTAAGAGCATTTTAAGAATTTTTGTCTGGACAGTCCCAATTATCTCAGCCTTTCCTTGTAGAAGAGGTGTTCCATCCTTCTAATCAACTTGGTGGCCCTCCTTCAGACTCATTCCACCAGGTCCATGTCCTTCCTCTGCTGGGGACCCCAGAGCTGGACTCAGCACTCCAGGTGGGGTCTCACCAGATCAGAGTGGAAGAGCAGAATCACCTTCTTTGACCTACCAGCAAATGTAGACAGGAACACGCTTCAGGTGCAGCTAAATTAAAAATTTCCGTTCTTGGCACTGCTATGGTGCTCTGCCTGGTGGGTTTTTTCTTTAGTGATGGAATGCCAGCTCTAGCCCAGTGCTCTCGTATCAGCCTAGAAAACATGCTCCTGGCACTGTGGTGATGCATTACAGCCCTCAGGTCCTCCAGCAGCCACAGCTGTGTCAGAGCTTGGCATTTGGCTCTGCCAGGACACCTATGGCTCAGTGCTGGCAGAGTAGTTTCGTTCTTTTGGAATTCACAATCAGAGACCACCACATTGACGTTCCACTGCAATTCTTCCAGTATTAGAAACCAATTTTGGTGGTCATGTCTGGCTCATGACCAGTTCTGTAATTCATAGCTTCCAATATCTTTGGTCTTGAGATCTGTGGTGTAGCAAGATGAATCGCTGAGTGCTGGAAAAAACTCTATTGTGCCTTGCTGTGAATCCTACACAGCAGCTAACAGCTCCCTGAAACTTTTGTTTATTGTACCTATTCAGAGAAAATTAGTGTGCTTTGAAGAGGTAAGGCAGAATGGATGATTACTAATACTGCTGAAAACTGTTAGTTCTCATTTGCTGAACACCATTTCCTAATGCACAACTCTAAAACTTTTCACAGGACCTTTAAAATACAATCAGTGTTCCTTGGCTGTTTCCTAATAATTCAAACTGAGTGCAGAACCTGACATGCAATCAGGCTAATAGAGGTCGATATCCATTTTCTTTCAGTTAAATAGGAATTTTAACACAGTGACACCAGCTGTGGAATCACAAACAGCTGCTGCGTATCTGTCTGTCTGTTTGCTGAACAGGCAGAGTAGGGACTGACTCAGCTGCCTTTAGTCATGCTGAATGAAACCCACCACTATAACTCACCAGGTAAAACAAAGCATATCACCACTGATTAAGACAAAACTAGTTGGAGAATCATTCAACCTCAAATGTATCTTCTTCATTTACATTTCATTAATAAGACTTAAACACTTGACAAATTTGGTGTGATCTCATTTGGGAAAGTGGACGGGAGAAAATACTCTTCTCTAACCAGAAGAGTTAAAAATACAGCTTGTGAGATCAAAAACAAGCCCTACATAAAATACCCACAAAAAATCCTGAAAAAAAATTACCCACTTGTCTGCAGGAGGGTCTTCTGCTCTGTTTTTAGCAACACACAGTAATGGAAGTTGATGGCTGGAATCTGCAAAACAATTCTGCACCCAGCTGAAATTGCCACAAAAGCTTAGAATGCCATGAGGGAAGGAACTGTCAGAAGCTTGCATTAAGACCACAGCTAGGTATTTGTGAATAGAACTGTGAGATGTCCAGGACTTAATTTTACATGTCATCCAAAAAATGCCACATTCCCCCCAGATGACATAGCAAATTATTCATGCATAAACTTAATTACCCATATGACATTTATCCCAAACTTCTATCTGCATTGGCTGGTTATGATAGTCTGAAGTCTGAGTTTTTAATGTTGCTACGATGCAGTCATTAAAACAAATTAGGGACAGATAAAATTAATAATTGCTTCATCTTTTTACAACTAAGACAGTTTTTGCTTTGGTAACTGTTTTCAAGGCTGAATGACTGAGATTTTGCTGATGCATCACTCCATAGACCTATAATAGCCTACCAGAAAATGACTGACCTAATTCTTCTGGATCATGGTTTACAGGACACAGCTAAAATGATTAAATTCAATTTGTTTCTAGTTCTCAAAGTATCATTTGCTTGTGTTTGGAAAGAAGATGAGTGCTAGTGACCAAAAAGGAGGAAAAGATGCATGGCAGACAAAATTATTGAGATGAATGGTGGACTACATATAAAACTCATACAAACAGTTGCACAGACAACAAGAAATCCAGAAAAATGGAACTGGGACAGGATTTCCATCGGATCAGGGTGTGCTTTATTGTCACACTCACCTGGCTCCCTTTCATTCTATTTCACTGCAAATGGGTGAAGGAGCTATGACAAAGTTGCATATAAAGAAATAGCTGACTGTGAACAAATAGACAGCTTTAGGCTCTGGGGATATTAAGCCAATACTGATGAAAATCCCGTGGGATTGCTCAACCTGTAGTTGACTAGAAGAGAGTGATATCTAATTCAAGAGCTATGAACCCCGGTATAATTTAATGACTGTGAACCCTTAGTTGCCATGATTTCCAAGGCACACATGTGAGGGACACATTATTTACCATGGGTGAGAATACAAGGGCTTGACCCTTAAACCTATACAGTATATAGTCATAGCATGTTATTCTACTAAGCTAGATTCTGCATTTTTCTATATCCTCTTTAATTATGTTTATTTATTGTTTGAAAACAAACAAGGTCTTTCTTAGAGGAATTTTTTTCCTTCTTTCTCTAGCTTCCGTTGCTGTTGTAATCCAAACCCTTTTTTCTGCCCGTCTCTGTATTTAAACTGAGCTCTTGTACTAGGCTCAATACTATTTCCACAGAGAATGAGACTGACTGTTCACTTACGGTTTGGGCCATCTGAAAGATAACATCTATTGGAAGAACTGTCTGAATTTTACCTATGGAAATAGTGAGGGGGGAAAGTTTAAAAGAGTTTAATTAATTTGCATCCCTAAAGGTGAAGAGTTAATGTGACTGTGAAAGCTACATAGGATGATTTGGTGTGTCATATTGAATTATAGCAGCCTATATCTGTGTCAAACAATGTATCTCTAAGGAGAAGATACGGAAAGTCGAGGAGAATTTCTAGAGGTACCACCAATATCCCTGAACTTCCCACTTCAGTGTGGATATTAAATAAATATTAAATATTCCAAGCAGAAACGCAGCCGAGAAGGAACAATTTGGAACCAAAACTTACAGGAGCCCCGAAAACACAGAAAACTTCTGCAAATTGTTAGGGGAGAGATAGTGGAAGCACCTCCACCACGTTTTTAATGGTTTAAAACTTTTACAATGACATCATTGCTTCATTTGCATTGCATATAAGATGGAACACCAATGCATCAGCATCAGTGACTGTGACAAATCTCTACAACCAGGCACAGCCTCTTGCAAAGAATTTCTTGCCATTGAAAATTCTGAAAATTATATATAGAGCAGGAGTTCTTGCCCTCCCAGAGATTATCGCGGAGCCACAGGCTGCTTTATGCAGACAATTTTCTGAGGATAGGCACAACTAATGATCTCATCTCAGTTGAACAATGAATTGTGTTGAACAAATAACTACATGAAATTCAGTACGCAGAAAAAAGCAACAGGTTATTCTTAACACAATGATGTGCATCTGATGGATTGCCAAGGATCTAACAACTATCCTGTCTATCCTGATAAATGTCTAACCAGAACTCCTCCTTCCTGCTCTCTGAGAACAGCCCGTTTTTTGTGTTACTACCATGTTCAGAAAGACCCATTATTCTCCTGCTTGAATACTGTATATGCTGGCAAGGTTGAACAATTCATTAATGGTTCAAGTCTTGCATTTACATTGGGCATGGATAACCTGACAACCCAGTGTTTTCCATGGGATCAGTAGACAATCTGGATTGGGCTGCAGTGTGCTAAAGGACGTGTTCTAGTTGCAACAGGAGAAAAAGTAATCATCCTGTCCATCAACAGCACAGTAAATAGTGCAAATGAAAGTTGAGGAAAGGAACTCTCCTTGATTTTAGCAAGTCCATACAATATATACAAATATTTGACAGGACCCACCGGTAGACATGCAAGCTGCATCAGAGTTTACTTTAGCATGACAGAGTAACTCAAGCAATAAAATGATGTGGTGATAAGAGTGCTAAAAAAGGTGCTCACACCTTATCTTAATTTTTTTTCAACTGTTTAAGCAGTTGTTTACTGGGAGTTGTCTTGCAACCTCTACTATGATCTATTTTGCTCTGAAAGGACAAGTAGGGTACAGAATACCATCCCTGTGCTGTGCTCTGAGCTCATCATCTTAAATTCACTGAATCTGCACTAATCTTCAGCAGTGAAAGCTTTAGTATTCCTCATAATTATCATATCTAATCTAATGTAAGAGGTATCTTTATTATTTGCTGAAATACCTGATTCTTTTTGAGTACTACATAACCGGATTAATATTCAGTGCCTGCGACTTCCCCTTGTGTTCTGGGTTAAAAACAAATTTCTTTGTTACCTCTTTAAAAATTGTCTTCTGGTATTTCACTAGGTTTATTTTTATTTTTTAGTCTTTTTTTGTGGATCTGTGACAAAAAATAACTAGAAGCACTGGAATTGCCTGTTTTGCACAGCTCATTGCATCAGAATTTTCTCTTAATCTTTGCCTCTCCACTACAGTTTTTTTTGTCATCTCATGCATGAAATGGGCACTTTGCATGAAACATATACTTGCAGTATCTATTATTTTATTTTTGTCCTTTGTGTTATTTTAGTGTTCACTGTGTCTTTGGCCTGTTTACACAGATGGAAAAATCCCCAGTGTCTATATTTTAATCATTTAATTAAACCTGCTGATATGATTAGCCTGTCTAAGCTTGGACTTGGGATCAAGATATTCTGAAGTCAGTGATATATGTCTGGAAGTTGGTTGTTCAGACACTTAATTCAGATACTGGATTGTGGGTACCTCTACAGCTCCATTTGCTTTAAAGGGGTACCCCTGCAGAGACCTGAACTCTTAAAGTGGTCCAAGGTCCTTCTACCACGCACACTATGCAGCCTTGGAGGTGGAGAATAAAACAGCAGAATCTGGATGTGAGCAAAGTAAATTTATCAGAATTATAGTTCCTCTTTAGTTCTCATTTTTTATATTGTCATCTGTGACAATTATACTGTTTATAAAAGTAAAAATTCGTTAAAATCTGGTTAAGGGAAAAGATTAGGAGAGTCATCACCTCCCTGATACTTCAGCAAGCTGTACTCCTGCCCTGAACTAGGAGAACTAGCAGTTCTACTGCTCTGGTATTGTTGGGTCCATGACATCAGCCAGTGCATTTCATTTTTTGCCAGAGACCCCAGCCTCTTCATTTCACTGTGAGACATGGAGAGGCTGCATTTGTGTGATACTGTGCTGAGGTCTTAAAAGAGGAGCTGCTAGATGAAGTGGCTAAAAGTGATCTCAGAAAGAGGATTCATTTGAGTCATTACACTGTGACAGGCACTGTGGGTCAAACCAATGCCCTCAAAGGTGAAAAACAAATGGATTAGTCTAGTGCCCTTTGCATCCATAACCATCATACCAGATGTCAGCAGCTCTACATTTAAGCTGAAGCATCTTGGATACAGTTTCTTCCAGTTCCTGGAATGACATTCAGTGTCTCCTCTAGCAGTTTTTAACAAAAGCTCTTGGGACTCAACGCACCTTTTTTTCCTTTTCAGACAATTTCCTTATAAAGCAGGGAGCATTCATCCTGCATCTTTCAAATCAATACCAAGGCAGCAGGGTGATCTGCATACAAATCGACTTGCAAATTTACACCCTGTCTGACTCTGCCAACAGGATTAAAAATCGTTCATGAAACAACAGTTCCCTGTAATCACATCCAGGCAGATTTCAACAATAACTCAGGCATATAAAAGCCTCTTGGTTTCATATGTATTAAAAATAGTTTCTTCTCATTTTCTACTTCTTCCTTAGATAGTAACTTCCCATTTTCTTGAACGTTTTCTACCCTTTAAGTGTTTTATCATCCATGCTCCAAAACCCCCATCTACTTAGTGACTAGAAAGATTTTTCCTATTAACCAAAATAGAAGGTGACTGTATATACTGCAACGTGATAGCAGACAGGGTTTGGAAAAAAACCTGAGTCATCATCACTTCACCACAGATCGCAGCCACTATCGCCAAATTGTCTCTAAATTTTGATGTACAATGAGCCTGGTAGTTACAATTCTACTCTCCATGGGCACTAGTCTACTTCAGAAAATCCATCAGTATACTACTTAACATCTTATGAACAATATTCAATCTTTAGTAGGCAAAGCAATTAGACTTCCTCAGTGGGCTGCTTTGATTTCTGCTTCAGATTATGATGTGACCATGTAATTAAATGTAGTGCCTGCTGTCTATTATTACACTGCATTTCTTTCTGCTTCACAGATCCATCTTGATACAGTGTCATTTTCAGTTATTGTGGAAATAGTCGGAGCAGAGAAATTGGGCTTTTCTGTAAATTGAAACAATACATAAGTGCAAAAAACGATGCTTCATCCTGCAGTTCCTTTTGTCCGGGAGAACTGAGACAGAAGTCAGGAGCTGTGAACAATTTTTGTCTCTCAGTGACAGGGCTGTGAAAGACCGATTCCAGTCAGAGTTCTTGATCGCCTTATGGGGACGATCTGTCACCATTTGTCAGGGGTAATTCCTGCATTCACAGCTTTAGAAAGAGTAGTTACTGACTGCAGGTATAATAGGATGCATGAATTTGGAGGGCAAAGCAAGGTTTTTGGCAAACATACTTAATAATCACTGCAGAATGAATTCAGTCTGAAGTGCCTGAAATCCACTTGTATCTTTTTAGTTACTTAACCATTTCAACACTCAGAACACAGATCTGAAACTCAGCCCAAACTGCCCCCAAAGTGAAATGATATAAAAAGCTGCAGTGTATTAATTTTTGTCACATTACGTTCTTTTATACAAATATAGTTATTAGTTAAGCAATCTGGAAAAGCTTCACTTTTAATAATTTTTCTTTTACTCTTTTCTTATTAGGAGGGCAACAAATTGGCTATCACAGGAGAAAGAGACAAATAGACTGTTAAGAATGAGATTAGCTCAAACCAGTCACCTTCAATGTAGCAGTGGGGATCAGCACGGTGATTTGGTTTCCCTTGTGCAGACAGTAAAACTGGCCACAGCACTCATCATATATAATGTGCAACAGGAACAATGCCTGTGCTTCTTGAGTGTTTTATGAAGAATATATCTTGTAAACATCCAAATTCAAAGCAGTTTGAAACAGTGAAATGGGTGTGAAAGCAACTACCAAGTGGCTGCTTTTCCATTACATATCTTGCTGCCTGCTGGCAGAGAGGAAGAGCTTCTCAGACATGCCATTACTTCCATTGTCATTACTTAATAATGCCATTATTTATTTTTGCTGCTTCCACAGTGAGCAGCTGGGATGCTGCAGGCATGGGAAGAGGAGAGTGGGCTGCATAAGTTAGGGCTGAGAGCTGTGGTGAGTGAATTGCTCTTAGAGCTGCTGCAGAGATGGGCTCTAGAGAGGGGGATACAGTAATTACTGGTGCTGCTGGGAAGGAATACTCCATGCAACATCACTACCTCTAAATGTCATCCAATCCTACTGCTGGCATCAGGAACCAATTCTGGGGCTGAAAAAAGGGATGGCAAAGTAAACAGCTGGAATGTGACTATTTGCTGCTCTCAATGGTCTGCTGTCCTCACCCACATCCTGCTTTGCTCATGCCTTTGGCCTGGGGCTCACAGAAGCACACATGATATATCCACAGCTATCCAGTGAATTAGCAGTGGCCAGGAATGGCATCTGATTGACTTGGTAGACAATACATTGCTCTAGTGCTTCAAAACTGTGAAGAATGCTTTAATGCTACAATGAATCTGGCTTGAGAAGCCATGTCAGGAATAGGACCTTAGGCTTGCCGGTCTTAGACCCACCAGGATCTGGGGTGCAGAAGTCATAGAAGAGTTTCAATGTAGTTTGGCAGCAACGCGAAAGGGAAAAATCAGACAGTACTAACTGAAGTGCTTACTTCCTGTATTTGATGCAATAATAAAATTATTCCTGTGTTAATATGTCCCACAACCTCTTTAATTCTTTTGCTTTATACAATGACCTCTTAAATCATACCTATGCTGTTAGAAACAATATAGAAAGCAGGTAGGTCTGCTTAATGCATGTTCAGAAAAGGCCCTCAACAGAGGCAATTCTGATTCTAGCTATTAATTTAAATGGACACCTTATGCACTGAGCTCACTTAAAATGAAGACTGAGAAGTCCCTTCAAGGGAATTTATTTTTTTGCACCTAAGCCACTACTTTTCATGTTTTCAACACATGCTCTTCACATACTTGCATGTTCAAAATATGCAAACCAGACTGACTCATGACCAAGCTATATTTGTTTAATATAATTTTTTCTCAGGGAAAACAGCTGTGGCTATGAATATGTTATGGCAAACTGAAACTCAATGCTGATAGTGGTTTCACATGTGCACTACGAACACCTATCCATAACGTAACGTAGGACAAACAACATGCGCAACTTCCTGTTGCTACACAGATAATTTTGGAGATGCTGAAGAGAGGTAATACAGAAATGCAGAGTGCTTTCTACCATGCAGGTCTATGGATTTACATGTCTACATCACCCTGGCCTTTAACTGAGATCACCTTTCACTGGTAGAGCTGGAGGCAGAACTTTTGGGATGGTGAAGATGAGAAACTATGAAATGTTGCAAGCTCTTCTTGGAAACTGTCTCTGCTAATAAATCCTGGTAAATTCCAAGGGCATTGAAACTTGATTGCTATAGTGGCACCTGGCATTTGGCCCATGCCAAATAGCAGTTTCCCAAATTATTCTTGGGCTTCGTTTATTCTCAATAAGCAGTTTGCATGCAGCACCCTGTTTCAGAAGCTCACAGAATAAACCAGCATAGGCATGGGACATCCTTTGCCAATTGGCATCAGGATCTGGGAACGTTCCTGCTCACATTACATTTACTGCCATAAGATGTAGCTAGAATGCCTGATGCATTGGGTGTGTTAATGAGGGACTGCAGTCCTTCTGGTCCCTTGGCAGTTCTGCACCTGTTTAAAGCAAGCACTGTGCTTCATAAAAGAGAAACTGTAAAGAAAATAAGGCATGGAAATGAAATTATTTCTAAACTATTTGGCTTGGACTGCTTAATAAACTCAGTTTTGGAATATCTGCTTTGGTGCTCATTTTCTGGCCAGAGAGATGTAAACATAAAATCCAGCCTCTTTGGGAACACATGTCATAAAACATTAAGGAGGCAACGGGACAAATGCCAAGAAATATCTATAGGACTTTGACAGATATGCCAAATAGCAAACATCACACTCGCTAGTCATATTCCCTTGAGTCATCATGTAATTGGGCTGTGAAATTGTGTGCCAGTGCTAAATGCTGTGCCCACCTCCTTAGCTACAGCCAGGCAGAGAAAGGAGGGAAATGATGCTTATGTCCTCCCCATAGTGGACTACTGCTGGTCTCTAAAATATCACCTACTGACAAGGTGGGCCAAGCCCGACAGACACAGGGACTGGTGCTTGATATTGGAAACTCAGTCTCAATTCAGAGTGATACACAAATGGTGGTTATCACAGGAGAAATAGTAGACACGTAGCTTTCCCCTCCTTCCTTTGCGGAAAAGACAAGATGCTGGATGGAGTATGCCAAGGTAAGATTTGGCCTGCAGATCACCAGCCTGACTGTGCCTGTTTAGAACATCCTGAGAACATCCAAATTGCATTCCCAAAAAGTCAAATTCAGTCATATGTTGCTTAGGCCTAATTCCTATCAGCATTGTGGCACAAAGATCCCAGTTCCCCACCGCTTTGGCTTTATCAGACTATGGTTAAGACGATTTTCTTGAATATGACAATGAAGCACCACTTTGGTCATACCATAACTTCATCCCCTCCCGTATTACAGTAGAAATGCTGAGATAGGAATCTGGGAATGAAATGCATTACTGAGAAAGCAAGCAGATGAAGTAAATGGAATAGAATGTCTCTATTTCGTTTCAGAGCTGCAGTTACTTATGACAGCTGCAGTGTGCATCAATGAACTGTAGAGCAATGCTTTACAAAAATTATTAAGACTTGGTAATACAAGACCACTTGATGATAACCACTGGGAGGGATGTGCTTAGATCTGGGGTGAGTCTATGATGTATTTCCAGGAGATTAAAAAGCATGGGTTATATGGACTTAAGCATTAGAATCGACGTGGTTCTATTAATTTCCAAGAGAAAAAAAATTGATAAAATATTGTCATTAGGATGCTTTTTCTTAAGTAGTTTACAAGACCGCAATTTACATGTGATAGTAAAATGAGAAAGCATTGATTTATAGGGAGGTTTTATCACTTCGAGCTAGTTGTGCACAAACCTCTATGGTTCTCCTATAAAATGTCACAAGATAATAGTATCTCTGGTGGAAAAGCTAGTGCTATCTAAGAAAACAGGATAAAGTTAGAATTCTGATTAAAACAGCAACTGGTGTTAAGCATAAAGGGAAATTTGTAAAGAATTTTTCTGATGAAATGCTGGAAGTACTAACTTGTACAAAGACTATGTATTATTAATTTATATGAAGATTATGCATAGGTCTCTGTGTTCTTTCTTTCTTTCTTGTGAGGCTAACACAAAACTGATTGTTGGAGAGGCACTTTCAGGAGAGTAAGGCAATGTCCTAGATAAGGAAATCCCTCAAACATCAGCTGGTCAGGTGTGTTCTAGCCTTGACTGTTGTAAACAAGTGTTTGAGATTGCTTAAAGAATCACCAGCAAGGGTATCAGTAAAAACCAGATTTAATATCAAGCAACAGCACAACAAAGTTCATTGGCATGATTAATAGGTGGTTAAGGCACACCAAGATAAAAAAAAAAAGCAACAAACTCGAGTGAATCAATCCAAACCAAAATATACCGAGAACTATCTGTGTGAGTGTGTGTGTGTGTGTGTGTGTGTGAGAGAGAGAGAGAAAGGATAAGAACGGCAAAGATAAGAAGGAATAGGGCCTGAAGGCTTAACAGCACTCAAACTTAACAGTACTTAAACTTATATCTTAACAATTTAACAAAGGAACAAGACTTACCAGCATTTAGCTTAGCTTATAACTTATTTTCAGGCCTAACTTACTTAGCTATCTAAAGTACTTAAACATCAAAGAGAGCAGCATTTCTCCCATATTTGCCATAGCATTTGCACACTTGTATGCACACAGACATAGAGTCAGTGCAAGGTACCTGTGAAAAATTCCCCTGGAAGGCAGTGAAATGCTTACCTTGGACGCCTTTGCAGCCCCTGAGAGGGGCAAAGGGTTGAGCCTCAAGCAGTGAGGATCCATCACTGTTCAGCAACCTCTGAATGCAGCAAACTGGAGAGAGCTCACTGGCTCTAGGAGGTGCCCCCTCAGAGGGAGGGTGCTGGTCACACTCACTCCAGTCCGGGAGAGCTCCAAGGTCTTCATTTTGGATCGCTGTTTATAGGCCGCGAGCCATTGGGCTTTAGTCATAACAATCTTTCATCCTGGCCACGGTTTGGGCAACTTTCTTTGAAGGTATGAGAACAAGGATGTCATGCCATTCAGGCAAGAAAAGTTGTTTCCGAGGCTGTTCATAAAAAAAAATCAGGAGCTCGTTAGGCAGCAGCAGTTTCTGGTGCTTCCGAGGAGCTCAAGCACAGGTGAGCCCAGGTGCTGCTCATCAAGGCCGAGGCCTAACGAGCGTTTCTGAGACCATGGCGCGGCCTGGAAATGGTGGGGGGAGGAAATGCTCCTCCACATTGATAAATGGGCTCTTTAGCTTCTGTTTACTTTTTCATACCACTGAAAATCTGAGATCTGATACTGTACCATGTCTGTGTTACAGGGTGCTAGAGAAATCTGTGTTCTCTTTTCCTCAGATCAGACTGACAGAGAAGAAGAGGTAGCAGAGCGAGCTGGTGAGGCTGGTACAGGCGTGCCACAGCTGAGGTATCAGGTTTCGACCCCCTGGATGTGAGTAACACAGCAAACCTACCAACCTTCCTGATCATTTGAAATCGATACCTTTAAGTCCTGTGTTGCATTTAGGCAACATCAATTTGCCTTTGACTCCGTCAGTGAATCCTACTGCTGTCCACAGAATAGTGAGAGAGAAACCAAGTGGGTGCAGTGCTCATTGGCACTTCTGAAAAAAACCCTACTAGTTTTGAAGCCTACCCACCGTAGGGTTTAAACTGATGCAGTCTGGCCAGAGGACTGCAGATGACAGACAGGATAGACTGTTTCATTACCATCACAGTATCCATAACACTCTTCTAGATGCACACTCTGCTATTCTAAGTGCAGAGTCACTCAATCCCATGCAACACAGCAGTCAGAGTGAGTGGAATAAAGGATACCTGAATTATGTCTTTCTTTGATGCTACATTACATAGTGACAAATGGAGTAGTTATTTAATCTTATAAATCTCAGCTTCCCCTTATGTGACTGTGCAGTATTTTCCTTTGCAAAGCACTAGGAATCTTTAAATAAATAAATGGTAATTTCCCTCATGTAATGGCATATTAATGTCCAAGATAACATGAGATTAATAGGTTTCTTGGCCTTTTCTCCGTACAATGAATGAATCACAGGTAGGTTTATGTTAATGTTTGGTTACACATAGAAGATATGATAATATATATATATTTAGTCATCATAATATCAGTCAGAATGGAATGCAAATTGAAATATTTGGCACTTTTGTATATGAGAAACATAGACATTGCCACATGCATACCTGAGCACAGTTATGTTTCAGTTACAGGAATATTGGATCTGGGAAGAAGCAATGTCATAACATCTGCACTTATAAAAGCTGGACTTAAAACTCTAATTTATTCCAAAGTTTACTTCTTTAACTTAGTTCATAACACATCTGTAGTGGCTATGGGGAATTGTATCTCCAAGATCTCTCTATAAAGAATAAAGAAATATCAAGTCCTATATAGGGTGATATATAAAGTAATTTAGGCTACTTTTACCTTTTCACTAATCATAGAAGAAATCTCTGGCTATCAAGGTTTTTACCAGGCTTTAATTCAATGATGATTTAATTAGGGATAAATTGAAATCCCTGCTAAATTATTTCCTTCTCCTCTCATGTTCCAGCTATGATGTTCATGTGCCCCCATGGTGAACCTGTTCAGTGAGTGAAACTGGGGGAAAATGATCCTTAGAGAGAAAAAAAATAAATCAAAAGCAACCTCAAAAGTAGCTTGCCAAAATTTTTATTCCCTGTACTAGATAATTTTGCATTATGAACTGAGCGCTTGGGCTGGCCCAAGAAATGAAGCAAGAGTGGTTGTCTGGAGACAAGAACACAGATCTGGGACTAAAGACAATGCTAACTTACATCTGGTTTTAGTTAGAAATGTCTGCATTTAAATGGAAAACAGAGATTTTACACTGGAATTGAAAACAATGTCAGGGAAATTCAGAAGCTGTAGATACCTACAGAATTTCCGGCCTGTTTTTTGGGCTTAGCTGTGGTTTTGTTATGGGTTTATAGGCAAAAACAAGCTTTATTCTCTATCTAGTTCTGTGCAAAACAAATGCAGAGTGAGTTCAAAACATTGTCGTATCAGGATGGAAGCTGTGTCTAATTAATTCCCTTGGTACTGTAGGATAATTTTCCATTGCATGGTCAAGAGTATTATGTTCAATTGTGAATTTTAAATAATCTATCTTTTTGGGTGTCTGTTTTTTGTAAGAAAAGTATTCCACAATTCCAAACCACTGCTGATGGAAAGCCTTTGAATGATTCTTTATTTTCCTTAATTTATTCTTAATTTTTCTATTTATTACTTTATCAAAAATGGCAGGCATATTGATGGGAGATAATGAACTTTTAGCAAGCTTTTATCTGATCTAGAGGGAATGATAGCATGCAAATCTAGCTAATTAATAAATCAAAGCAAACTACAGATCTTGGTTTGCCAACACAGTGTTCCTTGCTAACCAGTTCTCAAGAGCAAACAAGCTCTGCAGTTGGAAAGGTGTTGGAAGTGTAAACTTCTCATAGCACAGCTGCACTGTCTTGGGAAAGGGAGCTGTGCCAAGTCCAGACTCCTCAGGGCTTCCGTGCCGGCTCATGTCTGGAAGAAGTCGTATGGCTGCAGGCTGGAGATGAGGCAAAGCTTGAACTCCAGCGTGGAGGCTTGAACTCCAACCCAGGCAAGCAAGTTGAGTCACCCGGTACAATGAACTGAAGCTGTAATCAGTCAGACATAAAAATGAAGTTCTGCAAATGACTTCTGGATGAGAGGAAGAGGCTGAAAATGTGTTACTTGCAACCTATCCTCGAGGTTAAGGAGAGCTGCTAGACACTTGTAAGCTGCATTTGTCAATAAAGTATTTCCCGTGGTAGCGCATCAACTGACTCAGCAGATAAGAACTTAAAACTTCCTCTATTTGCAAGAATAAGAAGCAGTACAGCCATTATCTTACTAAATCATGTTTTTCCTGGATCACTTTCAATTAAGCACATTTTCAACAAGTCCATTCCATTTTGCAAGATAATACTCCTTGGTGGATATGTTTTGGAATGTGTGAGAAGAAAGAGAACCAGCAGTCTCAAACCTCATCTCATCAAGGCTTTGAGTAATTTCTAGTAATGGCTTACTCTGCTACAGTGCCTCTCATCATGAGGACATTGAAGCCACTTGAGAAAGCAGGGAGAGAAAATTACATCACCTTTCACCAAAATGCTGCCACTTCTGAGGACAAACACTGAAGATGTCAAGTGACAAA
This sequence comes from Falcunculus frontatus, assembly GCA_013398115.1. NCBI lineage: Eukaryota > Metazoa > Chordata > Aves > Passeriformes > Falcunculus > Falcunculus frontatus. The sequence continues at coordinate 791,718 of VZRV01003334.1, read as the reverse complement.
TAGAAGAATGATGGCAAATGAAGAATGCTTTCTGCCATGAAAAGCAGAAATAATGGAAACTAAATACAGCATCCCATCATGAAAACCATTTAAAATAGCATTTCTAGCCTCTGTATATCTGTGGGAAAAGTTCCCTTAGTATTTAATAACCACAGAATATTAGGGGGTTTTCTTGATTTTACTTTCAAATTGAAAAATGACATTTGGTAGCACAATGCCTCATACAAAATATTGGAGACCTCTTTATTATTAACTTGGACTGGAAATTGTTATTATTTAATGCTGCAGAACTACATCATGCAAACCCCTTAAATTTCACTGGAAGTTTGCATCTAACTACTGACCCATGTTGTGACATCTGAAAAAATCATAGACTGAGGCAATATAATAATAATGTTACTTGGCACTTTACATCTTTAAAGAACTATGGAAATGTTAATTAATTTCAATGCAGCCTAGGGAGTAAACATTTTCATACTGATTTTGCAGATTAAGGGGATGAAGCATAATGTGTGGACATGACTTCTCCAAGCCAATCTATCAAATAAGTGTCAGATGTGGGGCTACAACTCAAAGATTCATCAGGCCTTTAAACAATGGTGCCTGGGGCAGTCACTTATTTATTTATTAAAAGTAGCTAAAACCATTTACAGATTCTCTTTAATATGTTATTGTACTGTGTATTGATTATTTACAATAGGAGCTGCTGATGATTACTTGTTTGGTTCCATTTTACAATTATTTTTTTTATATTTCAGCCTCAACTTCAACATTCACTTCCATAAAATTAAGTGCATTCCTATCCAGAAATCAGATATGTTAAAATATGTCCAGAAGAGACCAGGATAGCATCTTGGAGCAGAATGCCTCTTTCAAAATGGGTGTGTGAAATTTGTCTTTCTTTCTGGTGTTTGGCTGGTTCTTAATGATTTTTCATTTTTATAAAAGCAGATCCTATCCTTTCAGCCTGTTGTTTTGTTTTTATTTTAGTTTTGCTTTGTAACAGTAGAGGGAAAAGTTTCAGATGCATGTTTTAAAAAATTATTTTTATCCTAAATCTCCTGTACCCAAGAGCTTTAGGGTCTTTTGGAAAGCTTTTCAGTACACAAAAACAAAGGCTCAGAAATGTGGCAACTTGTCCAACAGACCAACTCAACGGCCAAAATACAAAGTATCCGAGCAGATAACAAACTTTATTCACCAAACCAGTACATCTGAAAATTAATGTTAAATACAAGGACTAGAAAACAAATAGGACAGACATGCTACTTTACTGAAGAGAATATTTAGTCGGATAAATTTTTTAGCCTGGGACAGTCAAAGAGCAAATCCCAAAGCTGAGGAGACCTCTTCTTCCTCTCCTTGATCTTCTCCCTTCCTACCTATCTGAGGTCTGGTCTAACACGACCAACAGATGATGTCTTCCTCATGCTACCCTACAGCACACCTAGGAAAATACAATTTATGATACAAGAAGCAAATGATCCACTTCCAAAAGAAGTGTCCAGTCAGTGTCCCAGTTTTGTCAGTCTTAAGTCCCTGAATACACTTGAGAGCCAAGAGTACAGAATTCTCCTGACAACTCTAGTCCCATACAAAATCAATCTATTTCATTTTCTCTTATTTAGAAAAGAAGCTCTTCAGCTTCATCCTGCAGAGCATTCACTCGTCTAAGCCTAAACAGTGCATTTCACTTCCAGCTCACAAGAATTCATTTCAATCACTATTTGAAGACTGAGCCAGCTGAATTGAAAGCTATATATTTTCCTATGAAAGAGAAATAAAGAATTTCTGTAAAGTCCTTTGGAAGGGATTCTGATAGGAATCTGATTAGGTGTCCCACTCCAGATTTTCTAGAACTCTGTGTACATTTTAATCCTGTTACAGCTACAAACATACAGTAGTGTATTCTTTGCACACACTTGTGGCAAGTATCAGTGCCAGTTTGTTTGGTTTTCTGGCATGGTGTCTGGGAAGGTGACCAGGATGCTAACATGCAACTAGGCTTCAAAGCGTGTTCCAGTGCAAAAAGGAGAAAGAAGTGAGGAAAAACTAAAAGGAGAGCAGCAAGAAGAACGTTTGCCACTGTTTGTGTTTACCTCTTTAAAAACTGGGGAGTTCTTGGGCCCAAATGTAGTCAAGGCACAGGGCAGAAATCGTCTTCCAAATCCAATATAATCCAGATGATTGGAATTTGACACCAATCTAGAAATCCCATGCTCTTCAGGCTAGTGCTTCTACCGCTACACCTAGCTACTACCTCTCAGAGAGAAAACATCCAAGCATTCCTCTTAGAAGACATGTTACTGGACCACCAAAACAGTAAGTTGCAGCTAAAACTGTGACAGTTATCTAAGCCCACCTTCATTTTATTATGATACTGAGCTCTACTAAATCTTTAATTAACATCCAGACAAAAGCCTTTTTCATAAGGACAACCCCAAAATCTGGATTCTTCTCTACTGTCCTCAAAGACTGCTGATGTTTATTATAACATCCACCCACTGTGGGCCGAGAACATGAAATCCTGTCTGTACAACCTGGGTGATTTCATAGCCACAGCAATTCCAGAAGAATGGATATAGTGACAACATGTATCTGCTAAAGAAGCTTTCTGTGCCCTTAGCAGTCATTAAGTTTCAGTGGAGGGAACTTTCCACTGACTCCTTTCTCCTTCCTCATAGTAGGATTCCTGCTTTTCAGCAGTCTTCACATAAAGAACTTGTCTTCTCCTCACTACTATTCATCCATATAGGGATATTGTCTCGTTCTACACAGATATATAACTAGAAAGCTCATATAAGGCTCATAGCCTACCCCATAGCACCCTAGAGTTAAGAAAAATACAATTTGATCCATCCACTTGAAGCAATCCAAGGAAGTAGGCAGTGTCATTTTATGCTTAGAGAAACTTTTACAATGACATATAGGCTAAATTCAGGGCATTGTAAAGACTTTTTAACTACTGTTGTACGTGAAAGGATAACAATACTGATTTCATATAAGATGTGGAGGGTCTGTCTGTTTTTGTGATGGGTAAATGGAACTGGGTAAATGTAGAGCTAGGAGAGCTGGCGCAGCCTACATTTGCTTGAACTACAGATCTTGTTAAAAACGGCTACCTAGATATTAGTCCAGCTGGTCACCATCTCTGTAGCCCATGATTCAAACCAATCCTGCTTCCTGAGACTTCTGCAGGAAACTCACCTTCTAAATAAGACTGTTTTTGTCTCCCTCTTAAAACAGTGTCCATTTTTCCTCTCTCCTCATTGGTAGTAAGGACTACCAAGGCAGCATTAAAATTTGGGTTTCCTTCTCCCCTCTGACAAGTAGAGTGTCTCAAAGACCTTAATATAAGCCTTCTGGAAGAAGGTATCCAATGTCTTATTCAGTTATGGCTCCTCCATTAACACACACAGCTGATGATACTCTGACCTCCTCCAGAAATGCTTTCTTGAAAAGGCCTTCCCCTTGCAGTGTCTGTTCAAGACAATACTCTGTTTCTTACCCTTTTCTATGGTGTGGCTATGTGGTCTTTGCTGTAATAAAAAGCCATAATTTTTGACTTTTGTAGTGGCTATTCTTCATATCAACATCATGTAATGAATTCTGGTAATCTACAGGATGACAAATTGTACAAATGCACATCAGTCTCAGTACAGAGAACTGTCTCAAGAAGCAATGAGCTTTGGATGCTTTAGGTTTTTATACTTAATTAAATGAATTCTTCAGAACTGAAAATGGGTATTTTTTTCATTGTTGTTTGTTTTGGTTTGTGTTTTTCCAAAGGTTTGTTTCAAAGAAAGTTAGGTCAGAGCATTAGTCACTGCTGTCAGCTTCTGTCATCTTTGTTCCCCTGTGACAGGATCTGAAGGCCTGTGTGCGGAGTCTTACCTATCTCTGTCCTAAACATGCATCAGTGGTTACCTGAAAGGCTGTGGATGAGAAACTGCCATCTCGCCTTGAGTAATTGTAACAAGGAAGGAGGACACTCTGTGCACTGATTTGACAAAGGATTAACCTGTTTCCTCTACTGTAAAGTTGTAATGGGCTCATTCATTACTCACAGAGCTTCATGACGTGTCACATGATAGGGAATGATGCCTCTGGTTCATTCCAGGAGGTGAATGGTTAGGATAGAAAGGATGGGAGCCAGACAGGAGTGCTGGAGGAGGAGGACTAAGCTAGATAATGATAATTAATACTGATATAAACTGCGATAACAATTAACTGACTTTAAGCAATGTTTTAGGGCTTTCAGAGTGCTATGAAAACATTAATTAACCCTCCCAATTACCATTCTGAGCCGGGTAAATATCCACCAGTGCACTGTGATTTGCCCAAGAAATCCACATGATTTGAGACACGGAGAAAGAAAAACAAATCCCTGGTTGTGATATGCATGTATATCGGAAAAATAAAGCTGTGCGAAAATCATTCAACCCCATGGTGTATGTCTTCATCATGCTGTAAATGGCTGTTGTTTTGGAGGCTGTCAGTCACACAGAATGGAGCCCTGGAGCAGTGTTGAGGTGATGCTGGCTGGGACACTCAGCCCCCCAGTGCACTGTCTCCTCTCTAGCACAGGCAGGCAGCACGTGTAATAGCCCACACTTCTCTCTGGCAGCCTCCCCATGTCAGAAGCCTGGCCCATTTCCCTACACTTAAAATTTAATCAGAGATTTTACTGCTCATCAACAGCTTAACGGGAGCAGTTAGAACTCTAAAACTTTGCATATTTTGGCTTAATTACCGCTAACAGACAGATGCCACTTTCAAGCACTCTCCTTTCCCAGCCCTTGCTCCCTGCAGCTGCTCAAACCTGGAACATAAATTCATTGGTTAAATAACCGATAAGAGGCAAAATGATTAGGGATTAATGGGAGAGACAGAAATCTCCTTATTTCTCTTTGATGTTTTAATTTTGGCTATCTCTGCTAAATTGCAGTCTGTACCTCCCATTTGGCAAGATAACAACTCCTCTTATGCCTGCTTTAAAGCAACAAGTAAATGGAGACAATATAGGATGGTACAGATCTTGAAGTGTCAGGGCTTACTGCTACCATGTGTGATTCATGTGTATAAGCAACAATAGAATTCAAACACAGTAAGGGAACTGATGCCCCTTCTTTGCATAGACGGTTTCCATTTGTTTCTTTTTTGGGTGCTGGGTTTCTCCTTTGAGAGCGGGAATGAAGTGGCAAAAAAGTGAATAGTTGTTTTAAATACAGGAGAAAACGTCACAGTGATCCAGGACCAAAAATTAAAATGCACATGAATGATGATGGCTGTTCCTGGAACAAAGGAGCTGTATTCATTTGGGACAGACCTATTAATCTCCTACTTTGTCATTTCTCATTTCCTCCAGAAAACCACATTCAGTTGACTGAAGCAATAATGAAACCAATACATTGAAAGAGGAGCCCAATGCCCCGCTTTTTAAGTTCTCCCCGAGGAATGAATTGTGTCTGCACTTCTTTTCATTTTGTGGAACTATCTCTTGAAATGGAGGGTGAAGAAATGCTCTTCCTGTGGATCTGAATATTCTCACTAAGGATTAAAGCTTTTGGAAGGCAGAGCCTAGGATGATGTTTGTTGTCACTTATTTATAAGGTAACTTGTGAGGTTAAACTAGATCTTAGATTGAATGTCTGCACCGATATCTACATTTTCCAAAACAGTAGTCAATATTGGTTAGAGAAAATTTTAGTGAGCTCATAAGAAAAATACTAAGTAAAAAGCCATTTCTATATTAGCACATGGCTGGATGCATGATCAAACACAGATTCAGGATTTAACAGTGTCTTTTGAAAATCTGTCATTGCTTCCTAGAAAACAAGGGTCATAGTTTCAATGATTTGTTGAAGAAATAATAGATGAATAGATTATTTTATGTTCAAAAACTACCTTGGGGAGAAAGGAAAGAAAACCAACAAAACCCCAAGACAAACTCAACCATGAAACCCAGCAGAACTTTCAACCAAATCACAGTCAAAAGCTGATTTCCAACCCATGTGAGTCTACAATCTTGCAAAAAATATTTTCTTGCAACAGTTCTTTTGCCTTGGCAGAAAATCTGAGAGGACAGAGAATGAAGTTTGTTCTGTCTGTTCTGCCTGATGTTTTGTGGATGTGGAAGAAAATAGACAACAGAAGTTGTCAACAGCTCATGAAGAGTTCATTACTATATAGTGGGACAGATCCTGAATTCCATCATGCTGTATTTGTTTCACCTCACTAACTCAAGAGAGAAGATACTGTGCCAGTGCAGCAAAAGTGGCTTTCTGCACTCGTTCACCTGCCTGATTTGAAGGACACCTTGAGGGCACGACAAAGTGTCGAACAGAAATAGCTCTGATGCTGTCCTGTGTTGACATGTAAGCAACAATGAGTCAGCAAATAGAGGTCCAGTAGATGGTGCTCAAGACTGCAGCAAAATCCTGGATTTTGTGAGGCTGCACTTCAAATGGTTTTCACTGTACAGCTTTTTAATCCACCTGTTGTTCAGCCACCTCCCATTCCCACAAGGCTTTAATAGGGCTTCTGAGAGTTCCCAGACTTCAGAGGCATCCCAAGAGTGTTCCTAACTTTGACAGAGTCAGCATAAATCTGACTAAAATTAAAAAAACAAACTGGTTTTTAGATGCTGTATTCCCAGTAAAGACTGAATATAAAAGAGGATCTTAGTATTTTTAACTTCTAATAGCTCAAGATTTCAGAGAAGGGCGTAGGGTTTATACCAATAATAGTTAACAGCCTTTTTGTCTCTGTTTTTCTACTTTTCTGGATTTCTCCCTGCTCATAGCGAACATATTTTTAGAAACAGTAAGACAATCTTTGTTCCTTACTCACCATGGCAACTGGTGGCTACACCAGCTTTACAGCTCTCTTTTCAAAACATGGTAAGGCTGACTAGAAGTGTAGTAGAAGCCTCTGTATTTCAGAGCACAGTGATCTTTGTGTTGCATAATTATGCCTTTAGACTTAGCAAATTATGTAATTTGTCTCATTTGTCTCATTTGTCTCAAGAGTTTGGTTTTGTTCTTTGAGTGATCAAGAAATCTGGGTTCATCTGGTGTGGCCACAGTCTTACTGTGTGACCTTCACCAAGCTGTTCAATGTACCACTCCTTCATTCCTGTTTGTAATGGCAGACACTTCCGTACCTTTCAAGCTGCTGGAAAGCTGGACTTGTTAATGCATGTGAAGATTTCTATAATTACAGTGATAAAAGCACTTAAAATGTCACAATACATTTATATACCTATCTAACTGACATCAGGTAAAGATATCCTTTGATAGAAAGGACATAGGAAAGTTTAAGCATTTCAACATACCTGTAAGACCACAAATAGTTATTAATTTCCACATATTTCATCTCCAGAATATTCTCCCTTCAATGAACAATAGAGCCTGTGAATTCTGCAGCAATTACTTGTTCTTCTGCAAAGCATTCTTGGGAGTTTTATTTTTAGATATGGGAATTAAATGACTCAATTTTCCCTCTTGTTGTCTCCTATCTCAGCAAGCAATAAAATGTCAGCACTGTGGTAGGTAATGGGAAGGAAAAACACCTCTATTGACTGAATAGAGTTATAGCTGAATATTTTCACGAACATTTTACTGGTGCCTTAAGCATAACAAACACTGCAGGTAAAAGATATCAGAGATAACAAAAATGAACTGAATACAAATAAAATCATTCATCAGATGGCAAAATACCACAATTCATAAGGGAGAGATTTTTAGACTTCAGCCGGTTACTGCACTTTATTTTTTCAAACTACTTTTGACAGGTTCAGATAGAAGGTGAATACAATATCCAACAAAAAATAAGGTATGCTGCAGTAATCTACCACTGTCACTGAATTTAAATCATGAAGTGAGATGCTTGAAAGATTGTTGTACTATAGGTTTCCCAATTTGGGTAAGGAATATAATCAGAATTAAAGAGGTGAATTGCAGCTCTTATTCTGAGTGTTCGGCTTGTAATATTGCAAGGATCGTCAGAATATTTATCACTGCTTTAAATAAAGTTGGAGTTTCCACAACCCAGGGCTGTGGTTTAAATGCAGCCAGCAGCTCAGCCCTACACAGGCACTCACTCCCTCCTGGTGGGATGTGGGAGAGAATGGGAAGAGTAAAAGAAGGAAAAACTCATGATTTGAGATAAAGACAGTTCAATAGGTAAAGCAAATGCCACGCACACAAGCAAAACAAAAAAAGGTATTAATTCACTGCTTCCCGTGGGCAGACAGATGTTCAGCAATCCCCAGGACAGCAGGGCTCCACCACTCCTAATGGTTATGGGGGAAAACGAATGCCATCTCCCTGAAAGTCCCTTCCTTTTTGTTCTTCCCTCAGCTTTATATGCTGAGCATGACACCATATGGTCTGTAATATCCCTTTGGTCACTTGGGCTCAGCTGTTCTGGCTGTCCCCTCCCAACTCCTTGTGCAACCCAAGCCTCCTTGCTGGTGGGATGAGGTGAGAGGCAGAAAAGACCTTGGCTGTGTGGAAGCGCTGCTCAGCAGCAGCAAAAACATGCATCTATTATCAGCTCTGTTTCCAGCCCAAACCCAAAACATAGTCTCTCATACTGGCTACCATGAAGAAAATTAACTCTGCCCCAGCCAAACCAGAACACCAAGTCAGACTAACTGAACCTCCAAGTTGTGTGGCCAGGCTGAAAAGATAGGCTCACCTATGGCTTCTGATCTTTTATATGTCAAGAATGCCAGACTTCCATTATACAAAATTATCCGGATGCCCTGCTTTTGTTGAGTCTGACCTCTCCTTAACACCTTCTCATCTACTCTTTCTGATGCTCCTTTCCTGCTGGCTGTGAAGTCAGCAGCAAAGAAAGCAGCAAAACTCCCTCGAGCCTTTTCCCAAAGAGTTATATAGGACATGTGCTTTCTCTGCCTAGTTCTCAGCTCTCAAACTGCTTCAAAGAATTCAGAGCATCTTGCAGGAACTCCCAGCTAGTCACCTATATCTTTCATCATACCTGCAAGCCCTCTGGTTTGACCATATAGGCCACAGGTCTAGCCTTCCTTAAAAAGTTATCTAGATGGAAAGCAGACCCTGCCCTTAGAGTCTGAGCGTTGATGAGGTATGTCAACAGCTTTGAAATTTCTTGTCTAAAAGCCTGACCCAACCTTTTCAATTTCTTTCATGTGGCAGCTGAGAGCTACAGTTTAGAGATCAGAATAGACCTTTCCACATGTCTGATGGAATATATATTATACATATACTTAATATAACACCTAAGTGACCTGTATTAGATATTACATACCTCTATATCTATCTACCTATAACTATACATTCATCAAGTCCTCTGATGAAGTTGAGAAACAATTTATCCAGACAATATAAAATGTACAAAATTCATATGGGGCACATCTAATGACACTAGTAACTCTTTTCCCCAAAAGCTGCATGCAGTCACACTGCTGGATGGCTTCATTGAACTCAGCCAGGCTCTACGTTCATGATCAAAAGAGTAAGAAAAAATAGCTAGGAGGAATCACCAAAGATTGCCTGGTGAGTTAATAAGGATCCTGATCACACAGCAGGGATGGTGGGGGTAGGGGGGCTGTGCAAGTCTGCACAGCTTCTGCCTTCCAACTGAGTTGTACTCACGGAGTGTGTAATTAATTGTTACTGTTCATTTATTTGTACAAATCAATGAATTTGCAAGTGAGTGCCACCCAGTGACAATCTAACAATTGACATGAGACAACAAAGGCAAAGTTTCCTTCTGAATAGCAAAAGGAACTCCATCTCATTTTTTAATCTTTCAGCTCTGCCCAGACTTGCTTGCTCCAGTCTTCTAGACTGCACCACCTTTCACTATATGCCTGGCTGCTCAGGGACATTATTTAATGAATTATATTCATGCTTTCTTTGGTTTTGCTTTTGGGTTTTGTTCATTGGTTGAGGCTAGTTTTTTTGTGTGGTTTAGTTTGTTTTTTGAGTTTTTTCATTGTTTTTTTAAAGAAACGAAAATACTTCCTTAGTTTGTTGAGGAGGAGAGAGGAAGAGATGTTGGACACACACACACACACAAAATCTGTTGTTAATTTTTTATCAAAAATGAAGCATGTTACCATTGGCTTCTTGCTGAGGCCCTGCTTCTCCATTCAGGAGAGGAAAGTAAACACATGCTTAACTTCTTTTTAGATCCTTGAAGTTCAAAGCCAATCTCATGCTTAAAAAAGCACTCCTCTGAGCCAAAATACTCTTCTACATACAAATTCTCTGACATATCAAAGTGTGTACTGCCATTTCCATTAACAAGCACATTTGATGCAAAAGTTGTTCTTAATATTTTGGTGTTTGGTTTAGTTTTTTTTTTAACTCTGATAAATGGGAAACACGGAAGGAAGATACACTTGCAACGGGTCGATATTTCTCTGTAGGTAGCTGGAACTCCCCGTGTTCATCCAATTTCAATAACAGCACCACGGAAAAGTTTTCAAGGGAATCAGAAAATATAAGGAAATATTAATAAAAAAGAAAATTTTGAATTGAAAGAAATCAATATAGCTAAACCAATAGTTAAGTATAGTTGAAAGCCTTGCTACTGAGTCACTACAAACCATTTCTATTGAAAATGGTATATATGTCCATTTAAAAACCATGACTATTGTTAAATTTAATTTCTTTTTCCTGCAACTAAGGGCTCTACATTTTATGCACCTGATCCACCAATGTATTAATCCTGCTTCATGCCAGCATAACTGCATTGAAATTGATATTATAGAAGCAATGAAGCAACACAGTGTTGTCTGATCATCTGCCAATTCAAAAACCACACCAGCAATGATTCCTCATGCTCTTATTTCTGGTAAATTAGGTAGAAGCATGAACCTCCTCAAACATAATCTGAGTCTCTAAAATAGCCACAAAAAGCTACAACACCTTAAAATCTGAGAAGGGAAGCTGGTGTTCATCTTATATAGATAAAATGGCTTACACCCAAAAATAACTAAATGTATTAAGCAACTTTCTGTGCTATGTAAAAGGAATAATTTTAGCTGTCACCGAAGAAAAGTGCACAAAAATATTACTCTCACAGCTTTGGACAGGAAGGTGAAATTCAGCCTTGTATTTGCAACTGGCATAAAGCCTACACACAAATATGATATTGCCAGAGCAGGGTCCCAGACCTCCTTCTTGCCTTCCACAAAGGGCTGCATTTGTTCTGAACTAACACAGAATATACACAAACTGAATGTAGACTGCCTGGCTGAATGGATGGTGGAGTTTGACATCCTGAGGGCAGCAAGGAGGGCTCACAGCAAGCTCACTATTCCAGACTGCAGGAGACCAGTGACATGTGGTGTTTCTCAGGGTCTGATATTGGGACTGACACTGTTTAACGTCTTTGTCAGTGACATGGACAGCGGGGCCGAGCGCATCCTCGGCGGGTTTACCAAGGACACCAAGCTGTGTGGTGAACCATCAATGTGCATTTGTAGCTCAGAAGACCAACCCCATCCTAAGCTGCATCAAAAAAGTGTGGTCAGCAGCTAGGGCAAAGTGATTCTGCCCCTTTACTCTGCTCTAGCGGGATCCACCTGGAGTGCTGCATCCTGCTCTGCGTCTGGAGAGGAGCATTTTACAAGGGCTTGTAATGATAGTACAAGGGTTAATGGTTTCAAACTGAAAGAGAGGAGGTTTAGATTAGATGTTAGGAAGAAATTCTTCACTGTGGGAGTGATAAGGCACTGGAACAGGTTGCACAGAGGAGTTGTTTATGTTCCATTCCTGGAAGTATTCAAGGCCAGGTTGGATGGGGTCTGACCTAGTGGAAGGTGTCCCTGTCCATGGTGGGAGAGTTGGAACCAGATGGTCTTTAAGGTCCCTTCCAACCCAAATCACTCTGTGTTTCTATGATTTCACCCACGTAGAAGGGAATCCCCTCACACCCTGCCCATGGCTCGGGCTCAGTCTCAGGTCCTGGCCCCAGTCCTGTTCTGAACTGCATCCCCCTCCCCCATGCAGCTTCCCTGACTCTGAGCCCTGCCTATCCCATTCCTCAGCAGTGCCCAAGGCTGCTGCAGCACCCCAGTGCTGTTTTCTCATTGAAAATTTCAGCCTCCATTACTGGAGAGAGACACTTCCCCAAGTTGATACAGATTTTAGCAGCTACAGAAAAAACCAGCAATTATATTTGGAGTACCTGGACATAATATGAATAAGAATAAGAAGGAAGTATTGACCATAACTATGTGTTAGCAAAATAATGGTTTTTTTGACATATAACCACCTCTGCTGATATGGTGCAAGTATTTTTACTCTTTACTGCACGAACAAATGCTTTCCTGGGAATTTAATATTTCCTTGTATCCCAATACAGAAAACAGTCTGCTCTGACCTTCTCCACATTCACATGCATGCTGACATGAAACTATTGACTCTCACATTTCCTGTCTTCTGGAGTCTTTTCCTGCCTTTCCCTATTTCATAACCCTGTTTCTTACTGGATTCACCCTGTTAATAGCTTTGCTTGGTCCTGTACAATTAATACCAAATGGTGATCTAAACCCACACAATTTGGAAAATTTGAAGAAGGAAAAATTAAGACTATATTTTAAATAGAAAGGATGCCCTTCTAACTGAGATTAGAAAATGCTTAAATATTAGAGATAACAAAGAGACGAGCAAGGCTTCTGTGCATTACTTCAACCGCAAAGAGTCTGTCTTACCAACTTTTGGAGTAGCAACTGGACACTGGTCCTGTGACAATTTCAGTTGCAGTCCACTGGCATAGACACAGTTGCTTCCTAGCCTTCTCTTTTTCCACCACTAAGCAGCTCTGATGATGATTTGTAAAAGGCCACAGTCCTGCAGTCAGGCCAACATTTGTGATCATGATCTTGTCTGAGAATGAATATCTTAGCCCATACACTGGAAAATGATTTTGCTGTGTCTGGGGAGGTAACTTCCTTATGAGAGCAATTTGACAAGGCAGAGGTTTTCTGGGGAAAACTTTGCTTCCCGTGTCTAGTGAAACCAGTGAGAAAGTTTTTTTGTCCTGTTTTGATAATTGAGTGTGTGGGACTAATGAACATTTAAGGTCTGTGATTTCAAACCCATGTGCAAGGAGGGATCTACTGCAGCTAATGGAGGGTTGGAGAAAGGAAAAAACACTTAGCTGTAGGTAATTAAATCTAAATCCAAGGACAAAGGTGTGTGTTTCTCAGACGTGACATCAATGAAAAGTACTGTGTAAATAAAAACACATACTGTTGATAAATCCTCTTTTCTCATTTGGACCTCAGGCTCTTTATCCTTGACAAACTTTTCCTTACATTACTATCCTATCTTAATGAAGCACAGCCTTGACTTTGCCTTGACAGAGACTTTTGGTAGATTCTGTTTCTGCTTCTATGGCGTTTTTTTCAAATGACCTTGAATAAACTTTAGGATTAAATGAGCCAGAATTCTCATTCCTGTCCCTTACATTTTAGTTATGAATCATCCTATTTACAGTTGTTTTAAACATAGACCATGATCCAACTTGGAGTTCATAGTATAAACAAGAAGGGATGTTGTGTGTGTCTATATGTATGCAAGTATGCAGGCATTTAGGAAGCTGTGAAATCTCCATGACCTTCAGCGCAACTTTCTCATGCTGAAGCAGCAGTTTTCTGCAAAAGGCATGCCTATTTTAGAAGAAAATCTCATTTCAGTCTTCCTTAACTTAGGTTTAGAATATTCATTCGTCCTTCTGAATTACTTGCTGATGAGGTCTGAGGTATTTCATTTATCTGTGCCCCTGCTCCCCATCTGTAAAAGGCAGGAACAAAGAGCCTTGCCTTTCTGCATCAGGTGCGTGAGCGTTTGTGTACTGAATCCATCATCCAGCAGTCGGGAGTGGTTACTGAGATGAGATGGGCAACTGAGTAAGAGAGAGGATTAGTTCACGAGGCTGCTGGAAATGAAGGTCAAGATTTCTTTCCAAAGATGCACAATTAAATCCAGCAATTTCCATGAAGAGAGAAACGGTTAAGGGAAGCACCTTTGACTTACGCACAGAGAATGCTGCTTCCTAGAATACTCTATGACTCACGAGCCAATGTTGCAAGAAGCTTTTCCCCCCTGCAGAGCAAAGAGTTTGTTATCAGCTTGCACATCTCCTAAAATATATTATACAGTGTAAAATTAATACATGCTGCCTTTTTTATTACAACTCACTATTGATTCTGGCTTATTTATAGCATATGAAAGTAAAATGCTGTGGACTGTGTCCTATATGTAATTACTTCCAAAGCCTTATATCAGTGCAGACAACCTAGCTGTTAGAGAAGCTGTGGGTACATTTCCTTCAGGGAAAATATAATCACTTTTTATTCCATTCTAAACCTAATTCTTACACTATATCCTCACTGTAAATTGAGATGACAGACATGAGCTGAAAGATTGTCAGAGCAGCTGCCATAATTTGCTGACTTCCAGCAATAAATGTTCACCTGAAACACAGTCCACAGACTTAAACTCAAAGGGCCACATGAAGAAAAAAAAGGAGGAGTTCGGCAGTGATGGTAGAGAGGGGCAATAAATCTCACATGACACAAAAGCAGGAAAATAATGACTTTTCCACAGCGTTCACTCTTTGCTTTTTGTATTGATTATTAGGTCTCAACCTCTTATGTAAGTTCCTATAGTTTTAATATCCTTAATGTGCTACCCATGCATTCGCTAAATTGCTTTTCTGATTCACTTTCACCTCACCCCACCTGTAACTAAGCCGTAGCTAAACATTTTCAGAGCTAACCCTGCTGTCCTGTTACTGGATTGCCACTAATCTGCAATTCTTTCCGATATCACATTGGGTCCTGATTAAGTTACATACTCCAGTAATGTCATATAGAGATTACACCCATTGGACATCAGGTTCTCCATGGACAGTGTTTGGATTTAATCTTGGAAATGAGGCTACTGTTTTGAAGTGGAAGGAAGATTCGGGGGGATGCAATTTGGAGAAATCAAAGCTTTTTTTCCTTCCCTCTTCTGGGAAGAGAGGGATCAACGTTTGTGTTTCTAACTAAAAGATTTAGAGCAAATTTTGCACTATTAGTGTGCTATTCATTTTAATTTGAACATCTGCTGAAATTTACTGGGCATTTCTGATAAAGAAAAACCAGCCCTGATCCAGGAATCAAGAATTACTAAAAGTTAATTGTGTTTTGATGTTAGCAATGTTTATCAGCAGCAGAACAGCACAATCCTTTTGCTGTGGGTTTCCCACCAAAGTGAGGACTACCATCCCAAACATGCTGAAAATGTGCCTTTTGGCGCCTTCTCAGAGCAGATCATAGTTTTGATCTGATATCTATTTAAGAGTAAAACTACAAATTCCTAACTGAGGATTAACAGGAGTGAATGATATACCCTGAATCAAGCAGCATTTTGTAATGAATAAGTTCCATAGTGTTATGAATTAAGTTTTCCAGACAAACTGGAAAAATGATGTGACATCAGTTTATGCTTTTTTGTGCTGTCTAGAGAAACTCAAGGAAATGGTTGGAAGACCCTTTAACATGTATGAGGAAGATATTCCAGTAAATGCAGTCACCACTGCTTTCAAAGTTAGATAATACATAAGGAAAGCAAGCCAAAATACTTTTCTGTCCCCCGTGACCACTGTCTAGAGGCGCTTATAAATAAACTAGTATTCTTTCCTTATCTACAGAAAAAAACCTTATGCTCTGTGTAATTCCAGATCAGGTTATTCTAAAGATTGTTTGAAGCATCTTTACTACTTTCATTTGTCCTCTAATCTTTGGCGTTGCTGAGTAAATCAGTGAAATTGGTATCTCCTTTTTTTTTGCATGTTTGTTAGCTTGCATTTTTCCTGTTTTGTTTTATTAAAATGAATGAAAGAAAATTGCACAGTGAAGAACTTTTGCCCTCTCCCCCCCCCACTACAGTTCCACTGCTTTTGTATATCTAATTCCACTCACATTTGCTATTGGTTGCAACTTTTAGACAATGGCATTAATGACATGTAGGCCAGAAGTTTAGTGAATTGAGGTATATCCTTCTCTGTATTATCAAAGACCTATAGAAATCTGTTTTATAAATAGACATGTTCTGTATCTTATTTTACAGACAAGAAATCAGTAGAGATGGAGGTATAGGTCAAAGTCTGCTAACTTTTCTCAAAAAGGCAGTCCCACTAAACTCATGCTTTGAACTATACTAAGACTCCCCAAATAATTTCATTTGTCAGCTAATAATAATCTGTTTCTTCAATGATAAAGCCTAGATTTTTTTTTTCTTTTTTTTTGATACTTTGGTACTAAGCAGCTTATAAAGCACTTTGAATGTCTCAAACTACTGCAAGAAGTTTGTCTTTTATATTGCTGTTTTTTTCAGAATTTCCTTTAAAAAGTCTATGTGGGCAAAATTCTGCTATGTTTCCTGCTCTAATTTTCTCTGATTTTTCTTACTAGTACTGTTAGGAAATGGATTCTTATTTATCATGAACTTATACCAGAAGGAAAAAGATCCTAGTTAATGCCACAAAATTAATCAGCATGTGATGTTACTGTTCCTTTTCTAGAAGGCTCTTTGCCTATGCAAATAAATCCATTTAAATTCTAACTTTAAAAATTGTCAAGTTGTTTCTTCACGGCTGAAGAATATCTAGAGTACAATCACTGTCCCATTCTTATAAAGAGAGAACAGCCCCAAATCTAAATCGTTGTAGAGGAATATGATTGGAGTGGAGAAAAAGAACCATTTGTTTTCATCATGCAGGAAAAGTGCATCAGATAGGTGCAGCTTTCTTTGAAAAGAAAACCCATAGGAAAGGAAGTTTTGCATTTTACAAAGTTTATGCATCTTTCACTGGCATGAATATAAATTTTTTCTATTGCATATCTCAGTGTGGTTCTAGGTGATTTTAAAGAATCAGAATAATTGCCTCAATAGTATTATCTAATATGAGGGCTGCTTCCCGATTTCCTTATACAACACCTTTGGGATACCATTATCTTACTCCTCTTCAAAAGGACAGTAAATCAGACCTGGTAAGCAGCAACCCTTTGAGAGAAAAAGGATTGTGCATTCAGATGAAGAAGAGCTAACTAAGATTAAAACAGTGAGAGCCCAAACTCATTTCATACATTGCAATATATGTATACATATTAAAAAAAACAAAATGAAAGAAACTCCAACCCATAAAATACCTCCTCACCTTACCTCTTTCCAGTAAAGGGATGTCTGCATTTACAAAGGAGTTATGTTTCAAAAGATCTACACTCTATTGTCAGAACACCCAGCTTTCTCTTCCATATTTGATCTCCTGTTTGCTGGCATAGTTATGAAATTAGGATATTGAAATCAATGTAATATTTTATGCATTTCAGTCCGTGTGTGTAAACCAACTCCATTTTAACACTTATTCACAATTTACCATCATCACAATTTACGGTCAAAATATACCCGTGTAGGGTTTCATTCGTACTCAACAGCTGTAACCAAGAGTGAAGTCAGATCTCAGCGTAAATCATCCTTTTTTTTCCTCAGAATATAAATGGTGTTAAGTAGGTGTCTTCCCCATAGGCATGTTTTAAATCTAAATTCCATTACAAATAGAGAAAAATCTGAAATATTTATACTGAAATCTGGATTAAAAAAAAAAAAAAAGGAACATTGATCAACTAAAAAGGACTCTAAAGTAATATAGGAAAAAGGTTTGTGATAGATGACTACAAGGGACCTTGACAGATATTAAAATTAACTGTTTAGAGAGATAGAGAAAGAGGAATGTAGTTGCTGATAACAGATCATAAAATAGCAGGAGAAATTATGACTCAAAGATGTCTTCAAAAGGTATAAGGAACAAAGAAGAATGTGTATTCTTAAGATATGATCAATGTTACCACTTCCTTTAGGAAGAGGATATTTGACAGAATAATTGGCAAGCTGCAATATTGATGCAAAGATAATGACTGATTAATAGGGGGTAGATACAGAAAATGAAGGAATTTGTACATCCTTGTACATCAAGGATGCTTACTTGAGACATGATAAAAGTCTTTAGGAGATTAAAAAAAAGGGTCTTGCAACAAGTGGGATCCTATAGATCAATAAACCAAGATAGTATTATAGATGAGGCCTTTTGTGTTTACCTAACAGGTTATCTATAGCAAAAAACTATATGATAACAAGAAATTTCAAATACACAGCTATAGCCTGGGAAAGAAAAATGGCAGAAGAGGATAGGGGTAGACTATTTACCTAAATTTAATATAAGAATTTCCCTGGGGCTATTCAGAACACCTCAGTTTGGGATATTATTGCTTTGTCCAGCAATCTACATACAAGTGATTCAACAAGTTTTTAAACAGGTCTAATAATTTTTTGACTATAAAAAGAGGGATATGTGAATGTAGGATTAAGCCTGAGTGAAAAAGATAAAGTGATTGTATTTTCCAGCCACAAGGGAAAAATGGAAAACAAAATGCAAACTTTAAGAAACTCTGCATGGGTCTGCATCACTTCAGGGTGAAAGCTAAATGAAAGGTAAAATATAGGCAATAGAATTTTATGTTTGGTGTTTTTCTACTTTCTCTTCAGAAGTTGACTCATGCTGTTGAATTTTACAATAAATAACCTGAGGCTGAAACAGCCTCAATTTCTTAACTGTTATCTGATAACTCATGCAAGGCAGATAAGGCATCAGAAGCCCAGAAAGGACACATCTTTAAGCAAGAAAAAGAGAAGCTCGGTGATGCAGCCAGCAGCTTACTCTCAAGTTCATAAAGTACTTGAATGAATAATCAAAAAATAGTATTTATGAACATTGGAATTTTACTCAGGAGGTGAATGACAGCAAGTAAGCATGCAATAAATACATTAAATCACACTTACTTATACACAGTGTCTAAAAAGATAATAGGATTTAAGGGTAAGTGAAAACTACCAGAATTTACGCAACTAGACTTCAGTGTTAGGAAGCAGTGTGTGATCATATTCTGTTTTGTCTGGTATGTTGTACCTGAATGAGTGACTAGAGAAAATCCTTATTTCAGTTTGTACATAGTACTGCATTGTGACAATGATCAGATGAGGGCTCAAAACTTTCCAGACGTACTGGGGGAGTGGTTTGAAATGATAGAATGCAGTTTAACAAAGCCAAATGCAAATTGCTACATTAATACACCCAATCTAAACCAACAATCCTAAGATTTTGGGGAGGTCAGTGGGGAAATCATCACCATAGGACAATGCATAATACAGCAGGACATGCGGCCACTTGGTGTAATGAAGAGATGTAACCCTGAGGTGAATCTTTTAGGAAGGTTAGCTCTTCCAAATTGCTTAATGTAATGGCTATTTAATATACCTATGTGTCCACAAACCCCTGAACTCAGATTCCTCTTGTGGCTTTTAGAGACATGTATTTAAAAAATTGGATAATTTGCAATTAAGTAGTAAATAGAAAAATCTAGATTTGTAATCTATTGGCTGGTGACTCGCAAGTGACAGAAATATGAAGTGCTTAATTCTAGTCTGCCATAATTTCAGCTTTTTTTCTGTTGGCTGAAATATTCCTCTAAACAAAACCACTGAGGACAACACTGCTCTCTCTTTCCCTCTACTTCCCCATTAGCACTGTGCTTAGAAGGAGTGCAGATATTTAAATTCCGTTTCACTGGTCTTTTACCTGCCATTGTTCTGTATTTTTCATAGTGCAGAATTTTCCATAGTGCTTGCATATCCCAGGCACAGGCATGTATAGGTGGTATTTTTTTATGCCAGTGTTCTGGCTGTGTGAAGTAGCAGGAGCCTGTTGTAGGCATTCTTTATACATGGGACAGCCTTGCATGAATTGCATGCTGAATATTAGCAGTCGCAGACGTAAATTGCTGGGTTAGTTACATGGAAAATGCACATTTTTATTTTTGACACTGCTCCTGGTTTTAGAATATGCCAAGACATGATGATACAAAGACAACACAGGAGTAGTTACAGTAAGCTGTTGATGGAAGAAGGATTCTTATATCCTGTAATGAACAGCTAGTACCTTGTATGCACTCAGATTAATTTGTGTTGTCCAAGCTGCTTTGACTATTTTTAGCACACAGGAAATTTTCTCTCTGTTTTCCTTAAAAAAAACCATACCCTGAAAACAAACCCTCTCTGATCTTAAAATACCTCTACAGTCACAAACCAGTGACCAACATTTTGGATTCTTTTGCAGAGGCAAATCTGAAAACTCCTAAGGTTCAATTTCAGACACCCTTATACACAGGATATTAATCATGACTATGTCATTACATTTGCAATGTTTTGCTCTGAGGACATATAAAAATACATTTAAAAAAAGCTTGGAGAATGAGTTCTAGGGATTCTTATGGTAGAAACAAACCTTCAGTGGTATGAAAAGTGACATATTTTGCATTGCAGCAGTTTAATACATGCCCATACTACTTTTCAGAAAAAGCATGAAACAGATTATGAGCTGACTAAAGTTCTGGTAAAAAATTCCTACACAATTTAAAACTAAATCACATTTATTTCTATTTTTGCTATTGTACTATGCAATAAACAGTGTTCTTTCTAGATCCATGCCTTCAGTGTCAGTGAGCACAGTTGGGGAACACAGCAAGGCTAAATGTCACACCATCTGGAACTCACAAGTCATTTTGGCTACAAATTCAGATTTTTGTATCTTGTGTTCAAAATCAAAATCTGAGCAATGAACGCTTTACAATCTTTTTGCCCTTCTATTACTTTGATTTTATCAATTCCCCAAAGACAATCCAATTTAGGCACTAAAAAATGGAAGGTAATTGAAAACTGAGATGTCCACTTTGCATAAATATATGAAATATAGATAATATATATTATAAGTAGTATTTGATTTGATAATATGGTGGGCAACCACTAATTTTTTTCCTGCTGGTGTAAATGAACTGACTGTCATCATTATCATTGACAATCACTGCTGATTTATAGCAATTTATTGATCTGGGCGTTTTATGCTAACACTGACAGGCTTCCAATACAAATCAAAGAAAGTCAGTCATGCATTTCATTACAAACTTATTCATTACTTCACACTACTCTGAAGTCTACTAATAGATTCAAATATTGGGGAAAGATGCTAACGAAAAATTTTTCCAGAAATGGAAGACTATTTTTTTATGCTCAAGGCCTTAGGTTTGTAATTCACCCAACAAGAACAGTCCTCAAATGAAAGGCTAAACCTTACCCATGGATTTTTCTTTGTTTATTTCTTCCAGGACAAAATAACTCTACTGAAATGCTATGCTATAAGTGGTGTACATTTCACTGCCCTACTGAAAAAAAAACAAACCCATGAAAAAATGAGATCATTAGCTCATTTTACTCCTTTCCAAGATGGTTGGGTGCTATATACAAAGTATGTTATAGTAAATAAAGGAGTGTATTCAGTAAGTCTCAAAAATACCACTGTAAAGCCAGCACAAGTAAAACTTGCACATCTCCAGCTCTCCTCACAACTTTACTTATCTGAATGAGACCCAAGAGAAGTTTCTGTTTCAAGCCAAAGAGGAAGATTTATACAATTGCTCATAAAATTTGCCTCATGTCTTGTTCACCTCCAACACATTCACTTTTCTGCAGCTATTCCCACGGTCTCTCAGTGACTTCAGGAGGGGTCTCCTATCCAGAATTAGCCAGGGCTTATGTAGCCAGAAACCTCCAAAACCGATTTCCTGTTCTGCTGTCAACTCCCTTGACGCCTGTGGGGGAATCCCTTGGGATATGCCTGCAACATACAGTCAGCTGCAACATGGAGATTGGAAACTGAAGTGTTCACATGGCATTGCTTAGTAAGGAGGAAAATCATGAGATCTGAAAGCAGTCTGGCCACATTTGACATTGCTATGCCAGACCTCGTAAGTTCAGTCTTTCATCACTTCAGTGTATTTGTTCAGAGGCTGTGCTCAAACTGTACTGCTTCTGGTTTGGAAGCAGCCACGAGCATTGCTCTCTCAAGGAGGTATGCTTCATACTCCACTGCATTGTGCAGACATGCCAGCAGTCTGCCTTAACCTTGAAATCCTACCTGTAAAACGGGGACAATGGTTTGACCTATAAAACATACAGATACAGTAAGTAATATATTTTGACAGTGTTGTAAAGTTTCCCTAGAGCTCGGTGTAGTGATGAGGGCCAGATGAATAATGCAGATGTTTGAGCACTCATGCAAAACTGCACAATCCTTACATTTGTTTCCTCAGAGCTAGTGGATATTTTTGAAAGTATCACTGGTTTTTCTCTTGTTCTAAGGTGAGGTAAGGTCAGCACAGGTGTCACATCCCCGAGGGCATGCACAAGTCTTAACATCTATGGGCAGTGTCAGCTCGGACCTCTATCCACCCTCCTCCTCTGCTGCTGTCAGGAACAGGGGCTCTGTTTCAGGGCAAGACTTCCTTTCCTTGGGTTGTGCTGTGGAGGTGCTTGTTTCGAGTTCTACCTCAATCCCTCACAGCACAGCTGTCTCCTGCAGATTTGCCAGCACTGTCCAGAAGAAGCAAAGTCTTGCCATGCCTGGGGCCCTTGCAGGGCCCTATCTGTGCCTGACTCAGCCCCTGCAGGACAGTATCAGCTGGTGAGCAAACAATCTGTGCAGGGCTCACCTTGGCTCCTGCCCTGACCCCCTGATCACGGAGAGCTAGCTGTTGCTGCTCCCTCGCAAGTACTAGACTGGAGAAACCCTGTCCCTCCTGCTGTCTTTTGGGACCAAGACAGGACATATCCTCATCTGGTCCCAAGCATAGCTCTGCTGCATTGTTCACAATTGGCTGTTTCTGTCCAGTTTTGACCAGCAGCCTTGTGCTGCCACTCAGGAACCCTGAATGGCTAAGAAAGGGGTTAACATGAATGGCACTGGGAGGTTCAATCTGAGTGATTCTAACTCCCAGATCTTGATGTCACTGAATTAGAAGTTAATGCCCTCATTCATATTCTCAGTTTTCTGAAAAGCCAGAATTATTCCTTTACGTAGTCAGAAATGTGGAGCATTTGAGAGACTGATGATGGGATGAGGAAGACAGCAACAGCTTCCTGACTTTGGAGACAGGTAGAGATTTCACCAAAAGTAGTAGATGTTGAATTATGAGGCTACTGGAGGACAGGGGCATTAGCCTGCTTCGAGTGTATGGAGATAAGGTACTTGCCATCTCCATTTCAGCAGCCAACTTTCCATTATACTGTTGAATGCTTTACTGGGCTGATTTTGCTGTGTTCTAAATACTTAGCACTTGTACTGAGTTTTACATCTTCAAGGTGCTTTTTGGACACAAATTAACTGGTATCATTTTGATAGCAAGAAAGATGAAGAGAGAAGGATTAGAAAGATCAGAATTATATCAGCAGCAGTGTATGACTGTGCTGCATGTTTTTCTGATTTAGTCTCAAAGACCAGGTAAAACATAACACTGATAAGAAAAGTCTGTCAGTTTTTCAGGTTAGTTCTTGCTGATAGGATCTGAAGAAATAAGGGTGAGAAGGAAATATAATAGAATTTCTAACATGGTCTTATAGAGTACTCTGGAAAAGAAGGCAAAGGAGTTTCAACATTTATAAAAGTGATTTTATTCTTGGTGACTGAAGACCCCAAATTGCCCACAGAAGAATATAGTATAAAATCACATTGTACATTACTAACAATTAGTTTTCCTTTGTGTGATCTTCTTAGAAGTTGTATATATTGCTTATTCACTTTCTGTTTCTTATGAAACTACCAATGACAATGGCTTGGGATTAGACTGAGACCGTCTAAATACTCCGCATAGTTCATCAAGATAACATCTGCTTCATCTGGTCTAAATTCCAAATCAATTATCAGGAGGTAAAATTTTGTGTACATCTTTTTCTACTGTTCTATATTGTTACAGGTGGGAGAAGACAAGTATTAGTAGGGCAGATTTACTTGCTAGTTGTTTACCTATGTATATGCCTTCTCTTAGTGACTATTCCTTCCATTTTAAGACAATTATTTGTGTTTGCATGCACCCATAAACTTTTCAATGAGGTGAATTTTATGTCAAAAGCAGAGATTTACATCTCTGTATGAAGAAACTCTTTCTTAACAGGTTTTACTATCAGTCTTACAGTCAATTGAATCAATACTAATTGCACCACTGATTTTAAGTGGAGCACATGCTAACGGTGCAAATACTGTCACAATCTGATGTAGAATAATTGCCAGAAACTCCTAGGATTCCTATTCTCATATCTTCTTCTGCCAGGACTCTCATCAGCTTTATCACTAAAACCATACGATTACTGCACACAGCTACTGCAAAGTTAACCCTTCCCACTGTTTGACAGTGCTTCAGTTTCTCCATCTCATATTTTATGTCAATTAACAAGCTAGAACATGAGTGAAAGGCATAGAAATAAGAATTATATCCTATTTTCCCTCTCCCTGGAAGGGCTCAATTAGTTTGTAATGAAAGTGCATACACTTTAAAAGCGCTTTGATCGTGTTAGATAGGTGATCCTTCCAGTATCTCTACAAGGTACCGATTTAACTTTGTTTACTCATTTTGTATATCAGGAGGCTGACAAAATTGGATGCCTTTTCCATGGCCTCACACAAGATGAGGGTATGTATTGGGGGCCATGCTAAAATGAATAGTTAAGTTTCCAGAGCCAGTGGCATTACAAGGTAAGGCTGACTAAAAAATAAGTAATTTTTCCCTTTCAAGAAAGTTTTGCACTGTTTCTGTATGAAGTTTCTTACTGGGCGTGTAGTTTCTCCTTTCCTAGTCTTTGGCTATTCTAGCATTTCTTCTGTTAAAAATTCTAGATTGCTTTGAAATGGAAAGGTTCAAAGTGTGGTAAATTCAGCAATATTCTCTCTCTTGTCTTCTCTGTTGTAACACTCACTTTGTTTAAACTAAGTCTCATTAAAAGACAGCAATCTCATCCATTAAATTAGGAGGACACTTATCTGAGGGTCTGTAGGATGTATGAATCTTCTCTGAATGAAGGTAAAGATCAGGTATTTGGAATACAATCCAGGAGGACTGGATGTGTATTCACTGTTTCAGAGGACAACCTCAAACTTCGTTTCTCTCCTTCCTTTAAACAATCCACTCTAGGGTTCCAGCTCCAGACACCAAAAAAATTTCCCCTCTTTCCTTTAAGAAGCTGTGCATGGGGAACTGAAATATGGCCAGTTATTCACCATAAAAAAGAGCTGCTCTTAACCTTCTCTCTAATGATCCAGTCCTTGTCATTGTCTGGCTTCTCTGTCAGAGAGATTTAGAGCAACAAACTCACAGTTCTTTGACAAAAGACTAGGCATAAAACTTCCAGTTTGTTGCATGAAAGAATTACTCTGTTGTAAATGAGCTATGAATAAATGTGCTAAAGGAAAGCATCACTTTTTGTGGGTTCATACAGTATACAATAAAAACACATAGTTCCCCAGTTATAAAAGCTATTGAAGTTTTTCAACAGTCCCATATTTTTAACATGCCTTCACAACTGTGAGCAGCTGCCTCTACATATGTTCCTTGATTTTTATGCCCACATTACAATGGCATCGGAGCACTCCTGGCTGTGCAGGCACATTTTTTATCCACCTCCAGCCTTCTGTTGCTGGGAAGGTAAATGCATTTGATGGAAGAGGAATGGGGGCATGGGGATAATATAGAACATGTGGCACAAAGCCTCTGATGGAGGTAAGGAGGATTAAATCCTTGATGTTTCCTACATGAACTATGGCATGGTATCCTGTATGAAGCATTCAGTCAAATATATTCAATTTGTCAGGCCTGCTTTACAAGAAGGCTCCTTTATCTTTCATGATAGAGCCACAATTTTATGTAGAGGCTTTGATCTGGAATTCTCAAAATAACTAAATAGATTTTCTATAAGTGGATGCTGCTCCTGTCATAGCTGGAGCATAGCCAGAAAAGAACTCTGCAAAGGCTTTGTAGTGTATGTAGGGACACAGGAGGCATCCTCTTTTCAACAGTGAGGAATCTGGGGGCACTTTGACAGTGTACTTCAAAGGGTACACCTCACTGTAAGTGCCATTAGAGGGAAAATAGTACTTTTCAGGTCTCATCTGCACATCTTTTTAGTAAATTGACTTGGTATTGACTACAGGGGTTTCTTCAGATTGTTGTGTAAAGAGCAAAAGTTGCAGCAGTTTAGGACTGGAAGTGAAGGCATACTGTCAGCTGCAGGAGCAAATGGGCAAAATGCAATTAATTAATGAAATTTGATTTGCAGAGTTTTGTAACAGTCTTCTCTTTCCTTTTTAAGGAGAAGTATCAAGTAGCCTGCATAGTTTCACAGGCAATGTTGACATAATACTAAAATGCAACTATAAATTATTCTCTTTCATTCTTCCTAATTTTTTCAAGTTTCCTATTAATTGGTCCTACTTAATTTGTAAATGATCTTTTAAGAGAATAGAGTTGGCATGCCATGCTGTGTCTGAGAGTAACAC
The DNA here is from genome assembly GCA_013398115.1 of Falcunculus frontatus. NCBI lineage: Eukaryota > Metazoa > Chordata > Aves > Passeriformes > Falcunculus > Falcunculus frontatus. Next base: position 765,231 of record VZRV01003334.1, on the reverse strand, counting down.
CTGAAAAAAGGCTTAATTTAGGAAAATAATCAGTATAATTATTTATTGTGTTGTAGAAAACCTGGTCACAATTCCAATCCAGTTTCAGTTACTTCTTCATGTTTCTTTAGGCTCTGCAAAAAAATTGCTGGTTAATACTTCTGAACCACTGTAAACACTCAACACACCCGGTCCCTCATGACTTAACCATACAAATGCCATAGGAGCTAAAGAACTTTTCCTGCTGCTGTCTTCCTTGATGGCCAATTCAGGGCTTTCTAGTCCATATTTAAACAACTGTTTAAAGAAAAGAGGTTTCACACATTTCTTCTTTAAGACAATCAGAACCTGATAGATATCTATGATAGGAAGTATCTCTTAGTCCAGCCCAAAAGCTGTATAGCTACCATCTGTTTAGACAGAGAAAAGGACAAGTGGAGTGCTTTTATCTCTCTCTCTGAGCATCAGATAAGTAGAGGTGTTTTCTTGCACTCCTAAAGCTATCACAATAACTTGCAATGTGTCAGGAGAAAGCAGCACTTACTCTGCAACAGAATAGGCCCCCAACAGTTCTCAGGGTGCATGTAGAACCATTCTCTTTCAGTCGAACAGACAACTTTTGGTAAGCTTATTCAGAGGCAAGAAAAAATTAATTTGGGCAGATCATGTCTGTCACTGGATTCCATATGATACAGGGAGTAAAAAAACTGTTGATGAATTTGTATTCCCAAATCAGAAGAGCACATTTTCTGGCACTTTTTATTGCTCCACTGAATGGTGTTCCCATGTGAATTCTGCATTAACAAAAGGCTGAGTTAAGAGTGAGGAGCATCAGCATTTCTCTTCTGTTCTGCTTTCTTTTGTTTAACCTTGTCTATGTGTGAAACTTCAAAAGCTCATCTGAATTTCAGGTTGATGACATCTACTAGACTGAAATTACATCTTGTCATTGAGTATGGATGGATAGAGACATGGGGTGGTACAAAGCACATACAGCAGCAGGAGCTGCTGTAAGCCAAAGAAATTTTCTGCTAGAGTTCTGTGTCTGAGTGCCTGCCTCTTTACGCTTGTGAAATGATAGAAAACAGCTGTAGCCCAACACAGGTCCATTCTGTCAGTCTCTTGTGGGAGTAGTTTTTTTTTCTAGTAACAGAGTTCGTTCCTTGTTAGAGGAGCCCTATGCAAGGTTTTAATCATGAAAACACATCCAGATGTCTTTGCCAATCTTTGCTGTGTGTTTATCTTAAAAGGAGTTAAGAATAAAAGGAATTAAGGGAAGAAAAAAAATGGATAGCACAAGAATCCCATTTAAGTTACTGCAAGTAAATCTCATCTAAGCTAAATAGTGCAGTAATTAAAGCAGTATTTACAATGCAATAAAGACAAAGCTAATTACAGGGAATATGAGCTAGATGATGCTTTTTCTTGGGGAAACTAGTGAAGAATCAGGCCAGAGCAATAAATCCTTCAACAACCTCATTTGTTAATTATGTTCATAATCCTCTTGCTTGTAATTATCACCTAATTTATTACCACCAAACAGGAAAGTGATGTGAGGTGAAACAACTGAGGCAGTCAAGTGAGTCAGAGTTTGTAGGCCTAACTCTGCAGGCTGTGTGCAGGAACCAGGGCTGTGGAACAGTGATTTTCTATATTGACTTGTGCCAAGATAGTTGAGACTGAGGCAGAATCTGTCAGAAGGCAGAGGCTGCATCTTAGATAGAGCTGTGAGTTGCTGCTACACAGCAGACATTCATGGGGATCTTCTCAGAAGACCTTCCTACCACAGTTTAAAATGATGGGTTTCCTAGCTATTCTGAGTTTAAGGCTTTCAGGGAAGACAAATAAACCAGATTATTCAATCAGGCAAACTGGTAGAAACTATTTTGAGTACATAACTAGCCCCCAATTAAATATGGTACATTGCTTTTCAAAAATGACACCAAATGAACTCAGAGCTCACATACTGATTTGTATTCTCTGAAGGAGTCACTGGCTGTGGGTGTGAAAGAATAATGTGGCAAGCTGATTTTTCTGGTATACCTGTTTTTTCGAAGTAAGTGAATAAGTTCCTTTTTTCATGAGTTCTTAAATTAACCAGATATAGGTAGAAGCAAAGGTCACCACAGAGTTAATTAACTAGTTCAAATACAAAAAAAGTGGGAAGGAATGGTCAGTTTTGATAGTAGAATGAGGTCACCCAATTGAGTCTTTTCTATGTCTTGTACTCTTTGGCAATTAAAACACAAGAGAAAAGGCAGATTTTCCCTCAGAGAGCTTGCAAGTCTGACATTGAGCCTTTATTGTCCAAGAGAGTTTCCTGAACTGACTGTTAAGTGGATTGAACTGCATGTGGAGTCTATTACAATCCCGTAGAAATATATTATCTTAAATCCCAAAAAACAACTTTCCTGCATCAATGTGGCTTTGCTTGTAGACCGACCTGTCCTGCTCATTTGCCAAAATTTATTTGTGAAGGTGCAATGCCATGGTGGCAAGGTTATATAGCATTAGATGGTGATCTGTGGCAGCCACAGGGCCCCTGTACCAATTCCCACTACATTTAAACCAGACAGACCTTGGGAGAACAGAAGGCAGGGATGCCCATCTCTGGGAACCAGTGTGACTACCTAAGAACTGCTAGCATGTATTTAGATCTCAGTAAAAATCTAAAATGTAAAAGGAAACACAGGGTAAACTAGGAGGAAAACTGTGAAGCAGCCAAAAAATATCCCCAGAAAGATAGGATAGAATCATGCTTTTGAAACTCCTGAACAAAACATGGAGTTGGTTTGTTATCAGTCACTGTCCCTTAGCCCCAAATTCCCCAGTCACATTCCTGAGGAATGCTTGCAGCCAGTGAGAGTTGCTTGCAAATGTGAGGCTGAGTAGGACCTGCTGGTCACAGATAGCATCTGGCACAGTGCTTGGAGAAGAGGTAAGAGTGGGAACAAATAGAAACAGAATTAAAATAATTTTTACAGGTCTGAGAGCTGAATGACTGATTCTTTCCCTGAGCTGGGCAGACGTACCAGGGCAATAAAATATATTTTCTAGACTGACATGCCAGCAGTGAATCACTGATGGTGACGACTGTTTTATTCTTTTTACTTTCTAAGCCCCACAACGTTATTACCCTTTTGCACTGTCAGATATTAAAATCATATTAACGATCAGGAACTGTATTAAACTGTCTGAAAATGAAATAATATGGTAGCACATTTGAAGGTCAGAGAGAGCCCTTGGGTGTAATTCACTAAACTGTAATCTACCTACCTGGTACTCTGCAGATGAAGCAGGAAGCATTGTTTCTGGGAAGCTAATTACAGCCAAGATATACACTCCCCTACCCCCAGATATGCACACAAACACTGTTCTGTGCATCTCAAGCTGCTGTTGAAGCTAGACAGCTGGGAAAGGATAGTCATCCATGCACAAATCTCCTTAACAGAGAACTTCTTCAATGCACCATCACAGTCTTCCGTAGCATAGCCATGAGGAGAAATGTGTTTCTCCAATTACATGCAAGGGTATATACGGGGGGGGGAAGAAAACCCATTGTCTAATGATCAGAGAAAGAATTGGAGATACAGCCCATTGCCACAGCAAAATAAGCAGTTACCAGGAGTAGTTCAGGAGCTCTTTGAGAAGTGACTGAAATCCCCTAGAAGGAAATATTTTAGTCAAGGTAACAAGACTCAGCCAATTCTGACTATTAGTGTTTGTAAAAAGAGTTGTCTGTGTCCCTGCCCTTACATCAATAAAAACCAAATTTAATTACTGTTTTAAATTACTCTTCTCTATAACACAGGTGAGCTATTAATCCAGATTCCAAAGAAAATATAACTCAATCAGTCCCTTATGGAAGGGTTGTACTGTGATGGATGTGCCATAAATCATGTAGAAAGGGGATGCCCAAACCCTTTCTGAATTTTATAATCTAATTTTATCCTCTCCAAAACAAAGAATGTCTTATCTGGCAGACAATAAAATGGAGACAACTTTATTAATTGCGTTTATAACCAACTGAAATGAAAACATTTCTCCAGAATTTAAGTTTGTGCTAAAAGGGTCAAATAATTTTTTATTCAATTTTGAGGGCACAGTAGAGGGAAAAGGCAGAGAAGGAAGAAAATCTTTGGAGTATTTCCCCCCATAACTTGAGGGTTTTTTTAAGCTCCTGTTTCTTCATAGTTCTGTAAAACGGAGTGACAAAATCTGTAAAAATGAGAGATTTTGCAAATAAGAGTGTTTTACAAAAAAGCTTGGTGCTATCCACAAACTCTTATCAGTTCTCACTTTTGAACAAGATCACAAGTCCTACAGATGCTATGTGCCAATGAGCTTGTTACTGCCTTACTGATCTGGAAACAATTATGTGATGCTTTCTAAGTGACAGTTAAAATGACAGGAATATTCATTATCATCTTATTTTTCTACTGTGGAGGTACAAAGGTTTGAAATACTTTGCTCTGCAGCGAAATCAACTGCGGAGAAGGGACAGGACATCTGAGGTTTAGTGTAGAATTCATGGGCAAAAGAGGAAAACTCATTAAGAGAGTAGTGAGAGGGACCCTCCCTATATTGCATATATACAAACTTTGACGGGAATGACTTCTATGCGTTATTGGATGTAAATCATATAGAAAAAGAACACTGTCAACTGTCAGGATTACTTCCAGTTGCAGAATCAATGGAAGTAGTGCATGCGCATTTGAGAGCAAAACTCAGAGTACTTCAGTAAAATGATTTGCTAGTTAATCATGACAATTCTTTGTGTGTCAAAACAGCATTTTAATTCCACTTTTCTCTGTCCATCGTAGTGCCAGCCAGACATGTTCTTCTTCAACTAAGGCACTCAGGTACTTGTAGATAAATGCTACAATAGACAATGCACGGGCCTCTGCACTTGCATTAGTCTGTTTGGCATTGTTGATATCTGTTTGGTACTACTTACTGGGACAATATATATTTTTCTGAGTGAAAGATATCAAGAAATAGCTTTTTCAGGCTGTGCTGCTACCATCTTGTATTGTTTCATATGTCTGTCAAATCTATCAAGTGCTCAATGCTCATATCTTTTCTGTTTCTCCACTACAATTGGCTCACAGTGGCAAGCAAAAAATGCAGAAAATTCTAGTAGCACTCTCCATTAATCACTGAAGTCCTTGATTATTGTGTAGCTGCTATAGTGGATGCTACAACCCACTCACCTACTTTTCTTTCTTTCCTAGGAAAAAAAGCATTTATCCACTATTTCCTCCTCTTGAACCATGGCAGCTTCTGCAAATCTGGAGTTATTAAATGACAGTTACATTTTCCCTACTAATACAAGATTGTGGTATTATGGTCATGCTAAACAGAGGTTGAGTGAAACGTCTTAAAAAACTGAAGTGTATCACTTTTTAATGAGGAAGCATACACGTCGTTATATACTGCAAGTGAGAATCAGCTGCAGGTAATAAAGTGGAAGGTTTATGTGCATCAAGACAAGGATATACATTGCTCTGTTCTCTACAGAAAACCTTATTTTGTGAAATCTCTCTGAGAAGGCATACATTGCTAAGTGGATGTCATACACCTTTGCTTTCAGTACTCTCAAAATACGTTCAAATGCTTCTAAAAAAATAGTTGTCCTGATAGGTAAATTTTGTATTTCCTAGTTGAAAATGATAATTTTAAGTCCATCTTTCTGTTTCATGCAGATCATTGAACTAAATACTGAAGTACTGCTTCAGATATTGTTTGGGTGTTAATTAGGCTAAGCTTTGACTGAGGTCTCTGGGAGATTAAAACCCCACTTCTCAAAATATAATCTAATTGCAAATATACAGCAAATGGATAGTCTCAAAAGTATTTATAAGATAGGTGCCAGAGAATCAGCTTATGTGTTTGATTTCTGCTTCATTTCTTGCTGTTTAATGTCATGCTTCAGTTAACTATGGAAAGATTATTAACATATGAAAACTTCATAGAGGGATATTGATAAGTCATTCCAATTAATGAAGGATCATTTGTGATACAATAGCATTTGCACATTAGGTTCAGGGCCTTAAAATGCCTCACATGCTCTCCAGGGCTGAGGGAGGATTCTGACAAATAAAGTCACATTTTGGTAAAAACCTGACATTAAGTATATGCTTTCCAGTCAGGATTGGGGTCCTGGGAGAGACTTGCTTACATCATACGAGAGAGCGTTCTCTGGCATTCTCTAACACACCTAAGTGGTGTCTTAGGCAGCAGTGAACAGGTCTCTGGGACATTTAGTTTCCCACTTTGCCACCAACAAATTCAAAAGTCAGGAGGCTGGTGGAATAACACTGTGACGCATGCAGAGAAAAAACTCATCATTTATTAGATCGAAGACCCATTCTAACTAATAGCAGCCTGGCATCCTTTTGAATGAGACATACCTCATCTGCCTTTGAAATCATGGTGTAATGCTGTTTTCTGCAATCACCAGAGTAATCACACTATTTCACATAAACTCTCCCAATATTTCTGCTGCATTCAGGATTCTGTTGCCAGTGGTTGATTGGCAGACACGGCTCAATAGCTGCTGCAGTACACCCTGCAGTAGCTGCTTTTCAACAGTGTCTGTTCAGTAGTTACTTGAGACTTATATACATCATTTACTTTATTGTGAGCAATTGGTGTCTTTTGGGATGATGGTGACATGATAAATCTGAGCTTTCACTACAGGGATATTTGAGTGAGAGCTGTCCTGCCTTTTGAACACATTTTTTGCTCCTTCTCTTATAATTATCTGCCAATACTTTTCTAATTACATTTTGCTTTTAACAAAAATGACTATAAAAGAGATAGAAATTATCCATGCCAAATGACTGTTTTTCCTAGATGCTAAACCTTTTCCTAATTGCTTCCTCTGTGGGAACATAACTTGGAGGATTTTTATGTTGCTTTGAAATTCTAGATCTTTCTGATTTGAAATTAAAAAATGGAGAGCTCCCCTTCCTGTTTAGTTCAATTTTGAGACGGGCTCAAGGATCTGTTGAACTATTTGGCATTCAGCCTCAGCATTCAGAAGGTTGGGGCTTTGGTGTAAAAGCTCCTCCAAACAAAAATGTCACTCCATCTCCCTTAAATCATACTTGCAAACCATGAGTTATGTCAAATGCCTAATGCTATGTCTCTCTTGCAAGTCAGTTTTAAGAGAGCATGGTTCAAAAAAAAATGAAACTCTCTTTCTGTCAGATGCTTAAGACAAAAAGCAAAACTGTACTGAGAGAGGCCTAAATAGAGTGCTGTTTGTCTGCTGTCCTGAATCTGTTGTATTTACCAGCTGCCAAAGAAATGATAATGAAAAATAGTTACTGACTCTTCCTCCCAGTCAGTAAGTTTAGAGTTCATCCTAGCAGGAGATTGAGCTTCACGGGTTTTGCAGGTAATATCTGCAAACGAAACCAGACACGCTGCAATCTCCCCTCCACCCCTGTGTTTGAAAGAGATTCTGGAAGGCATTCATAGCCCAGTTGGCCATTCTGCACCAGCACTGTCATGCTGGTGCCACGTGACCTGTAACATCTGTTCCTTCTCCAATTAGATCACTTCTAAAGGATAAATCTAAAACAATTCTAATTAAACACTATAATGGAACTATCAATCTGTGTTATTGAGGCAGAACAAGGATGTAATTAGTTATTGATACAAAAAGATTTGTTTAAACTAGTTTGTTTTGCTGTCAGCCACCGAATGCTTTAAGTGAGCTTATACAGAACTTGAAAAAAACCACCACTGTATCTTTCTTTTAATCGAAAGATACACATGGGAGCAGATTCTTGTAAACTATTCAGTCAGTCATTCCATGTTCCTCACTATTTTAGAAAGAAATTAGCACATTTTCTTTAATATTATTTCTTTTGACTGGCAATGCATTGCTTCTGCTATTCAGATGACCAATTTAACATATACTGTATTCACAGTACAAGCAGCCTTTTCTTTAAATATCTTAAAACCTGGAGAAGAATTCTTTACATTTCAACATTTACCAACCATTGCTACGTCTGTTAACAGAGAAAATGGTGTTTCAAACTCAGACAAAATCCTGCACAGTCAGATTTAAAAGGAGAGCGTGGAGAAAACATGACGACAGTATGTGAAATGCAAGAGGATTTGGGAAGTTTTATCTGAATAGGAAAAGAATGTGAATGTCTCTTTGTAACACAGAAATCTGGTGCGATTTTGTTGTGGGGGGCAAACTGTGATGAATGCACAAATTGCAAGCTTACTACAAGTTTGCATTGATCAGAATCAGAGGTTTTACCAAAAAGAAATACAGAAATATTTGGAAGTGAGCTGGCTTTAGTAAACCAATGTTGCATTTTATTGTATTTCCTTTTAATGGTTTTAATTAATTTTCCTTCACTATTTCTTCTATAGCTGTCCATGATCTTACGGTAAGAGTACTCCCTATGGTTACCCACATTATATTGTTTGGGCTCTGCCTTAAACAAAATGAATTGTGCCTATTCCTCAGATATTGTCCCAGTTCTGATATTATAGATAATTATAAGGCTGCCACACATGCACCATTTTTAAATGTGTGCCTTCGGCATACATCTACAGCTCTCACAGAAGCTGGACTGTTCATTAAGGAAAGAAGCAGAGAAATTCTTCCAAGACTCTACTGGAAATAGTTTGTAATCTCTGCTGTAATTCGCATCTTCTCATCCACTTCTGCTTCTCAGGCACAGAACTGATTTCTGATGGAAGAAAGATGTAGATATTACAGTAGAGTATCAACTTCACCTGAGTTCTTCTAAACTGGGAACAAAACCTTTTCCCCAAATTGTAATCTGCTAAAAACTTAGGAAGTTTTTTCTTAGGAAGCTTATTAAAAAGCACCCTTCCATCAACCCGGATTTATTCCATTAAATCAAGATCAAACTCTTTTCCTCATATTTCCCACTGTCAATCTGAAGGAGAACTGCAACTATTTCATTTCCAATCATAATTTAGTCGCAGAGCCTAGTTGTAATCCACAAATAAGAAGCCAGTGAATGACAGATGCATCATACTAAATTTGTAGCATGGTCGTATCACCAGCCTGTTTCCTGGTGTTCATCTGTAAAGCTGTCAGATTGTGACCACTCTGGCTACAGACAGCACTGGCCTGGTTTAAAAAAAATCCATCTACTGAGCAAAAGGCTCTTGTTACCTTACCTAAAGTCAATTCCACTGCTCAATATCTCTGTTAACCCACAAGTTTTCCAGTCTGTGGGAACAATAGCAATTGCTAACACATTAAAAGAGCAGCATGTCCCCATTGCAAGGCTAATAAAGACCCTACTCTGCTGTAACTTTCATTTTGTTTTACATTTCCCTTCCTTCAGTGAGGCTTAACTCAACCTACATAGAAAAAAATTACATGAAAAAATATCTATATATGTTTTAGATTGAAACAAATATTTATGGCCTTATCATACCTTTTTATAATCTAATTCTCTGAAGTTCATTCTTGCTTCTTTTCATTCTCCTTTTTTAAAGAGTAAAAGGAAAATCTGGTAATTTTATTCTGTCAGAGTTTGGGCTATGACAAGAAGTGTTAAAGAATAACCGACCAGATAAGGTATCTGAGATATCATCTATTTTATTCATACTGATGCATTTGTGCAATAAAAACAGTGCTTTTCCCTGCCTATTAAAAAATAGTCGGTAGAGCACAATAGTGTCTCAAATTAACTGTGAAAACAGAATCTAAGTTCCTTTCTTTTTATTCAGTTTCTGGGTATAGTCTGCTATATGATTACTTTCAAATTTATAATTGCACTTGGAGGCAAGAAAATAAGGAATCATGTTATAAATTACTACAGAGGGAGATGCTTGATGGGAGCAACACTTGTAGCTTCTTTGTGTCATTCAAGTTGCATTTTAAGGCCTGGAATCTCCAACCAACAGTTCTGGTGAATAGCACTGCTTTGCGTAAGGGTAGACCATTTTTTAAGCTTTGGGAGAATAGCACACCACATTTGTCACGAGAAAACCAGCCCAAACCAGATCAGTAGAAGCAAGTTAGACATGCAAGTCACATAGGCATAGCTGTATGGCTGGTTAGCGGTGTATCGTGGTGCCTCCACAGGTAAGATGAATCACTGTCCAAGACAAATGCGAGTTAACTCAGCTGCTCTCTTTTGGGTTAGATTATATCTTAACCCCTACATCATTCAAATTGCATTTCACTAGCAAAAGTTTTCATGCATCCTGAAGGCATTATGATTTTATAAGTGATTTCTCCCAGGTCTTGTGCCGCTGCATGTCATTCATCCTGAGTTTCACCAAAACCTACAAAAAGTGAATATTCAGAAGGTAAATGGTTCTGAGCAGATGTGCAACTCACATGTACGAGTGTTTTGGTCAATGTGTGGATATAGTGAAAGCAGCAACAGAAATCTTTATTAAATTATAAATAGAAATTCCTTCACCACTAAGAAAACAAAAGGCTTTGATTCAATAGCTAATTTGGCACAAAATAAAATTAGACCAATTCAGTTATTGGACTGGAAACACCATTTACAGTGAGGTTTCTAACTTCAAATACAAGCATCTTAGGGAAGGGTTCATTTTCTATAAAGGACATATCCCTTTGTGTTGATGAATGCTATGGTGGCCTTTGAAAGAAAAAAATATTTTGTCTAATCTTGGTACTAGACCCAAGTAGAGGGTTTCTATGCTTAGAAACATTGAGGATATACAACCCTAGGAAAACAATCCTCCCCTGTTAGAAGAGGAAATAAGTGTCGAGTTCTGTTCCTCTGCTAACTTGTAGAACTGTAGATTGTAGCAGATGGAGTACACCATGAGACCCACCAGGGACTTTGCTAGTGTTTACAGTCAACTTCCATTATCACATTCCCTTCTAGTTTTGCTGCTACTGCAGTCTAAACTAAGAAAGACTAATATTTCAGAAAGGTGTTATTCCTGAATGTCCTGGGTCTTCTGTAAATGAGAACAGTTCTCCTTGGGTGGATGAATAAAGGTTGGGTGGTTTTTTTTTGGTGCTGGAATATCTTCATTAACTTCTATGTGACTGACAGATAATTTCAGAGTATGATCTGTGAAATACCCTGGTGTCACTGGGAATTATGTGATGACCCACACAAACCATAGAAAATGGCACCGTAGTGGCCTGGTGAGGAGTGTATCCTGAATCAGGGCCTATAGCAGTCTCATGAGGTATACTCCTGCAACTATTATTTACTGCAAATCAATAACATGGTTGGAACATTACAGAACATTGATGAAGTGATAGCACTTGGTACAATGAGGTTAGAGTTGAAAAGACAACTGATTGTGTTGCAAAACCCCAGTGTAGGGGGTAACCAGAAGAGAAACTTAGTGCAGATTGGTAACATTAATTTTCTTGAGATACTGTCTCATTAGAAATCAGCTGTCTAGATTAGCTAAATAGGTAGAATTTAATTATTTGGCTGTTAAGGGGACTGTACAAAGTAGTATTTTAAATAGGATTTTGAATCCTGTGTTGAAGGCACACCTTTTAATAATTACTGAACCATTAATAAATTATTAATAGATACCAAAACCACGTTGTAGACAGGAATAATGAAGCTGTAGATTTCCAGTTGGAAACAAACCAGATTATCATAAACCATGATTCCAAGCAGTGAGTTCACTGACTGGCTTTGGATCAACTGAATTAAACATCCTGTTTGCTAAAGCACTGGAGTTTTGCTTTGGTAACTTTCTATATACTTTGTAATGACTTACAAGGGAAAGATAATACATTTTGGTCCATAAACCAGAGTGAGAATACGATAAAGTGGTGATTTGGACTGTTCAGAGACTTTTTTTTATTAAGGGTCATTTACCAAGAACTGCAAGTGTAGCCTCTATACTATTGTCTCCCCTGGAAAGAGCACCCAGAGATACCAGAGCAGGGCTTGGCTGCAAGTCTACCAAGAGTAATGCATGCTGAGTTATGATTCCCTTATGATATTCCTCTATCATGCTTTCCTGTAGAGTATACGGGAATTTATGTGATAAATCCAGAGCAATTTGGCATTCGATGTTCATTCGTGGTTTGGAAGTTTATTCTGAGAAGGTAATTTGCTGTCATAAGGCAAAGCGTGCAGCTGAGTTACGTACAACCTACTCCCACCTACTTAAGGCATTATCTAAGCCTCAGTGAAGTGATTGGATATATTTTTACTATACTAAAAACAATAAATTGGATGAGGTCCTCCTGTTCCTGTAAAGTTCACTATATGAACAGACTGATAGGACTCTGATTTATTTTCTTCTTAATTAGCAAAGTCCTTTTGTTAACATATCCTTTCTCTCCCTTGACGGAGCAATGAGGAAGGCATGCATTCTGTACTTGAATTCTCTGTGAAGAAGGATCAGGCCTTTTAGTGCTTAGATTGGAAATGACCTGGAAGATCATGTTTCCAAGTACTTTGGTATTTCATTAACATTTTGGCTTATAGCCAGGAGTTTTGTCAAGAGCATCAGCCTGCTTCTGTTATATGGTGCCTTTGTTATATAATGTGATTAAAATGGAGCTCTTGTAAAATATAGAGTACAATTTTATTAAGAGAAAGTTGCTATACATTTTTCCACTTTTCTTACAATTCTGAAAGAGGATGTGTCCAGGTTTTGGCTGGAACTGCAGTTTTCAGCCTGTAAACTTGAGATGGTTGGCCAGGAGGTACCAACCGCTGTTTGGGGTTGGACTGGGCACTAGTCAGTGGTTGGTGAGCAGTTGTCTTGTGCTTCACTTATCTTGCTTGGGTTTATTCCTTTTCTTCATCATCATTATTATTATTATTATTATTATTATTATTATTATTATTATTATTGTTAAATTTAATTTATTTCAGTTCTTAGACTGTTCTTATCTCAGATCACAGGTTTCACCTTTTTCTGGTTCTCCTTGCCATCCCACCAGGCATGAGGGAGTGAGGGAGTAGCTGTGTGGTACTTAGTTGCCATTTGAGGTTAAACCAAGACAGAACGTTATAATTTTAGTGCTACTTATTGTGACTCTCAGAGTGTCTTAGATGCTTCACCTCAGATCTAGATCACATTGCTTTATGCAGTGTAAAAGGACTGAGTATTATTTTGCACTCCTTGTTTTAACATCTAGTGCTGTGTTCACCCTTTAATGTCCTCCATATACCATAATTGAAATGACTATTTCCTAATACTTTTAAAAGTAACTTTTAAATCTATAATTTGAAATTGCTTTGGAAACCTGTATGAATTCATTGTATAAATGGCACTATATAAATAGCAAATGATAAAGACAACGCAATTTATTGATTTTTGAGATGCTTTCCAGATTATTTATAAAATAAAGGCACAAAGTGGGTTTAATTGCAATATTGGGATCTAGCTGGTGTACCTACCCATTCACAGTATGGATGTAAGTTAATTTTGATCCAGTATACACCTTTAAAAAAAACCAAAATACACATCACATTGAAGCACATACCAATTCTTCCAAGAGAGAGGAACAAATTTCTGCTTTTTTCAGTCTGATTACTTCCGACTGTCTCTGCAGTAAATACTGCTGATCAGCTGATCAGATCAGCTAGTTGCAGAGGATAGGGCATGAAATTTCCTTTAATTCTTATTTTAAAAGAAAACCTTCTGCAAAAATATTACTTGCCCTCAAATGCATGGAAAGTAAAAGGCTGAATTTCTTTTTGAAAAATGCTTCTTTTTCTTTGCCATCACATTTCTGATATGTAAAATATGTCCCTTCAGGGCACAGAACAGAAGAGCCTGCAAAGTACTCTGTAGGAAACTCTGTGCCAAGGGTTTGGGGGTTTCTGTGCAGAATGTGGTAAAAGCTGTCTGGGGCAGATAAATCTAAGTGGGAGCTATGGGACATAACTGTGTTAGCAAATATTTAGGTTCAACAGAGAAAAACAGGCTACTCTAATTATATGGGAGAGAGGGGTTATCACAAAGGGTTAGCACAAAGGTTCTCCCAAAAAAAATGGCTTTGGTCAGAGCTTTATTGTTTGAATTATTTAACTGATTTTGATTAACATGTGATAGCACATTGGAAATGAACTGAGTATGTCCTCGGATTTCTGAAGGGCCTAATTCTCACCTCAGCTAGATGAGGAACCTTTATTGCTACCCGGATGTTCCCAAAAGAAGGGCCCTGTTATCCCTTATTTATTAAAACTCTAACTCAGAAGAACAGAAGAAATGTATTCAATATAAATAGTTCTGTGTAAACGTTTCTGTATCATCTGGAAATGAGAGGAAAAGCTAATTATTTTTAATGTGAAACTTCCAAGCAAAGCATTCTATCTCATTTCTTTTTAATTATATTAATACCTAAATCCCACACAAAACAAGAATATAAATCTAAGCAATAATATGGTAAAGTAAAATCGATATTGATTATTAGGAGTAAAAGTGCTTTATGAGAAATTATAACAGCCTTTTAGGATCCCTAAGGAAAAAAACCATTGTAATAAAACTAGAATAAATTACTGCAATCTAATCACCTTTTAAATAACTAAAATTCTTTAATGGAATTTACATTGTCAGAAGAGCTGCTACTTTTAAGCACAGAGCAAACAGCTGCTGCTGATGCTGCATGCAGTTAGAGCATTCAGGAGCTGTGTTGACAATCTGCCCTCCTGATTAACTGTTTATTGATTCATTATTTTTCTGTCTCAACCATTTTTTCACACTTTTGCTTTATCTTGTGCCTTCTATCTCTTTCTGTCCAATCCAAGATTACTCCTAAGAACCTGAGGAGAGTGCGGAAGTTCATGTGGATCAGCTGTGCTAGAAGTGGCCTTTGATCTCACTTGTACTAATAAATTTGGAGGATTAGGCAATACATTGCCCTTTCCAATAAGTATCTTGTAGTCTTGCCCTTCTTCTGTAGAAGGAAGCCCAGAATGTGTTATTTTGAATGGTGTATTACTTTTCTTCAATATCTGTTAGAGAAGTTAAATACATTAGAAAAGGCAAGTAAAGGAATTAAACCTTGCATTTTGGCGGGGGCAAATGAGATTTGTGATGGCCATTTGCTCCTGGGAAAGTTCAATGACAGCTTTACACTAATTTCTAAGGCAGTTTCAGCTGCATGCATGAACTTTCTTATCACTGAAAAGGGTTCAAGGTCCAAGCTGTCATTCCTGCTCAAATTTCAGATATGCCAGGCCCAGACAATTGAATGTTTCTAGGGGAAGCTGTGACTTTGAACTCAATTCAGTATTTTATAGTAAGAAATTTTAGTGATCAGAGGACAAATTTGATGTGCTTTCAGTAGCCTGTGTTGCTAGGGAGACGTGTTATAATACATTATTAGGAATCCAAGTGCACAAAGGCATTGTGCCTTGGTCATCCCGTCATGCAATGAAGACATGGGAAAGGTATGAACATGGAAACCCCATTTCTCACCCCTTCTAATGTGACTGTTTGAAATCTGTTTAGTAGGTATGAGCCCTTTTGTTCCAGAGACCTATGATTAGTTGCTAATTAAAAGTTGCTCCAAAATAATTTTTAAAATCAAGTATGAATTATTTTGTTCCCTCTGGTGCTCATAACAGCTAAGAGATAAGAGCTGGCTACCATACAATGTTATGCCAGAGGAAGGGGCTGTCCCTGAATGAGTTCATCTGAAATGAAAGCTGGCAGTAAAGCACTTGAGTTAGCTAACGCCACCTCGCCTGTCTTCACTCTAGCCATTGATGCCTAAAGAAAAAGCTGTGGAGAGTGTCAACGTGACGTATGAAATACTGATATTGCAGGGCATTTTGCCTTTATATACTTCTGACAGCATTGCTGAAGTGATGAAATTCTGAAAGAGTAACCTGGGTTATTTATAGCAAAAGAGACCTTTGTTATTTTTACTGGTAAGTTATGGGACAAATTGAATATTCAGTAGAACTGCTGTTTACCTTCAGTTACAGTCTCTGCTGACAGGACCGAATACTTATCTGTGGCTGCAAAAATGATGCATTTCTAGTTTGTTTCCTGGCTATACTGTTTCTGCATATGCATGCTTAAGTACACCAGCGAAAGGTGAGAGGGCTGGAGAGGTGTGCATGTTGCACGTTAATATCAGGGACCTACTGACTGGCTCTGGAAGCCTCATATAACCATAGCCTAGTGAGGTGCCACCATAAGGGAATATGTCCACAGTATGCGACCAACGCTGGGACATCATCCAGTCTGCAGGCTAAAAACTCATCAGTTAGCACTGGAACGATACTCATCCTTGTGTTGTACATCTACAGTTTGGCTTATGAGAGTCATGGCTCAACAGGAGGAACATCTTAAGCAATAGTAGAACATTTCCAGATTTTGAAGGGTCTTGCTTTTTCAGAAGTATAATTGAGTCCAATTACATAAGAACAACTTAAAAGCCTGTGTTGGTTTAACACAGCTTGGTTTTTGGTGGGGATGGGAGAAAAGCTGCTCGAAACCTCTATATCTGGCACAGAACCTATCTCTGAAGGCTCTGACAATGGGCAGGTAGCAGCCCACTTAGACAAGTTGGTAACGCCTCTGTGGTGACATATTTAGGAAAGGAAAAACTGTGGGAAGCTCTCCTTCTTCTCCTGAGGGGTGGTTAGGCAGCCGCTGGGGCCCATCCCAGCGGGGGCTGCCGGGGGCCGTGTGGCAGGGCCCTCCTGAGATCGGGACCACATGAGCGGGGCCCTTCTGAGGCTGGAGCTGCCCATGCAGTGCTGGCAATGACCACACGGCCGGGGCTGGCCGTGCAGTGCTGGTAAGGACCGTGTGGCCAGCAGCGAGAGACATGGTGAGCAATTCCCCGATGCGGAGCCCGGTCGAGATCAACCTCTCAACTGAAACTTACAGATACCAACTTTCTTCCAAGTCAGAGAAAAAGGAAAACTGGGGATACATGAGGAAAACCAACATGGTGGTACTGAGGTCAGTGAAAAAAAATAGGAAAGTGAGGAGGTGTTTCAAGTGCTGGAGCTGAGATTCTCCTGCAAGACATGGTGAGAGCTATAAAACAACAAACTGTTTCCATATAATTCATGAGGTGCATGGGGGGAGAGCAGAGATCCACGCGCAGCCTGTGAAGAAGAGTACTCATGTTGGAACGCGTGGATGCTGAAAAGCTGTAATCTAGTGAGAAACTTGAACAGAGAGAGATGACCCTTGCTTTTAGAGATCGAGGAAGAGAGTTTTCGCTTCCAAACTAGAACAACTCATCCTTAAAAGACTAAACCCTGTGAACTAAAATGACCCACGCTAGGCAGTTGTGGGAACACTGCTTGGCCCATGGGAGGGACTCACATTGCAGCAGGTTCAGGCAGGACTGCTTCTTGTGGAAATTAAAACCATACCAGAAAAGTTCGCGAAGAACTATCTCCCTTGGAAAGGATCCCACAGCACAGCAGAAGAAACTCTTTTCCTTAAGCGTACTGAAGAAAGATTTTTAAGAAGTGAAATACTGACCAAAACCCCATGTTTTATTTCCTTGCGTGGTCGGTGGAAAGAGGAAGGGACTGGGGAAAAAAGGTGTTCTGAAGGTTTGCTTTGGTTCTCATTACCCTTTTTACTTTTAATTCTGTAAATAATAAATCTTTATACTGTTTAAGTTTTGAACCTGTTTTGCCTTAAAGTGGTTTTTCTTTTCAATAATCCTTATCTCAACTCATGAAAATGAAGTTTTCAATTCCCCCTCCTCCGCTCAGATATAGCAGAGGAAAATAAGTAGATGGTTTTTTTCTTAGGTGCCTGACACTTAGCCAGCTTCAAACTGTGACAAAACCACACCAGATTATGGAGAATTTGTCAAGAAAAATTTCAGTGTAGGCAATATTTATGCTCTACATATACTTCCCTCAGGTTTGTTTTGTTCCTCAACACACTGAATCCGAACAGGCTGCATCACAGAGTCCCAACCTGTAATTCCCAGGCAATAACCCAGCCTTGAAAAGAACAGGAACTATTCTTCACCACTGGCTTCAATTCATCCACTTGAGCAGGGGGCCACAGACAGTAAGTACCTCTCAGACGCTATAATGTAGATTCAGTGATGCAGTTTGGAGATAGGTCCACAAATAAACCCCTGATATCCCTGCATGCAGACTGTTAATGTTTCAAGCTGCAGTCAAAATGACACTGCTGAACGGCGTTACCAAAACTGGATCCATGACCAACAGATACTTTGAGCAAATTAGTGATATCTTGAATTGGTTCAGATGTCTTTTTTGCATTAAATACATACGGTTTTGTGCTTACATATTTTGGATGTTATTGCTTTAATGAAAAAAAATTTCAATGGGAGGCAATAATCCACGCTAGATGTGAAGGAGGCATGTGTGGGTGCATATATTATTTAGACGAATAATTAAATATGTCATATTAGTGGTACCAGTCCACTCCATTTGAAAATGTGGAAATCAGGCTCATCTGTGCACATGATATAAGAAGCTTCTCCTCATGGACTTTTTTCCACCTTGTCTGAGAGTATGGGATACTTGGTCATTGCTCCTGAAAGTCTTCATGCATGAATTCATTCGTTCATTCATTCATTCCTTCAGTCATCATAACACTGTGCATTTCTGAACTACATGTTTATTTTGATGTGTATGATACACTCAGACCCTTCTATGTTTTATGGAAAGCAGTGGCTAAAAAGAATTTTTAAAAAAACCACGAGACGGGTCAATGCATTGCAATTTTTTAAATTCCAAATGATATTTCCTTTTTTCTAGAGAAAACAGATGTTTGAAGAACCTGCAATGGATCATTTTACCCATTACAGCACTGTCAGCTCTGACTGGTTGCATAGAACAAGACTCAAATCAAGGTATTTGACTTGCATGAAAGTGTAGTTGGGCATAAATGAGATTACAGGAACATCGCATTTCATAGTTCTATTAAAATCCTATTTCTGGGCAATCAATTTGCTCTTGGAAGCTCCCAGGTTTATTTTTGAGCAAGAACTGAGTCTCATTTTGCTTACTTTTCTTCTTCTTGTGAGAAAGATAACAAAAGAGAAAATTAGTACCTTGAAGATACAATGACCTTCACACTAAAGATTACTTTTAATAGAATTTAAATTGTTGATGACTTTCATAATTGTCTTTTTGATTTTATATCATTTTCAATTTCTTTACTATAAAACATTATTCCCTTCCTCACTTTAGGTGCTTCATTACACATAATATCACACATTGACTCTCAAATACTACATTATTTCTGTGTAATTTTGGTGCTCAGTTTGGGTTCACTGAGTTTGTAATTGGGAATCTCCTGTATTTTTCCAACAGCTGAAGACAGAATATCTTATTCTGGAAGACTACTGAGACTATTATTTTTCATTTGATTTCTCTATAACTATGAAGTATTTAACTTAGGTCAACACTTATCAGAAGAATCATCCCCTTACTACTCTTTTTTTCTATCTCTATCTCTGCTAAGTGAAAGATAATTTCCATCTGAAAATTGTTCCATATCTGTGTAAGAAGAACTGAAAATTCACAGCTTGTGAAGTGTGCACTTCTTTATTAAAACAACATTTACAGCATCACTTTATGATTTCAACACAACAAATCCATCTCCAAATACTTGGAAAAGTAGGGTGAGAATTTATTATGTTCTGCTTCTTGTAAAAGAAAATCCCACTGACCAGTCTTTGCTATGACTTCTCTATTATGGCCTTATCTTCAGTGTTCATCAGAGGACAGTTTGATGCTATCCACCTCTCAGAATTGATGCTTGATTTTGCAGCCTGGGTTTTCAAGTTAAATGACATTGATCCCTTCTTTGACTTCTCCGTTAAAAATTATCTTGAGTGGTTTTAGCATAGTGACCCAGTAAGGTTTAAATTTAAAATGAATGACCAAGGGTTCAGCTTTAGTCCCTGTCATATTAGGAATTATACTGAGAAATCTCCAACAGCCTCCCTGTGTGCTGGAAAAATCTTTTGGATGACACCTTGTCAAAATCCTCACTTTATTCTTGCTAGTTTTATGTTAAGTTGCTGTCTGCTGGAAACAAGTTTAATCACAGCTGGAGTTCAAGCCAAGGTATATTTCAGAACCCCCAAGCAACTGTTCAGAGCTGTCACAATTACAGAAATGGGTGTTCCTCTGCCCCACATGGGCAGGGGACAAGCTCCAGGTCCTGCTGATGACAGGGGCTGGTAAGAAAAGTTTTGATCTACAATACAGCCTGTGTCAGTCTGCATGGGCTGCTGCAGCCAGAGCCACTTCATTCTCAGACTGGCTTAGTGACACTAGCATGCGACTAACAGTCACATCAGCCAGCCTCAGACATCATGTCTCGCCTGGGTGAGTTCAGAATGCCCTTCTGGAATGCACACACCAACAATCTGAGCCAGGAGCAGGGATGTGGTCAGGGAGACTCCAGCCTGTAATTTAACCTGGCCAGTCAGAAGACACTGGGGATGCAGTATCTGTAAGGGCTGAAAAGGGGATGCCTCTTAATCAATTATTCTTTTGTTGTGGATAGTCAAGGGTTTACTTCCGTGGTGAAGTCTAACCATGTTCTCTCTTCTCAATCGAAACTTAATAGATCAGGTTGCTCAGAGCCTTATCCAACCTGACCTTAAATGCTCCCAGGGATGGGGCATCCACCACCTCTCTGGGGAACCTGTCTCAGTCTTCCACCACCCTCACTGTAAAAGAATTTTTCCTTATATCAAGGGAGATCCTTCCTTATATCTAGTCTGTCCTCATCATTCCCATTTGTCCTTTCTCTGAAAGCATCCAGCAGTAAATAGCTAGGAAAGTGCAAAAGAACTAGGAAAAAACTGCAGTAATTCTGTCTTCAAGCTTGCAGTAGCCTTTTGCTTGCTGAACAGAATTTTTGTGTCTGATGTGTATGTTGTTGGTTAGTTGCTTCCATACTAAACCCAAACTGAATTTTTTGTCTTTTCTTGTTCTTCCTGAATTGTCTACTTCCAAAAATCTGGAGACTTTTAGACATGAATTTCTAAGATTAGAAACTTACCAGTTCTATGAATGATAAACCACGTTACACCATTTCTACTCTGACTGTACCTAATGGAATCTGAATTTCTCTCTTTTTTCCCCACTTATTTTATTCCCAGTCCATTGTCCAAAAACTTAATTGAAAGCTTTCTTTATTATATATGCTTCTAAAGGTCTCCCAATAGCAACTTCTCAGGGAAGCAAGAAAAATTATCTACAATAAGTACCACGTTTTGTAGTTGACACAAAAAAATCTATGGCTGCTTTGCTTCAGGAGGCATTTTTTTTCATGTGAGATCAATGTAACTTTTCTGCTGTATTTTTGACATTTGTAATATGCCAAGTCAGTATTTGTAGTATTATTATTCTTCATTAAAAGTTTTTACCATTTTATTTTAGGTTTTTAGTCCCTTAATGACTTACAAGATCCTTTTTCATTAGTTTGCTCCAGTAAGTAGTGTAGCATGATCAAAGTAATATATCATATAGGGCTGGAACTTTGATTTCAGAAATGACCAACCAATCTGTGCTAATAGCTTACATTATCTCCTGAAGGTTTTCAATCTGACCTGTTGTTTTTGAGTCAGTGCAAACTGGCATCTTTCCACGTGGCTATTTTCAGTTAAGTACAAATTTCTCTCCTCTGTTTCTTTTTCTTGTTTGTAAAGATCGTATTGATGATGACCTCAAAATTATTAGGATTTGTCTGTACAGCTTTCTGCACTAACTCCAGGGTATACTTTTTCCTGGACTTTCTTCTGCTTTGGAATTTTTTGGGTTTCTTTAATCTTTAACCCAACACCTCTTCCTCTCCTTCAAGACTTGCCAGGATTCTCTAGATGCTGGCTTTCTCCCAGATAAAAATATCACTACATCTTATTAATCTCAATAGCATAAAAAATATTTTATATTCTACAGAAAAATCTCACATCCCAAACCAAATCAAAATAACAATCTTCAGGAAGCTCCTAAAGGAGTATTAACTATTCTGAACATGTACACTGATGGTATAAGGGCAGAGGCTGATATGTCTATTTTAGATAGCTGTTTGGCATCAGCCATATGGCCTAAATTTTTTTCCTTGGTTGGTTATTGAAACATGTTTTCTTTTTTACATCTTTATTAAGTACTTTTGGGTCTCCATACAATCAGAGCATTCTGTTAGTTTCTTCCTTTGCATTAATCATTTCTCTGCCGGTTCCTTTATTTCCGAGTCAAGAAACCTCTTTAGTTTCTCTCAACCCTCAACTTCCAGTCGAAGAAAACTCAGGACATAAATGGTATATTGGGTGTGTTTTTCTGGCTTTACTCTTTTATTCCGTTAAGAGCATCCCTATTCTCTGGAAGCTGACCTCCAGCTTGTCTCCAATTGTACACAACTAAACTCTACACTGTGCTTATGGCTTAACAAGTGTAAGCTGGCCGCTGTATGACCTAGGTTTTTACTTTTATTTTCCCACTGCTGTGTGCTTTCAGCACCATCTTGTTTCTGGCCACATAGTGTGCATGTCTTTAGGGTCAAAACCTCCTAAAGACTTAATTTTTGTGACATTTCTCCCTGGTATCCAGTGATAGGATGTGAGTGAATGGTTCAAAGCTGCACCATGGAAGGTTTAGGCATTAGCAAGCATTTTTTTTACTGAGAAGGTGGTCAAACACTACAACAGGCTTCCCAGAGAGGTGGGTGGTGCCCCAAGCCTGCCAGTGTTTGGAAAATGTCCTTAACAATATTCTTTAACATTTGGCCAGGCAGTTGGACTAAATAATCTGTGTAGGTCCCTTCCAACTGAAGGTGTTCTATTCTATTCTATTCTATTCTATTCTATTCTATTCTATTCTATTCTATTCTATTCTATTCTATTCTATTCTATTCTATTCTAGTCTAGTCTAGTCTAGTCTAGTCTAGTCTAGTCTAGTCTAGTCTATTCTATTCTATTCTATTCTAAATTTCATTCTAAATAAAGAAGTAAATAAATACTTCTTGCTTTTATACTGAAATAAATACTCCTTAAATACTCATTATGAGAAGAGCTTCTTCTCTGGAGCAACAAGAAAAAGTTTCACACACTAAGTGAACTTGTTCGTGACATAAATCATGCAATCTACTAAAGGTCTTTTACAAACCCACTGCTTGTTGATACAGGTTCAAGGCTCTTGTCACTTGTATTCTTGTATTCCAGACAAATTCAGCTCTAAAAATTCCAACAGATCTGTTTCTACTCAGTATAATTCTCTTAACAGTTTATTTGCTTCGGACACAGTGTAGTGTTTAGTACAAAATAGCCTGAAAGATACAAGCTTTAACTATTTTTGCATAGCAGTACTTGGGTTCTGACAGCCATTCTCCAAATATTGGTATTTGGGGCTATATGATTTATGCATATTATTAACAATAGTATACAAATTATTCTGTTGTGCTGGGAGGGAGAAGTGCACACAAGGTGTTCTTGTGAAGAAAAATAAAGGATTAGAGACTTTTATGAGGCAGAGTCCTCAAAGCTCTCAAAGCTCTCAAAATTAAATCAGAATTTAGAAGAAAAATATGAGAAGCTATCTCCCAGCGTTCACATATTTCATGATATTCTTTTCCTTTCACCTTTTGTATTCTTCATCTTCTCCTATGGTTGCTAAATGACTTCCTGATCTCTAATTTTGACCCTACTCTGAAGTGCATGCTCCTAATTCTGTACTATTATACCTGGATGATTAACTGGCTTGTCAAATAAATCACTATGAGCACTCAGCTACCATTATGAATCTATTAATCACTTTAGCAAAGAAGATGTTAATGCTATTCTGTCACCTTCAGACAATTCTAGAACTGAAACAGGTTGTGGGCTTGAGCTTGCATTCCAGCATGTCTGAACTTGCACACCACCAGCAATACAAAACACAGATTGTTGATAAATCAGCATTTTTGCAGAGACATGGGCTGGAATCAGGCAAGCAACAGCACATGACATGAAGATCTATTTTTAAAAAAAAGGATCTATTGCATGCTTGTCTGCCTGGAGTTGACCAATGACATCATCATCAGAACTCATGGTGAGAAATGGGGGTCATGGTGGCACTTAATGCCATCAGGATGAGCAAAGTCTATGAGCAATGGCCATTGTCACTCCCACAATATCATTACATCAGAGGGATGGCTCTGAAAGGGGCCTGTTTCACCTTTCTTGGATGGGTCATCTGGTCACATCTTTCAGCTCTGAGTGCTGCAGGATGCCTTCTTTCTGTTCTTGGTTTTCCTGAAGTTTCTTCCTTGCTCTAGTCTCTACTTAAGCCCTGCTTTTGCTTTGATGCCTTATTTAAGATCTGCACCAACTCTTGGCTTTTCTACTCTTCATAGTCTCAATCCATCCCCATTAAGGCTTATTCACAATTAGAATGTTACAAATATTTAGTGAAAGTGACCTAATTCTTCTATTTTACCTTAAAAATAAACAAAATGCTCAGAAATGGATTCACGTCCTCTCCCCAAACAGAATTTAGGATTTATTCGTGTGTTAAATGTATTCAGAGATGAAGAAAGGAAATTACATGTTACAGTATATTCACAGGAAATCCATTGACTTAATGGTACCAATAGGGATTTACATTGTAGAGAGATGGAGAATTTTAAACTACAGACTTTGCTTTCATTCAATGTCTTCTTTCAATTCCACCATCTGAGGCTGAGTTTTGACGGACAAAATGGCTACTCAGATTTAGACAGGCTTAACTGGCAGCAGTTTTCGGATTTTTGTTTCTTTTGTGTATCTAACAAATTACGCTTTTATGAGGAAGATACATATTGCACTTTTGGTCTATTTGCTGTAGGAACAAAAGGCATATTGTTTTGATTCATTTTTATAACCCTTGCTAAGAACACTACATATTTCTTTATTTAGACTTAGGCTGACTTTTTACAAATCTCAAGAGAGTGTGAGAAGTTTCAGAAGAGAGATGTTGGGAAAGACATTTCTGAAAGGCTGCATCTTTTGCCACTGAAAAGCATTAACTTTGTTATTGCAAAAGAAAAAGTAGTTCTATTGATTCTCAGTAACTTTTTCACCCTCTGGGAATAAAAGCATAGCTAACTAAAACAAAAAACGTATTTTATGACCAGTAATGAATGGGTCCCTGTACTTGGCTCCACTCTTTAGTGAACGGAGCACCAGGAACTGACAAATTGAAATTGAATTAATAGTATGACCACATTATATTTGGATTCTTCAGTCTCTGGTTTGGGTCTCCGAAGGTAGGAGGAGGACAAGTGCCAGAGATTGAGTACAGCATTCCTTTTATTTAAAAGCTGAGACACTCAACTTCTCTAATGATTAAGGCTGGGGCAAAATATGCTGCATTTGTGTTTTGGTGTATTTTTTTCTACTGTGAACTTGTGTCCAACCCAAAGCACCAGCAGCACAGCACTGCATTAGAAATGCATAGGATTTGCTGAGGCAATTTTATTGGCAGGCATAGAAAGAACAGAATTGCTGGGAGTCAGCAGAGGGCCTCAGAAGGTCCTCTCTTGGAATTCTTCTTACCACTTCTTGGGTCGTGGCAGATGGTTTTCTCTGCCTACCGAGCACACAATATATTAGGAATCCCTCAGCTTTTGAGATGCAGAAACATAATTTGGTTCACTGCACTCCCTTCTGTATGGTAAACCAGGTGCAAATAACTTTCTGCCAATTTAGAAACAATAACAGTAACCACAAAAATAAAAAGTCTCCTTCAGATCAAATAAAACATAAATAAGCTCCAAGGACAGAGTTCTAATTTGAAGACTGGTAGCAGAATCCCATTGGCATCCTATTGGGAGGGCCATTTTAAGAGTTGTGCATATTTTTCTTTTCTAGAGGAGTAATTTATTTAGGCTAATAACATGAAGCAAAGCAATACTTGATGGCAAACTAGTACTTGATTTGCTTGGGAAAAGGTAACTTCAACGTTCCTTTGTGTTATAAGAATAAATTATATCAGCAGCTTTGATATACATTTTTTTCTATATAAGACCATTGCCTCATTCAATATCCAGAATGAGTGCAGAACGCTACAGATCCAGCATTACACATGCTTCTGAGGTTTTGCTCCATAAAAATTCTTGATTTATCTACTGGAACAAAATGTTCCTCATGTAATTTTTCTGCATTTCATATTAGGTATACAGGATACCTATCCAGTTACTGGGATGTCTACTGGAGTATCTCCTGCACTCCAAGGCTTTCAGCTATGTGCTCTAACCTCAAGCTGTGGGGCGGGATGCAATATCTTGAATCCTCTGGACCCTTCTCTCTTACAGAGCTGGAAAACTTCTGAGGATTTGTTATACCAAAGGCACATATTATAAATGCTGTGCACTGCATTCATTCTGTGCTAACAGCTGAGAGTCCTCACAGAGCAAATTACCTCAAAAGTCATTGCCAAAGTATTTATTGACCTGGGTTTTTTCAGTTGCTAACAAGGTAAACATATTTTCATATAAGAAAGCTGCCACCTTAAGTGTCAGCTGGGCCACTGTCCAACAGAACTCGTAAAGGCCACAATTGAATGAATTTTTGAAAGAATTAACATTCTAGAAATAAAGTCATACTAGTACAATAACAAAGTAAGAAAATTAGATGGGAATAGAAAAAATGAAAACAAACCTCTCCATTGGGACTGATAAAATATCCTGAGTAGAAATCTCTTAGAATATACAGAAGCAAATTTTTGGGAAAACTCCAGCTTATTTCCAATGGATCCATTCCTTTTTTCCTACTGAAGTTGATTTTTTAAAAAGATTTTTTTAGCAATATTGATAAGAAGTGCATTACAAGCAATGATTGCTGGTGGCTTAAATGAAGCAGTTTTGCACTTATCATTGTTAAACCAACATGTTAAAAACGGTAAATTAGGCTACATAAATCATTACTATGGAAAATGGGGCAAGAGATGAACTTACTATATGATCTCATTACTATTCCACTTAAAGCAGAATCAAAGAGAGCTTAAACATTCCTGGGTAGCAACCTGTCCAGTTTGCTCTTAAAAACCTTCACTGGTGGAAAATCACAAGCTCTCTAGACAAACTGTCCTACTACTTAACTATCCTTACAGCAGAAGGGTTTCTTTATGTTTAGCCTCAATCTCCCCTGCTGCAATTTTAATCCCATAAAACTGGTTTAAAAATCATGAGATTTTAAAAGTAATATCCCTTGGGATCTTTATATTATTAACCTTCTAGTGTTTGATCCTTTGGGATTAACCTTTCCAAATGTCTCCTAGCAGCCATGAGAACTTGAAGCTTATTTTCTGAAAAGAAAACTGAAAGTTGGATGTCTTGTAAAATAATATTACTCTGTAAACTGTGATTTCAAGGGGAAAAAATCCCAACCAAAATTGCAGGGCTTATAGTTAATATACAAGAGCAGAAAACTGTCCGGGAGAAATACTTGTTGACTTGTGTGCCATATTCTGTTAGTCTACATCATAATTAGGTATGCATTTATACAAATTAATACAAATTTAAGGCCTATTTCAGAACTCCCTTAGACTGGTGAAAATAAGGAGAAGCATTGTAAAAGTCAGTGAAATGTAAACTGATGTAAAGTAAGAATGGATCTCATCCTTAAGAATGCAAAGCTGTGGGCCATCTTTTGTAAAAGAATCACTTTTAAAAATGATTTCTATGAACTGTTTCCACTAAAAGAAATGTTGGACAGAAATAAGCATGCTGTGCATATTTAAGTATTATAAACCATATCAGCTGGAACAAACAAATTTGGAGCTAGATTAATTTTTGAAAGCATTTCTAATGTTAACTAATATATGTTCCTGAAACCTATTTATCAGACAGCATTAATGCAAAGAGGTAATACAGCTTGGCTACATCTCGGGGAAGTTAGACATTTAAGTTTGTTCTCAGTGCAACTAATTACAACTTTAATTTTTGTAAGTAAGAGAGAAAAAAATCAAAAATCAGGCTTAGCCTTTGTAATATGCAATTTTTAACCTAATTAAAGGGCAGCATCTGTCAATCCTGCATTCATTGTATTGTTAGGGAAAAAGTGATCAATGTAGTAGTGCATTTCTTTGCTTTTAGCAATCCTTCAGATCATCAGTTTAGTGCTCTATATTTTCTTTTTCTGACACAGGACTGAAGATGAAGGGCTGTAAGACTTTTGGCTGTGGCTGTACCTTCCTATGCCAAAATTACTTGCTTGTGTACTTGCAGATGTGAATACACTGCTGCTAGCACCCATGCCTGACTTACTTGGGAATTGGATCACTGAAATACTCTGTACATGGAAATAAAGCATAAATCATATTAGAAGGAGAGCTGATGCAGGAGGCACTGAGCTGAAACATGAGTGCTGTTTTTCAAGTGCAATACAAATGATTGGTTTTGACTTACAAAGACACTTGTGACTTCAAATCTGAAGACCAGCAGGACTTTGCAATAATGTCACAGGTGCAATCAGTGACCATGTTAAAGTACCCTGGTTTTAAAGGCTCTTCCATCAATGAGTCCTCAGGGATTCATCCTGACTATCAGTTACCAATCCATTGATCTTCAGGATAAACTGCAAGCCATCTTCTTTGCCATACAATAGATGTCACTAGGGTATAGCAAATGGAGAAGCTAAAAAAGAGGTAATAGACTAGGAAGTGAAAAGATTTGTCCAGTTCTGCCACTTACATACAGGAAAAGGCCACTTTCCTTCCTTGTGTCTCTATTTCTCTTCTATCATTATCTGTGCAGCTAAAAAAAAACATGTGGGCATCTACAACTGTTGTTTTTACTTTTAGACTGGCTACAACAAAAACAAATAGAGGGGAACATATACAGACAATCCTTAGAGTTGTCATTCATTGACTGAACCTTGATGCTCTCTTGCCCCAATATCTTTTCCTTGAATTACATCCTCCTGCAACTATGTAAAGCTGATAGAGCAAGAGGGAAAATGGGTTACAGACTGACTTGATAAACTTCGACAACCATGTTGGACTACTCCAAGGAACAACTGGTCTGATGCACTTTCCACGATATATCCTCCCAGCTTTTGACAGTCAATAATCCAAATAATCATACAATGGTTTGAGTTGGAAGGGACCTTAAAGATCGTGCAGTTCCAAACCCCCTGCCATGGGCAGGGATGCTCCCCGTCTAGACCAGGTTTCTCAAAGCCCCGTTGAAGGCGACCTTAAACACTTCCAGGGATGGAGAACCAACAGGTTTTCTGGACAACCTGCTCCAGTGGCTAACCACCCTCATAGCAAAGAATTTCTTTCTCATAATTAATTGAAACCTTTCCTCTTTCAGTTTAAAGCCATTCCCCTTTGCCCTATCCTGTAAAATGTCCCTCTTTGGCCTTGTAAGATCTGTTTAGATACTGGAAGGTTGCTCTATGTTGTCCCCACACACTTCTCTTCTCCAGGCTGAACCCCAACTCTTTCAGCCTGTCTTGACAGAGGAGGTGTCCCAGCCCTCTGATCATTGTTGTGACCCTCTTCTGGTCTCACTTCAACAGGTCTACATCATTCTTGTGCTGGGGGCCCAAAAGGTGAACACACGACTTCAGGTGAGGTGGAATGGAGGCAGAGAATCTTCTCCCAAAGAATCCAAGAGCCAGAAGCTGTACCTGGATGGTTCTGTGTCTTTTGCTATTTGACTTACACTCAATGCAGTTCTGTGATCTCTTTTTGGAAGCGTTCCTGCTTTCGGCTTCCACTATTCTCTTAGAAAGAAAAGCACAGCAGATGTTAGTATCTCTTTGTGCTGCTTTTGGCTGGGGTAGAATTAATTGTCTTCACAGTGCCTGGTAAGGGGCTGTGTTTTGGACTTCTGTAGGTCTCGTTTTATAATAAACACTAATTTTTCATGAAGACATACACCTCAGCCAAAGGTCCAACACGGGACCCACACAAAGTGAGCGTCTGTGTTCCTTCCCAGATGCCTAGCACAGGAATATTCTGGAAAGCAGATTTGATTGCTTCTATGGTGCTCTGTCTCTCATATCTACCCAGTAGCTTACTTGAGAGTAATGGCTTAAAGGAATAAAGACAGTGCCTGACTCCCTGTGTGTCTGACCCTTCCTTAGCTGTGAATCAAAGAATCACCAGGAAAGCATAACCCAAAGAAAAGCAGATGCTCAAAGAGAAAGATTTTGATTGATTTAATGAAACGTTCTAAATGTTTCTCTTCTGCTGGAGCATGCCTGTGACCTATCCCTCACAATAAACAAAGAAAAAACTCAGGCATCACAGGCCGCTAAAACAGTAGTTTCGTTATGCTGAATTTATTTATCCACCAAGATATATTAATTCTCTTTTTGCTGGAATATCCATTTTAAATAAGACATTAATATATTGCAGAACTGTATTATATTATAATTATTATTATATTATACTATATTATATTATATTATTTATTATAATAGTAATAAAGAACTATCAGGCTGGAATGTCTATCAGGAATTGTGTTCTGATTTTGTGTCAAAATTAAAAAACCCAGATATTTTTGCAAGAATATTTCTTGTTCATCTTGTGAAATAATGCAAAAATGACGAGGACTACTACTACTTCTCTACTCATAAAAAGATGATGGAGACCAAGTTCTGTGAGACTAAACAAACAGAAAAACATTAGTCTGGAAAGACCCCAACAGAGAAGTGAAACCCATTCTCTGCTGGAGCTATTAAAAATAGTGAGGCAAAACTTGATGTAGACCAACCTCCTTCGGTACAGGCACACTCCATTTGTTATGAGAAATAGCCCAATTATGCTCCATTTCAGCATGCAGAAAAATGATCCAACCAGGTAACCATAGATAATAAATCCAACATGTTCCATTGGTTGCTAGACCGAGGCAATTTAGCCCAAAAGAAAACGAATTGTTTTAGTCCTCACTGAGGAGAGATCCAAGACATTGGTGTAGCATGACTACGTCCCAGTTCAAACCCCATTGCTGAGAGGAATAAAAGAAAAAGAATTTGATTTCTTGTTTAATATGTAGCATAAACAGAAAAGCTCCTTTGTAGCATAAGTAGACATGAGAGACCCCCCTGATCTATTTTTTGACATATCCTTCAGAGCTCAAAATCACAGCTGGGCAATGGGGTTGAAGCAAAGCCCCCTGAAAGGGCTTCCAGTTCTCACTTTTCCCAAGTACCTGTATCCTTTAAGTAGTAGAAAGATAGCTGATGATCTGGGGTCATAAAGCAGTTCACATTCTAACGCAGTTGCATTTCTCTAAGTAGAAGCTTCACTTCCAGTTCTTGATCTCAGCAGTCATCCAGCTCCCTTCCACCAGCTAGGAGCTGAAGTGTGAGCTGGCTTCTCTTCAAGGATAAAAACTTCCTAAGATGAATGGTGAAATGAAGGATGCCAGAGTTTTTATGACGTGGTGGAAGAAAGGCTATACAGTATATTTCTAGTTTTCTTGTACAGTTTGTCAGTCACTGATGTGAGGTATTCTCTTACTATTTTGAAAATGCTTTCCTGCCTAAAGACTCTTTTCTGAAAAGGAACATAATATGAAGTTTAAATCTCAAAACACTTCATAGTCATATACCTTGTGATTTAAGATTGCCTCTACTTAATGGAGAAGAAAGGAAAAGCCTGAAGAAATAATAAATGCTGTACTGCACAGCAGTATTGAATTAGACCCTATAATTCCCAGTTTTGCTGCAAACCATGCTCAGCAGAGGAGCGTTGGAGACAGCATAACAAATGCTGAAGAGATTAGAGTTTTGTTAAAGGAGCAGAGACATAATTCTTTATCAAACCCCAGAATTTACATAAAGAAATGTGACCGAGTGATAGATTCTGGAAAGCACAGGAGAAGTAAGAAAACTCTTAAAGCTTCTCCTGTCTGTCACAGCTCTTGCTGCTGAGTGACTGGAGATGACCTAAGGTATTGATGGCTGTGGACCTTTTGCCATACATCTGAGAAAGACAGAAACGGAATGGGACAGAAAAAAAGCCCCATCTGCTGCATGTTGATCAGGTAGACAGAGGAGATGTGATGCTGCTCTTTAAGCCTAGTGCTTCTGAAGGGACACATTTCAGATCTGTTATGACCCCCTGGAGGCACATTGGCATTTCTGGTTACACACTCATCGTTATGCTTTTTAGTTTCTGGCTTAGCATAGCAATTACAGTAGTATACCAAATGTTACCAAGAACTTTATCAGAGTGTTTGAAAAGGTACAAACTTTACCATGTATGCTGGTAATACCAGTGGTGGACATGCACACGTGGGGAACTGGAATGTCAAAACAAGGTGTGCTGGGGTCCTTTATTGGGACATAATTCTGCCCCTGAGTATTTTGTAAGAAATTCTAATTCTCTTTTGCTGTAAAGTGAAACAAACTGCAATGCAGGCTATTGTACAGACCTTTGAAATGTGCTATATATATAACAAACAAGCTACATTGCTGATGACCTCTCTCTGTAGCATTTCCACCGAAGGCAGGTTAAAATGCAGTTCCTTTTTCTTTCAACTTTATTTAAAACTGACACTAGAGATTTTATTTTTGTAAACTGCTTGAAAAGCCTCTTGATTATTCCAGCATGATGCTGTTCTCATGGATACAGTAGAAAATAATAACTTCTAAATTACTGAGTGTTTTAGCTCATAAAATTTCAATGTATAAACATACTGTATGCCATGTTACTCCTGTTGGGAACTATATAGATTATTCTGATAAACTCAGTAGATGTCCTTCTATATACTATAATAATGTATTTCATCACTGTCACATAGTGGCTACTGTTCTTCTCTACCTAGTTGAACTTTCAGCTTCTTAAAGGGAATCACAGCTTGGTTTCTTTTCCTTTGGGGGTTTCTTTTCCTTCCTCATTAGCCAATGGAAAGCCAGAAACATTTAAGACAGTGCAGGCTGTATTTCAAGTGGAAATCCCAACAAGGAGTTTTTGTCTGGTAAAAAAAAGGTGTGTTCTTCAAGCAGATTAGTATCCTTACGGAATCCCAGATAAACAACTTTCCTTCATCTTTGACATTTCACATTCAGGGATCCACTCCGTTGCCATTTTTCTTTGCTATGCTGCTGGCTTTGCCCCTTATCACGTTAGTTATATCACACATTTGGCAACTTATGTGGAGCTACTCAATGAGAAAACCAAACATTTCACAGAATGTGATGAGTTCTCTAAGATTATCTACATAATGTTTTGTTGTTTTGCTGTTCTACATACTAAAAAATTTCAGTAATGAGAAATATTCCTAAGGTTTCCAGAAATATTATCATTTCAAGCAGATTTTTAAAATTATATGATGAAAGGACACATATTATTCTGCGGATCTTTTCTCACTACTTGCTTTGGATGAACTTTGAAGTTCTTATCTTTGCAAAATGGGCTTTTCTATTTCACAGAAAATGCATTTTTACTAGAATAGAACTATGTTCCACATGTATTTTTAAAATACCCAGACCACAAAATCTTCTTTTCCATCTGAACCCACCACAAAAATCTACAGTCTTTCTATTGACTGACAGCTAGAGTATTTAAGAAGAATAAAAAGTGGCTGAATACCTTTAAAATTAATTTATTGGGTTTTCTTGTCATACGTTGTGATTTTTGGGAGACTTTCAAATACCACCCTGATGACACTGTGTATGTCTCTCTCAGTGGCACAGTTTGACTCAGTTATCCTTACTCTAAAAGCTTTTGATGTCAGCTGTGATAATTGGAGTTGTTTATGCTGTATTAATCTAGGAGACTACAGATCAAAACTGCCAGAGTGTGAGATCGAGCTGACTTGGAAGAAATGAATTCTACAAGACCAGCTGCCAAAATTGCCATAGAAACATTAGGAATGGAGGCTATGAATATGCCCCATCTGATTTTTTTTTTTTTTCTCACGAGGCAGAAACCGTCACAGAGTTAGTCATGTTGATTCATGTCTAACCACTTCAGTGTTCTTTTTTCTCATTGTGTTTTGTTTACAAACTGACTGAGGTGCTTGTGGTACAGACTAGGACTACAGGCTCTGAAAGGCACTGCTGTGGGGTTTGGCAGAGCCTGGATATTGGTGAGGTAAAAAGCCTTTGACAGCCTCCTTAGAGTCCAGGTAACACTTGGAGCCAAGGGATATTGCTGTCCCCTGGGCTGCAAAGCTCAGCTTTCCCTCTCTCTGAAAACAATAGTGTCCAGCATTACCTCAATGCCAGAGGGAAGGAGCATCCATCTTCATCCCAGTGCTTACTGCACCTAACGATCAGAGATTGCCCAAGATGTGGGTGGCTTTTGGACAATATCTGCACGTGCAAAGGTTGCAGCTGCAGTTAACCAGATTCCAAAGTTCCTACAGAACACATGAAGTGTTGCAAACAGCTGAATCTCTGTAACTAAATTACTCCCTTTGGTTGTTAAAAGTTAGGAAATTACACCTTTGGTCAACATGCTGAGCATATTTACCTGAATTTCATGGAAAACTGAAATGTTTGAGCATATTTGGTTTTAAGCTTCCAAAGCATTAGGAAAAAAAAAAAAAGCTCTTTAGGTGTATAAAAAAATTTGAATAAAAAATATCAACTTAAAATTGAAAATTTAACACAATACTGAAAACCTGAGTATCAATGCTCTGATTATTTTTTTCTGTAGCTGCACGACAAAAATAAACCTGAATTTTATTTTTTTTAGAGATGAAAGAGCCAAGATTAGGTATTTAAGTCAGGTGGTGCTCATCTAGTTTTGCCGGTCAAAAGTGATACTATAGACTAGGCCCATCTAATCTTGCAAAGAATCAGAAAACAACTGAACAACTCTATGGAGGAAAAATTCCCTAGGGCTTATAAAAATAAAGTCTCTTGCTTTGGCTGAAATACTATTCAAGTCAACTGTGAGGGCCCCTGAGGGCCTTAATTGGAGAGGCCAGCCTCACCCAGGGTCTCCCCCTCCTACCTACAGACCCAGGGCTGTACCTAAGCTCAGCCTGGGGCTCTTAGACCTTGCATGAGCTACGGTCAAAGGTTGTTGGCCTCTACTACAGTAGAGTTGTGCCAGGCAAAGCATCCTGATGTTTCTGACCTGTGGCCTGACTTCTTGACTGGCATGGTGATTGCCAGCCTGGGTCAGGTCCTGGCCTCCCCTATCCCTGCCATGGTCAGGAATAGCCTATTGCACCAGCTGCACTGTTAGTTTAGCTTTCAGTATTCCTATAATACAATGAAACAAAAGTGAAGGAGCAGGTATGTGACAGATTATGTTCTCTTTCAGTTACTGCTAAAGTCAAAACTGACTGCACTTCAAAGCTGATTCAGGCTGGAGAATATCAGTCAAGCTCACAGACAGACACCTGGAACAACAGGCAAAAATTGTTATGATTTGTGGAAGATACATGACTTGGTGATAATCAAGATTTCCTTTTTTTGTGGATAGTGGAAGAAAAGAGGAAGGGAATAATCCTCTTAGGTGACAGAAAACACATTTGGATAAGTGTACCCTTCACAAAATCAACAATCACTAAAAGCCTCTGGAACCTCCCCTTTTTCCCCCATATGGATTAATCATGTAAGCGTTCTAACCTTAAAAATTGCTACAAGTGGTCTTTCTCTGTGCTTTGCATTGCCTAAACTTTTTGGTCCCTTTTCATTTTCATTCCTTCACTTTCAGGTAGCGTGAAGCTGTTGGTCTGAATACCTGGAAACAATAAGACACACGCAGGCAAAACTGAAAAGACTTTTCTGACAAGGCAAGTCAATGAGTAACTTTATGGTTGAAATGTTTACATGTAAACCTCTGTATCTGGGATAATACTGGTTGGTTTAGAATGTCAAATCTTACTTTAATTGAATGCGCTCTTGTTTTTCACAACAGCATTAGAGATGGCATAGTTCATGAAAGGTGGTTAGTGGAAGCTCTGTTAGAATTATCCCTTTGGGGAAGTCGTGTGGGAAAGCAGTGATGTCTTGAAAAACACCTCATTCATAGTCAGCTGGATCCTACACACTGAACATCAGCTGAGGCTGTAAGAGTTCTGGATGAATACTTAAGAGCAAATATTAGTAAATCCAAGCAAGGGCATTAGACTATCATTGATGAGGTAAATCCCCATATATAATAGAATGCAGAAGTTTCACTCATGAACACACATAAACAGCAGGTAACTCCTCACTGTGCTAGTATAGTAACAGAGCCCATAGAGAGTCATTTTGTTAATATCCTGGGCTGGAAGAAGTTTGAACTCACACTAAGTTTTATTGGCCTAGGATACAAAAGAGTCTATCAGGGATAAGAATTGCAGCTGTTTTACTATTTCATCAACATATCCTAAATTTAAAAACATTATTTAGTGCCACTACCAAGTGTCTGTTCCTATTCTCCCTTTTTCATTGCTTTTTTTCCCTTTCATTGGTCCTCTACACGCCTCCTCAATTTTTAAAAATAATAAAATCAAAACACAAAAAAAAAAATAGGTAAGCAACATAAACTGGGAAAGGCCCTTGTAGCAGAATGAAAATCAAGGGAACAAAATAATTTTTTGTGAGGAAGATGGATCATAAAAGAACTCTCATATAGAAAATATAGAGGAAAAGTTCAAATATGAAACAGAATGAGCAAGAGGCAGATGAGCTGAGGGAGCCTATAGGAGATGTGGACCTGGCTGCCTCTGTGAAAAGGGCTCCTCCACCATAAAAATATTTGGGTGACATTTTTTGCAAATTATCTTACTGACAATTCTCTAGTGTATATCCAGAATTCCCAGAGAGATTAAATGTGACTTCATGTGACTTAGAATATCCTTCCTATCAGTTCTCTCTAACTCTAGGACCTTTGACCCAGAGTTAATGTGTTTTCTCATAGGACTGAGCTCCTATGAGCTCAGTGTGGGTAGCTAGTGCAGGTAAGAAGACAGATTTAAACAACCCCAGTTCAAAAGGCAAAACCTTATAAAGTAGTTAAATCTAATGTGAGACTTTTTATAACGCTGATAGGACAGCACTGCCTGAAGTTTGAGACAGGAAAAAACCAGGTACCTTTCAACTGAATTTTTTACACTTTCTGGACCTGGCCTTGCTGTGGATAAAAGATTTCGTATTGTTAGTGCTACACATTTCTGTGTTCTGGTCTACTCCTTGACAATACAAAAGTCTAATTCTCTTTGTTCTCTCCTCATATGGGCCTAATTAAATGTTTCCTCAGGAGACAGAAGTACACAACTTATTACTTTTTTTCAAAAGCGAAACTTGAAGGATTCATCAAATTGCATCCAGGTCTATGTTTCTTGACTAGCCCCAGAATCTTTTTCTCTCTCTGGAAGCAACACTGTTTTATTTCTCCATATCTATGTTTATTTAGCTGTATAATTGCATGCAAGAATGAATTAAGAAATGTGCATTCCAGTCTGAACAGAAAACAGTGAATGAACTTTGCAAACGGGCTTTTTGAAAAGAGGCAAAAGCACTTGGCTGCATTTGCACTCAGTGAAAGTATTGCTTTAGTGTGATTTAATATTCTATTAATCAGACAGTAATTTGTACAAGAAATCGTCTTCGTCCTTTGGCCTTTGGATTATTCAGTCTTGCTCTGACAAGATAGCCAGTTGAAGTGAGTTCTTCTGGGTCCTCCATTGTACATCTTCTGGATAAATCTACAGTTCAGTGTGGTAATCAAAAGGTTAATGCAGGATGGTTCAGACGGGTTTAGTCAGAACAGAATAGTTAGAGCATCTCTCCTTTTCTGTACTGCCTTATCTGCAAATGTCCAGCCTGCTCAGCTTCTCTTCCAATATGCAGCCTTGACATGACAGTAAGCTTGGGCTGGAAATCCAAAGGATGTGTCTAGGTTGTAACTTCTGCAGTGTTTGGCTAGTGAGGCGCTGCACATGTTTTCAGATCGGGGACCATCTCACAAGACAGACCACTTTGTAATATCCAGCCTCCTTCAAATCGGGAACCTAAGGCAATAGATGGCAGTGTTGTACTAAAAACTTTGGCTGGCAAGGAAGGTGACTTCAGGGTCCTGCTGATGGCACCCTGTATCACCGCTGCAAGAAGAGGGAACCTCTTCTCTGTTGAGTGCATACCCCCGCTGTGGTCCCCCTCCACCAGGGCTGCGAGGCTGCTCTGCACCCCTCCCGTGGTTCAGTGCTCCCGTCAGAGCTGCATCGATAGAGAAATAGGTTCATCACTTCTCTTCTCTCCTTTTGATCTTTTGTTTGTAGTCTGATGATTAATAGCTCCAGGTGAGTAATAACAAAGGAGAAAAGTTACTTGTGTGTGCTGCTGTTATTGAATAGCAGACAGATTAAATGCTGCGTGATGCTGAGTTTTCTAAATGAGAGTATTTACTCGAGTTTGCTTCCTTCTCTTGTGTGTGTTTTTTATGCTGGTAGGGAGACTTCATTAATCAATAGGTTTTACAAGGGACTATGTATTTTAGCAGCAAATTGTCAGTTACAATTCTTTGCTGCTTAGTTTGTCCTCCAGCACTGTTTACTTCATTGTTCCCTATTAATCAAAGCAGCAGAGGTGAGGACAGCTAGGAAAACTTGTGCCGGATGTTTCTGTTCCTTCTTTTATTCTGTGATTTGTTATTCTGCCCATCTCTCAGAATCTTCCTGTGCTTACTCAAGTGGATGTATGTCATCATCCCCAGGGTTACAAGAAGAAAGCGCTGATTTTTAATTTCTACTGAGCTGAAGTCTCAATTTTTTTAGCTACGACAATGAAAGCCTCTATTTTGCAGTTTTGAGTGTTTCTGTACCAAGATGTTAAAAATTGAGTCTCATAGCCCCCTCAAAGGCAGGTCAGCCTTGCCTAATTTGGCAGTCGAAGCAGTAAGTCATGGATTTTAAATGTCTTGTCCAAGGTCACGCCACTGCTCAGTAGCAGAACAGGGACTAGGATCACCTCTCCATTTTGTTTCTTCTCCTCTACCCAGATTTAGTCACCAGACTGCACTAGAAAATACGATTTTCAAGTACAATTAAATCTTAGAAACTGCAGGCAGAATGCTCTTTTAAGTCCCAGTGATAAAAACACTCACTGAGCAATGCTGATCTACTACATTTCCCAGATGGAAAGACTACATTTCCCTCATCAAAATTTCTCCCTGAATAAGAAAGTCTATGTGTAGACCTCAATGATTTCTTTGCCTTCTTACTGTCTTTCCTGATACTTTATTTCACTTTCAAATATTTCTTTCACTTCCAAATAACACTGCTGTAGATGAAGAAACGTCGTTAATGTAATGGAGGCAGTTCAGATTCTTGAAACAGAATAGTCATACCAAAACTTCCAAGGCTTTAGGCTCTCAGTATTTTGGAAAGCTGGCAAAATGCAAGACTTTTAATCAAAAAGAGATTAGCCAAATATTTTTCAGTTTATCAAGAATGTAATAATTGTACAGTGGTAATTTTGCTGCCATTGTTATTTCTTTCTTGACTTTGTGCGTTGGTCTCACTCCTGGAGAAGAGAGGAAATATAACAGCACACTGTAACAGTCCATTTGGAAATTGCCTTGACATGCAGCCTGTGAAAAATGTTGTCTGAGTCCTGCAATGTTATTGCTCTCCAAATCAACTAGAAATAGATTGAACAAAGAGGGCTGGTAGAAAAATTCAAATGCATGACTGTGGAGAGAGACTTATGGTACCACAAGAAAACTTTGTGATGGAAACTACCATAGGCTAAAGTTCCAATTAAGATGAGTGTGGAAGGATTGAGTGACTGAGAGAAATATACATATATACCTGTGAATTTATTGAGATTTGCAAATTAGTATTTTCACTTATACTTTAGCCCACTTTTTCTGCATCTGAGACCTCCATTTTTGCTACATAAAATCGTGTGAAGCAATCAGTGCTACATGACTTTTTTCAATTTGTCACAAAGTAGGCACCATAAACATTTGTGATCAAGCAGAGATTAACAAAATTTAATCATATCAAAAATGTTCTAATATCTAAAAAATTCACATCAAGATCTTCTTGCAGGTAATGCCCAAGAAGGGGAAAAAACATCTTTGAGTGTATTAGTTATTGAAAAGTACTTTCCCAGCTCTTAATCCTGGGATGAAAATCTACCAATGTGGCTTGATAAAAGAATGACTAGAAATGTTTGGGAAAGGGGAGAAAAGAGGGAAAGGAGAGCATTGTGGAGTCAGTCAGCTTATTGGGAAAAGCACATCAAAAGATAATGACCAAAGTGTTGTGTCTCTGTGTAGAAGTTCGTGACTTTTGGCAAGTGTCTTAGGAAAGTAACAAAGAAGACGATGAATGAAAATGGAAAATATTCAAAAAAAGGATTGAATTAGTAAAGCATATCTAATGTCTGATCTACTGAGTTGCCTTTAGAAATTATATTTAATGATGCACCAAAGAAAATGAAAGAAGAAATTGGAATATGAAATTAAATGTCTGAGAGTTCTTTAGGAAAACTAGGTAATATTTATTTTCCCAGTTGCCCTAAAAAGCCTGTGCATCAAAGTCCTGCAGAGCAGTGGATCTCTCTGAAAAAACTTTTGCTGTTCTTCGTGGCCAGAGTGGTCATTTAGCTTTGGTCAGTAAAACCTACTCAAAATATCCTTTACCACTGAAGTCAGCAGGAGCATAGGAGCTGAAATACTTGTTTCAGTGTTACATTCCAGTTTTTCTGTCTCCTTTTCAGCAATGATCAGTAACAGATGCATCAGAGACAGAGGATCATAGAATGGTTTGGATTGGAAGGGACCTTAATAATCATCTTGTTCCAATCCCACTGCCATGGGCAGGGGCACCAGGTTGCTCCAAGCCCCATCCAACCTGGCCTTGAACACTTCCAGCGATGGGACATCCACAACTTCTCTGGGCAACCTGTTCTAGTTCCCCAACACCCTTGAAGTGAAGGGTGAACCCTTGTTCAAGCACTGCACACTGTAGAACATGTATATAGTGCAAAATTCTGCCCTAATCTGGGTCTAGCTAAAAGTAGGTTTATGTCCCAAAGCATGCAGATTGAAATTTATGAAATTAATAGCAGCACTAAGATATTAATCCATTTTTACTCCAATAATTTTTTGAAATGTAATGTTAAATATGCCCCGATTCTCTATACTTGCAATGGGGCTATTCATTAAAAAATAATCAAATGTGTATGTTTGTAGGCCAGGCCTGAGGTCTTTGAGAGTTCAGAGCTTTGGAAAGCTTTCTGCCATAACTGAATTAGAGGCTAAGAATAATAAAACGGATACAAAGTTGCAGAGTGGCATAGCAACCAAGAAGAAAAACGAGATTTTGCACAGACTAAGCTCTGGCAGGACCAGGCAGCCTGAGCATGACTGTAACGGTATATTAAATTTCATAATAACTTCTGGAATATTGCCTTTTGTGTTGCCTTCAAATTTAGGTTCTTTCTGTTTTCTTGTATCAGGAACTATCTCAGTTTCCCCAACAGTGAAATGTTGTTCAATTAGTGAATTGCTTTTTGAGAAGACTTCTGGTAAATGGGAAGTGCTTCATATTGGCAGTCAAGGCTACAGAATAATCATCTAGGAGATTTTTCTGAAGGTCACATTGATTTAGTCATTTGCAGCCAAATTGGACAAAGCAGAGGAGATTGTTTTGTCAGCAACAGTCCTGCACTAGGATGAAATTCAGCCATACACAGAGGATCAGAACAAAACTTAAAACAGTTGAATCTTGTTTGGAGATGCTAAAGGGAATTTAATTGATGCACAGGGATTATGTGGTGCTTTTATGAAATTCACAGATACTGTAGGGGAACATAACCAACACCTAAACTGGAACTACTAAACATTTTCTTTCTTTATTTATTTGAATTAATTATGGTAATATTAGAGGGTACAGTTATTGGATAACAGTTACTGCAGGAAGATGAAACCTGAAGTCACTATTGAGCAGGAAAGAAACCTTTACATTCAATCTTACAATGCAATCAGTGGATGTCTTCACTAAAAAATGCCTGTTTCTATTGTGTATTCTACACTGTATTCTATTGTGTATTCTATATTCTATTGTATCTAGTCTTACATTCCACTTTCTGTCTCTTTATTGACAGGTGTTGTGAGGTGAAAGGTGAGAGCAGATGTACTAATGGAACTATGATTCAGGTTTGCAAGTGTAATTTCTGGCTTGATCCCAAACTTTCAGGGTAAATTACACAAGTTTGGCTTCTGTCTTACACCCACTGAATGAGATGTGCTTTTTCCAAAGTTTATTTCCTTCTAATCAGTACTTAGATATACTAGAGCAGACTTTGTTTGTCACTGGACTGTGGATGTCCTAGTAGCTTCAAGTCCCAGTGTGAGTGCTGAGCGATTCGATACATAAAGCAGCTAGTAAAGCCCTGTAACATTGTTTAGGGGCAATTTTTGGCCTGACAAAAGTGATCATAAGAACTGCATCAGAAAGTATTACATATTACCGCTGCTAACATATTTTCCCAGTAAAGAGAATGAGGAGACTGCCTCTTTAAAAGCGATTCTAATTCTGTGGCAGATCCAGCATTTTCTCCAAGAATAAAGATAGAAATTGAAATTACTAGAAATCTCTGTAAAGAAGAAATCAACATCTATGAAATCAGCAGTTTTTAAAATAATGATACTTTTTTCCTCTTTTGAAAAGTATCACTTTGAAAACATTAATGGTCAATAGATTCTTATTTGACTAAGTTTGATTATCTCTGATTTTACAAATGAAGAAACAAAAATCTTGACTTTCACTGAAATCACAGGACAATACCACTTTTTATGCAAAGTGAAGTTCATCACTCTACTGCTTAACTCTGAAAAAAGTCTCAGTGACACAGAGATTCCTGTGTGAGAAAAGAAGACTGTGGAATTCATATTTCATCATGAAATTAACTGAACTATAACTTCTGACTTCTGGGTCAATCAGCTTCTGGCAATATTTCATATTTCCACCGCCTCTTTGGTTGTAGAGCTCACCTTTGACAGCATTTTTGCCAGTTGAAATACCAAGAGAGACTAAAACTGGGCCTGAAGCACCCCAGAAGCATCTGCTTTCTCAGTGAATTTAGAGGATTCTGTGTCATAAGCTGAGCCAGTGAGGTTTTGAAGATTGAGTAATCCTTCTTAGCCTTGTATCCTGCAGGGAAAGGGGCTTGGAACAACATCTAACAGCTCACACAAATGAAAAGATTCACTCAAAGGCAAAGCTGTTCACTCAAGTAGTTTTCTTTTCTGAACTTCTGCATTGGCTCTTAGGACTTTACTATTAGAAGAACAGAAATGGTTATATTAGGGCATCTAAATCACATTCCCCATGTTGTTCCTCATGAAATTGTATAGAAATTCTTGAAAGAGGAAAGAATCTTAATTAAATATATAGTATTATAAGGCACCATAATCCAAGAAAATAAAAGTAATATATTGCAAATGTGAGTGGAGAGGAAAACGAAATGAAAAATTGAGCTATTATTATTGTATTTTACAGCTCAGATTCAAAATCTGTAGATTTCTGCAGATGAAGTGAACCATCCCCTTGTGCTCTTGAGAAGTTATTCTTTGGGGTTGTATGTGCTTATGTTTCTCTCTTCCTCTCCATGATTTCTTGTCTTAATTACATACAATGTTTTCCTTTTTGGCATATGTAAGGATAGAAAAAGCTCTGTCTCAGGAGCTCCTAGCGTTCATTAGTGTTGCACTTCACATTTGGGGATGGTTCTGAGAAGAGGTAAGAACAGTCATGAATTTCCTGATTGAAGGCAGTTTCAGAGTTTCAGAGGTGAGACACAAATTTAGGTTCTTTCTGCTTTCACACAGTTTCCCTTAAATGCCTGGGGAATTCTTCTTCAGGAAGTTTATTACTGGTTATTAGTGCTCTGGTATATCAAAAGGACATAGTGAGGGAAATCTGCCTTCAGGGCTTGCCTTTTTTTGGAAGAACATATTCGTGTTTTGCTCTCAAAAATACAATTTATCAACAGAGTGCACATTAAAGTTACACATGGTTAAAGACTTGCTGGTAAAACTTTTACTTTAAAAATTGTATTTTTGAATGATACCTGCCTCATACCTTCATTAAAAAAAGAAGTTAAAAAACCCAAACCAAAACATCTAACTCCAGAACCTGGTGATTTAATGTCTAAAACGTTTTTATTTTGCAGCAATTTTCAACTGAAAATTAGTCTGACTATTGTATTTTGCTGCCAAAAAGTTAGAAAAAAACCTTTCAGAATACATCAGAGGAAATAGTTTCAGATTATCTCCTCTTAAACAAG
Organism: Falcunculus frontatus; assembly: GCA_013398115.1. Classification (NCBI taxonomy): domain Eukaryota; kingdom Metazoa; phylum Chordata; class Aves; order Passeriformes; genus Falcunculus; species Falcunculus frontatus. The sequence goes on along the minus strand of VZRV01003334.1, from coordinate 721,121 downwards.
AGGAAATTCCACTATAACAACTCTCCTTATAGAGGGTTGTTTAGCCATTTAAAAGATTTAACATTGTTACTGATATTAGTAGTCATAAGCCAGACTTTTCCTAATTCTAAAATGAGGAAAAGTTTGAATTTTTGAGAATTGCTGAAAGCAGCAAAACAAACAACCTAACTTCTAGCCTAGCAAAACAAACGTGACTATGGTAAATATCGAGGTGTCTGAAAATACACCAATATGGCAGAATAGCAAGAGGAAACACCAATAAAGAGAAAGCGGTTGAAGCCTAACAGTTTGGAAAATATTCAGTGTGTGTTTCTTAATATTAGAATATTTAAGAGCAATCCTTTTTTTTCTCTGTGTTGTATTTGTGTATTTAGGACTTTTCATCACATTATGAATTTCCCTACTTTGCATCACAAAAATGCTTAACTGTCTCTTCTGTGTAAAACACAACACAGCACTCTGATGAGTTTTTGTAATTGTGTGAAGAAAATTGTGAGAACAGAGTCCAAGGGCAGCTGAAACTGAAATCCAGATGCTGTGGGCTTTGTCTCAGATATGTTAAAAAGTACCTCTGGGTGAAACAGTACTGTGTTTGTCCTTGAAACGTCATCTTTGGCTGTGTTCTTACGGGCTCTCTGAACACGGGAGGAGAATACTGTGGTGGCCAGGCAATAAAGGCAGTTGGTACAAGAGACAAATTGAAAAGCTCAGAAAAATACTCACTTCATGCTGAATTTAAAAAAAAATATCATAGAGTAGAAATATTTGCAGAAAAAACTATCTACCAAATAAAGCAGACAGTTTTCTTCAGGTCACCTTTCTGACATTTTTCTTATCCAATGGGAAATAGCTTGTAATTTTGAAAATTATTTTTGTAATAAAAGAATTGTTGAAAAGTTTTATTGTCAAATGACCATCAAAGCATTTCAACAATCTAGAAAGAAATTAATACTTCCATTTTTTAAATATAATTTCCCCTTCTATTTCAGCTGAAAATATTCACCGAACTTTACCTGAATCCTGTGGTTTCTGGGAGATCGGGACTTCATTTTACTGCTTGTGAAAAAATGTCGTCAAACCCTGGTCTTTAGCCTTAAAAGCATTTTAAAAGTGCATATTAAAAGTTGTTGCAGTGTATCCTCTGCCAGCAAAGCCTGGTATAGAGTCTCATATCAAAACAAAGGAAAGCAAAAATTACTGAATTTTCTACTTGCAACTTTCTAAGATTAAAGAAAGGCTATTTACTGAAAACAAGAATAAAACCTATTCAGGAATAAATAAATGAACAGTGTTTTGCTTCATCTGTAAGATGCAACTAAAAGGGACTGAACTGTGTCCAAAACTGCTCCGGTGTGTGTTTCTGAGGTAAATGTCACTGCTTCTGCTAGAGTTTTCTTAGCACTTTCTTCCCAGTTTGATGTCTGCAAGTACAATGTATGTCTAATTACCTATAGAAGCTGACAATCACTGACAATCAACCAGTGCAACACCATTGGCTGATTTTTTTTCGTCATTGAAAACGCATCAATATTTCAATTAAATCTACTGGGAAAAGAACTATCAGGTAAATTTTTGCAAGTATGTTCTTGTTTTCGTACATTCGGTTCTAGTAAATAAATGGTATGAAATCCTGCCTGCTAATCCTCAACGCTTCTCCTTATAATCACAAATCTTCCTGAACTTCAGGCCTTTCTGAAACCTCATGAAAGTGTCCATCTCAAACTTGCAGCTTGTGCTTGCAAGTGTAAGACCAAACTTCCACCAAGTCTTGTAGAAAATATTGGTACAAATACTGCTCCTTTAATGGCAAAATTGGCAATTGCTAGCAGCTAAGTTTCTTTGCCAAAAATTAACTGCAATAAAGCTTAAAAACATGGCATATATTCACAACAATATATTGTAATTGGAAATACATGTTGAGGAGGGAATATCTAGATTATGTTGAAAACCGCCACATTTCTGCATAGCCTTTGTAATTGCAGTGCTCCTATTATCCTGAATGTGTCTGACTGATTCATTGCCATTAAATCAGGCATTAAAAAAATCTCATTTAATAGCAGAAACATGTCTTGAAATTTAAATACAAATATCTTGATGCTCATTTCCAACTTTGTTAGACAACTTGTTAGCAACTACACGTAAGGTCTGTAGATAAGAATAACCTAACTATATTTGTTCATACATTCTACAAGGAGCTGGATATTGACATTTAAATTTTAAAATTAGTTAGGAATCAGATGCAATACATCACAGCTTCTTCCAATGTAGACGTTTACAACATTCCATAAGGGCAATAAGTATTTATATACACATTTTATAGAATAAGCAAACAAGGCCAAAAGAACCCAGCTATAAACATAACTTCTGATGAACTCGGGGCTCTCACATCAATTTCTTCTCTTTTTGTGCTTGATCCCAGTGACTATATTCTGATTGGCTAGATGAGTTTTTTGAATGAAGTCCCTTATCTCTCAAATTACAGCAAGTATGTGTGAGGCAGTGGCTGAAGTTCAGTTCCCCTAATGTTTCATTCCAAGGAAAAAGTTAGGATCCTGTCATTTGGCATAGTAAGTTTAAAACTCCATGTTTTCCTATAATAAAGAATGCACAGTTTTCACTAATCAGAAGAAAGTAATTTATGAACATCTGGTGAAGAAAAGACCTTCTGACCCTTACTAGTATCCCCAAAACCACACTACTGTCCCCAAGGGAACTACAGAAAAGGTATACTTCACTTAATAAAGCTCCTGATTAAGTACTGCGAATAAAATTAGGTATGCATACAATTTCTCTTTCACCTGCTTTTGAAAATCCATGAGATTTCCTACTAATGGGCAGAGGAAGTTTATACCGTGTATGTGTTGGATAAAGAAGCTCTGATTTAAGATGTATGTACAGCATTGTTTGTGTCCTTGTTTTAAAACAAAGTGTATTTGGGAAGAAGGCTGAATCATGGCACAAAGATGAGAAATTACTGTTGGTTTTATGCTGCCTCTTACAAGTGACATCACCCTTTTCCACTGACCCTGCAGAAAACATAATTCTTCCCCTGTGAAAATGGAAATGGTGTCTCAGATGCCAGAGAAACCTGTTCTAAATATATCTTTTCAGATATATTTATGCAGAACAGTGCATATTAGTTTTAGATGAGGATGCACGTGTTTCTTTTCCTCTTAACATTCTTTGTAGTTTTTCTACAAGATTGATGTAGAAACTCCCACTAAGTATTTACAGTACCTTTTTTATGACAATATTTTTTATCTGGGATCTTTCTACACCTAATTAATTAATGATTCATAAAAGAAACATTCCACAGTCCAACAAGTAAGAAGTAGTTTGGACAGACTTACGAGTGAAAATACGTAGGTCTACTCTTGATGTACATTTGCAGCAGAGCAGTCGCTGAGAACCATTTGATCTTATGAAATTTTGAAACCAATACCTACTAAGACAAGCTTGTAAAGAAGATATTTCTGTCTCAATGTTCTCTACAAGAAAAGCTTAAGGATTTGACCAAGTTAACCTAAGAGCTTTCTGGCAGCAAACTTTGATTTTTCCATGTCAGATTTGGCTTCTTGAAGTACAAGAGAGTATTCCATCTGTAAATAGCACAAGTGCAAATTTCACCCAGAAAAGAACAATTTGGAATGATTGTTCTTCCTAATAAATGCTTTCCTGGGGGGTGGTGAAGTTGGTGGTGAGAGGGAGGAAGAAGAGAGATGAGGAGTAGGACAGGAAATCAAATTGTTAATTAGATTAAGATTCTTGCAGATAACTAGAACTTGGAAGCAAAAAACAGCCTTAAGTGTGACTACTTTGAAGTAATTTACTTTTCTTTAGTGTATTTGTTAAAGGTTGCAGGAATCTCCAGGGCACAGCTCTTCTCATTTTTTTTTAAAAAGATGAGCTCTGTTTAGGGAATTAGCTAATATGAGAGGACTTGTTCTGCTTGTCTTTTTCATGAACTGAGTACCACTGCATTCTGTGAGCAGTGTCAGTGATGCATGATGCTTGAATTAAATGTCACTTTGGCTGAGGCCATATGTCTCAGACTAGACATTTAGAGATATAACTCTCCCATTCGCCTGTACAGTAAAAAAGGAAGATATCTACATAGACATAAATGACAGATGAATGTTAAAATGTGAATGCTGATTGTCCTGGTCGTTATTGTCATGGTGAGAGAAAAGATGTTGGGCTCAATTCCAAACTTATACCAGTAAAGTCTGTTCATGGAATTTCAGCTGTCTGAATTTAGTGAGAAAACTATCTCTGTGTACACATTAGTTATTTAGTATTTACTTCTACCAAGACTGTATTCTCAAACACATCACTGTTATTATGTGGATTTCCAACCAGATTAAAGGTTTTATCTTCACTTGAGTGCTTGAAGGAGGGAGAGGTTAATTTATTCCTTCCTGAGAAAGAGTGTCTTGCATGATTTAAGACAAAGATCCCTAGGAGATCCTGCCCCTTGGATTCAGAGGCACATCTTTCTTCCTTTTGGCAGGAGAAAGCTCAAACAAGCTCATTTAGCTCTGCAGTGTTTTCTTACCTAAAGTTGCTTTCCCAGTAGTCTGAGAGTCTGTGCGGAAAGAAGAGGTGGAACTCTCTGAAGCCTGAGGAGAAGATGCTCAAAATTTCCACTCTTCAGGAATCCCAGATATAACAGACCTGGCTCTGCAGTCGAGGCTTGCATGACCTTTCAGTTATGACTTCTGTGGCTGGGGACCTGAAAGCACCTTTACATCATCCTGGAATCCAGGTTATGCTCACAGAGATGAACAGACCCCAAAGGAGGCCTTTGAAAACTCCCTGCTCCACCTTTTTTATCCCCTTTAATTGGGTGAAATGGGAAAATACGAATTTATCCTTGATTTGTAGCCCTTGGACACTCATCTGGCAAATAAAACAATTTTAAAGTTGTACTGATGACTACACCCACAAAGGCTAGATACCGCACCAGCATAAGAACGAAGGCCTTTCACACCTTTTCACTGGAAGTGAAAGAAAACTTGAATGAAAGACTAGGGGTAATTTGCCCTAGTTTGTCTCAGTCTACCACTAACTTTACATAAAAAACATTCACTGAAAATCCTTGTATTCACTGGACTGTTCACTTTTACCTTTCTTATTTACTGCTTATTTCAGAGAGAGAGAGACAATTATTTCCACGTGGTACAGTGGCACAGCCCCTCTGTATAAATACAGAGCCTTAACCTGAGCCTGCATAAACGTGCTCACCTGTGGTTGCTGTCACTCTGCAGCTCTGTGGGAAAGTGTGTACAAGCACTTACTGACCACTGTGTCCTGATTTGTGGAGATGTTTAGAGTCAGAGAGTAGTATCTTAATCTGATGATGAATGATAGACCAGTGAGAAAAGGTGGAGACGTTTCTGCCTAAGCACAAGGGCTGATGTACTATCCATAAATCCTTGTTTAACCCCCATTGTTTTGTTCCCAATGACACCTGCCCACCACCATCAATATTAACCTATTCCTCATTTTACATTATCTTTACTATATCTCAGGTATTGTAGGGGTGCTCAGGTACAGCTGTACAGCTTGAGACATATAATCAAATGCTATTTTTTTATTTTTGAGTAATTTAAGACAAAGAGAACAGCATAGTTTTGATGGCTTTGTTTCAACAACCATAGGAAGAGATAGAAAGGAAGAGTGAGTCCTGATTATAAAAAAACTTTGGAAAACTTTTAAGTATCTTCTCCTGAGGGATCTAATCATTATTGTAAAAAGGGACTGCAAAGTTACTATTTCTATAACAATGTTATGTCAATGTGAGTCACAAAGAGTAAGAGTCAAGAGGAAGAAGGCTCTGAGTGTGCAACAGTTGCAGCCTTGCCTTGAATGATGTAGTATGGCATATATAAATATATACATACAAATAAATTAAGGCACTGTAACACTCACACCTTTTAGTTAAAAATTAAACAATCCAAATTATATGGGAGGTTCTCACTAAGGAAGCACAAATGCTTCTCTTTCTTCTAATTTTCCTATTTCTTATCTTCCTCAGCTATTCGGGGATTAACACAGCAGGATGTGAGAATAAGAAAGAAGAGTACACCCTATTTATGTATTGTAGAAAACTTTCATATATAAAAATAAGCACAAAAATTAATATATCAATAAATGCTTTGTGGAAAACCACAAATCAGGAAAAACCAATATGCTCTGGCATTACTCTTTTAAACCTGTGTGAAGGACCCTATTAAACTGTGAGAATTTTCAATTTCTCATCACAATGATACTTAGATACCTGAGACTTGAAATAAGGACTTTATTTCCAGTACTGGCTATTGATAACATACATTCTGGGCCCAAAACCACAGGTGGACATAATTGACCAGTGCAAAATCCTGTTACTATTCCACTTTGAAAGAAAAAAATTCATTTTTCTGTCATCAGTCATCAACCCTGCAACAAAAACTGAATGCAGGTCTTAATGCTGTGATTCATTTTTCCAGTCAGATAAAGAAAGAAATAAACCTGCAACTTAAAGTGTGAAAATACTGAATTGTGTTCCTTGGAGTAATCAGACTTCTTCTGAGGGAACTGCTATAAGAAAAAATTTCAGTGTAACATCAAGGTCTGCCTGAATAAATAGAGTTGTTTTCCATTAAAAAACCAGGATCTTTCTGTGGGTGATTGAATATATGTATGGAAAGGAAAATATATGGGCAAATGTTTGAGAACTTTTCAAACTCTACTTTTTTTCCTTTATTTCTCTGGGACAGAGTTTAGTGCTCAAAGTTTCTTAGCCATTTGGAAGTTGATTCTTTAATGTTTTATTCTTTTCCCATTTGTATATGTTAGCAGTACCACTGCTGTCAATTGGTACTAGGTATGTGGAGTAAGATACATTTCCAGTGCTGTTCAGCCTGGTACAAAGGTTATTGTTAAAAAGCCAACATTGATCCACTGTAATTGAATCTCAGATAATATAGCCACTGGATCAATGGTTGACATTTTAGTGAAAGCCATAAAACTCTAGCACAGAGAAATATGTTGCAAAGGCCCTGTTCTCTAAGTGTATCTCATATACTACAGTACTTATGTTTAGATAATAAATATTTTTTTTCATTCATTTATGTACAGAGCTTTAGAAGTATTAATGCTACAAGCAAGAGTGATACACAGTTTTACCACTGCTCAGAACATCTATGGTCCACCTAACTCTGTTACTAAGAAAGATTTTTGGAAAGAAAACAACTTCATGGTTTTAAGGGTGTTTATGAATGTTGGTTGACAGCTGGCTGAACATGAACTAGCAGTGTGTCCAAGGTGGCCAAGAAGGCCAATGGCAGCCTGGCCTTTATCAGGAATATAGTGGCCAGCAGGGCCAGGGCAGTGATTGTCCCCCTGTACTCGGCAGTGTGAGGCCACGCCTTGAGTACTGTGCCCAGTTTCATGCCCCTCACAAGAAGAAGGACACTGAGATGATGGAGCATGTCCAGAGCAGGGCAATGGAGATGGTGAAGGGGCTGGAGCACAACTGTTGTGAGGAACAGCTGAGGGAGCTGAGGTTGGAGAAAAGAAGGCTCAGGGGAGACCTTATCTCTCTCTACAACTACATGCTTCAAATCCTTTAATTCCTCTACTCTGGTTATATTTTAAAGGGTACTCACTGGTTTTACAGACATTAATAATTCTGTCATTTATAACCAGAACACCTAAAATAGGTAATAAAATCCCATGTATCAGTGTATATTTACAGGTGAAAAGCGGTCAGTCAAATTAGAACATAAGATAGCAAATATTGCCAGTGGCAGTGGAAGAAACCAAAGATTTGATAGTTCGATGACATGATGCAGTACAAGAACTTGTATTTTCCAAGTGTTTATTAAAGAACTTATTTCTAATAAAATGACAGTCTTAGTCAATATTATGTTCCAGTGACTGGGAAAATGAAGAAGCAAATCAAGCCTTTGTTATCCATTCAGTTGTACCTGCATAACATTTCTACTATCCCTTTATCACAACAAGCAAAGAAACAAATGAGCAAAAAAAGCCAACAAGAACCATCAAATAATAGGAGTCACCCTGTAAGTATGTAATGTTTGTGATTGTGCTACTCCTTCCAGTTGAACCATCTGTCTTAGAATACTGAAGCACTCCAGAGTAGAGGAATTCTGGTGCTAAAGAGTTCCAGTGACCATTTTTCCTGTTTTCTATGGATGAATTTTCAGTTCTGGTAATTGAAATAATAATGCTGCTGTTATGTTCCTCCAGTTAACAGACATGGGAACTTATATGGTCATCTATCTTGTTTTGTCAGAATGGATTGCAAAATATTATTCAAGGCTCAACTATTATGCAGGCTAGAAAGCAGAATGCAAAACATTAGTGTCTTTTTAGATATCAACACTTGCACCCACTGAGGGACAGAACTAAAATAAAACTAAAATAAAGACTTAAAACGTAACATCTGTCTCCTTCTACTTCTGAAACTACACTATCTGATGAGATATGACACTAATGTCTCCTAATATTGACTGAGGAGCAATTTCCAGTAACAGTAATAGATTCATCTTGACAACATGTTATTCAATGTCAAAAACATGCCCTTAGCTCTGTCTAGAGGGATCTTTCTGCTGTTTTGGGAAAACAGCACCAGAGAGAGAGTCAGGGTTAAACTGGGTGTAAATGTGTTTAGCAGGCTGATCTGGATGTTCTGCCTTGTTAGTTCTCCCATTGCTTCAACAGACTGGAACAGTTAGTCTCATGTGATGTGCAAAATCCCTGTGCACATGACATCCATTAAATATAGAGAAAAATTGGATATAATAATGCAAGTGTGGTCCACATGCGCTGAATAGAAGGCAATAATCCCTTCCCTCAAACTACAGTCTTGCTAAACCTGCTTGGTATGTGGCTGGCCTTCTTTGTCTAAGTCACTCCTAACTCACACTCAGCCCGTTCTTCATGAGCAACCCTCTGCCCATTTCTGCACAGCTGCTTTATAGCAACTTGTTACAAAGCCTGTTGCTCACACGTCATGTACAGGATTCTGCATTTGCTTTTTATGACCTTTATGTGGCTTCTGTCAGCCCATGACTCCAGTCTATTGAGGTCTCCAAATAGCTGCTGTACACTCCAGTGCCTCAACAGCTGCCCACAATTCATAGACATGCTGTCGGTACATCCATCTCCTCACCAAGATGAGTAAAAAAGATGATAAACACTCTCGGTTCCAGTACTGACCCCTGAGGAATGCCAACAGTAATGAGCTACCAGCTGGTAGGGGAAGTAGCTGGCATAACAAGCAGAGAATCAATCCACAATTCTTTGTAAAACAGGGATCGTGCCAATAGAAATCTCTTGAAGTTCAAGAAGGAAAAGTGGAAAATTATGTGTTCAGGGTAACCCTCTGCATCACTGTGGGCTGAGAACCAACTGGCTGAGTATCAGCTCTGCTGTAAAAGAATGTGGGGCTGATGGTGGACATAGGGTTAAACATCAATCAACACAGCAGTCTTGTCTGAATGAAGGAAACCACGCATGAGGGGACCTTATGTGATTGGGGACTTTAGGGGACTGTTTGGAACTACTACGGACTATATGCCTATAACATATTGGGAGAGCATGGCAGGCAGATCAGGGGAAAATATTTCTCTGCTCAACATCGGTGATGCCATACCCGAAATGCTGTGGCTACTTTTGGCTCTCCATCTCAGGAGGGATATGGAGATATGGAGGGGTTAGTTCCAAAGATAACGAAGCCCAACTCTTCACACTAAAACCAGTATAAGGAGGTGCAAAAGCCACCAATCATTTATGCATAATTAGAATGGACGCTGGGGGAAAAGAAGCCATCAGGAAGCTGGATTGTATGGGGAGAAGCTGCACAGAGAGGATGCGTAATTTCCATCCTTGAGATTTTCAAGACCCTGCTGAACAAAATAATTGCTAACGTGATCTAGGGCTTTACATGAGCAGCTGGACTTTATAGCCTCTCAGAGGTCACTTTGAAACAGAATTTCTGCAAGTGTTAATTTTCATAATTCCTTAATTAGGAAAGTATACTTTCCTTCTTAGGGTTCATTACCATCAGCAAATCGTAGGGTCCGAACAGGACTTTCTTGATCTCATACTAGTCTCAGAATTTTGCAGGGCATTGTGTTTTAACTTCAGGTGGCAGCTAAGTACCACACAGCCACTCACTCTCTGGTAGACACACACACCCATCACCCTGGGAGGGTGATCAGAAAGAAGGTAAAACCTGTGGGTTTTGATAAGAACATTTAATAATGGAAATGGAATATATAAATAATGCTCCCATGTGGATGATGGCTGAAATTGTTTTACAGCTCACTTGGGAACAGCGATCAAGTTCTGCCTCATCTTCCTTTTCCCTTGATAGTCCTGCTTCATCCACATCCACTAAACAAGCTGACTTTCGTGGCCGTTTCTTCTTGTGTATCAGAGAAATTGATACTGCCACGGATTGGTTCTCTGGTTCAGCGAATTGCCTGTCACCAGGGCTGGAGTAGCCACAGTGTCTGTCACCGTGTTTTCGGAGACCTTCTTTTCCCCTTGAGGGTATTGAATAGTGCTGAACAGGGCTCGGTGGGCATGGGTCAGGTCCCAGCACCTTGCAGTGATTTGTGTCTCTCTGGAATTGGCAGGGTGACAGCATTTTTTTCCAAATATTTTACTGTTTTTTTCAGGTTCTGCACTTGTTCAGGGGTAGAGTTCCAAAAAATTGAAGGCATCTAGTCATAGGCATTTGCCTGTTCTATCCCTTGCACATTACCACTCATAGTTACCCAACCTAGGGCAGATCTCTAGGACATATTCTTAAATAGTTGTTTAACCTTAGAAAAGCTCTGGAACTCATTCGGCAGAACATCTTAGTTCCTAGCAATAGGTTCATGCTGGTTTCAGCATCTCAATGATATTCAAAAATTTCCAAGTTCTCAAATTGTGCTTCCCATTTCCCACTAAACTGGTGGGAAAGGGGAGGATGTGGTAAGATGTCTCTGAGGAGAAAAGGTTAAACAGTGTAACTATTAACGGTTTCAGATTGATGACTCGCAAAGTGCAGAGACCACAGCAGTGCGGAGTACAAACACCAGACTGGTTTCATTACCGGCAGTTCTATCATATCATAAGCCAGTGTTACAAAGTACAGCAACGTGATAACCTTAGCCCTGTTCCCATGGGTGGTAAATTGCAAGAGGGAGCATACACTGCAAATAAGAAACAAGAAAATTAATGAGAAAATTAACTCTTTCCCAGCCAAAACTAGGACAAGACTGCACAAACCTTCAGGGAATCCTCAAAATGGTCCAGGTGATATCAGCTTCTTAGGAACATAAGAAAAAGGCAGACTTCTTTGCTCATTTCATCTAATCCTTGTTATCATAGGCAACCATGTAATGACTATATTTGACAGATTTGCTGCCTTTATGAACTGAAGATACTGTCTACACTGAAATTCTCACAGGTGCAGTATTGAGATCTTCAGGATCACTGGGATGAGAGCACAGTTCACAGGAAGTAATACTGTGTTTTTAAGAATCTGCCTGCCTCCTAAATCACATGGATTTGCTTTTTAATCCTACCCAGATAGGAAGCATTCTAATTAAAGACTTTTGGGATAGTTGCATTTGGTTAATTCGTTGTGAGTTTCATTTCAAACAAAAGTTTCCCCAGGAAAACAGATTCATTTTGCAATAATACAGTGGTCACTTGCTCCTTCTTTACTTTCCAAAGAGATGTTTCAGTACCTTATAAAGCCATTAGTAGTTCCAACATCTTCAGGCATTTCTAAAACCAAAGTCTCATAAATGAACATCTTCTGCTAGAACTGAATATGGGCAGTATACCCAGATGCTAAAAAAATCTCAGAATTTAGAATACAGATCTTAGTCCTGATTTGACCTTCACAAATGACCTTTTAATTTTAGTATGCAACAGCAAGAGTCCCTGTGCTGAATACCATTTACCTGAAGACCATTTACGTTCTATATTTTTTATGTGAGGTTCAGTGTTTTGATGACTCATTTTACACGAAAATCTAGTGACTTAGTTAAACAACTTAGTGCTACAAAGTAGGTCAGTGTAAGAAGTTCATCTGTATACAAATGTAACAGCGTTTTTACTGCAGGAGCCAAAGAGTATGTATTTACCACACAGCAATCCAACAATTCCTGATCCTCATTTATATGAAAACAGAAATACAACATAAAATTTGAGTTTTGTGTGACACTTAGATTTTCCAGTGACAAATAAAATGGGAAAACAGACAGACAAAAAAGATTATTCTACCAACAATTACACAGCTAGTCTTGTCATAGAAATACCAGGTTTACACACTTGGTTTATGCTCAAAAAAAAAAAACCAGGAAGAGAGGGAAGCATTTTTGCAAAATAAAGTAAAAATAATATGCAGTTTTCTCTCCAATCTCTTGATGTTCACTCACCCCTTCTCCCCCCCCCCCCCCAAAAAAAAAAAACCCCTGTGAAAATACCTGAGAAAAGATATCTTTCAAAATGCAGGTAAAGAATCTCAAGAGAGTGAGTAGTCATCTCTGCTGTGCCCTTCAGATTCTTGCTACAGATAGGTGATTAGTAAGTAGAATACAGGCTAATAAAACCCATGTTATTTATTCTGTAATGCAGTTCTTTCTGGAGCATGTTTTCTTAGAAGATTGATTAGTCTATTTATTGTGCAAACTTGAAAAATGCAAAATGATTAGACACAGCAATTTTTTAAAATCCCACTCTTTACATCAACAGAGCTGTAGTCCTTCTGGTATTGCCTATGCTTGTGTGAAAGTTGAAGCTCAGCCACCAGCATGGAAAAATATCTTGAAGGGCAATTTGACTGCACTATAATGAGGGCTCGGAAAAAAAAAAAAAAAAAAAAAAGCTTTCTACCTTCACAGTGACTCACTAAGTTTACAAGGAAAGTTTTACTTGAGGGGAAAAAAGGCTGCTTAATGCACAGAATGTTGCTCTGTAGATCAACTACAATGCCCTTTGCTCCCCAGCCTGCTCAAACTGAAGAGAGTGACAAAACTCTCTGTATCTGTAAACTCTGTATCAGAGACTGGAATTTCTCTGAAGTGATTACTTAAAATAGTGGAGACTGCCTTAAATTTTGCCCATTTTGATTTTCACAGGTGCAGAAGTACTTATGTTGATGTAATCTGGAGTTCTGTTTTCCCTTCACACCTAAGGATCAGCTGCCTATACTGGGTTTTGACTCTCAAGAGCTTTTTTATAAAAGTAGGACTCCTGTATGACAGTGTTTGTGACAGCAGCTAGCAAAGTTCTGGATACTGCTATTCTGTATCCAGAATAATAAACAAATCCACTCCTATCTGGAAACTAAAATTCTCATCAATTTCCTTGGAAATCCTACCAACACTGGTGATTTAGGATCAGCAGTTGGTAAACAGAGAGATGATCAAAGCGCTTTTCATCCCTTTTGTTTCTTCTTTGGGCTAACTGGGAAATGAATTCTTAAAAATGCCGTAAGAACAATCTGCTTTCCAGATCTGTCACTCCTCTCAAGACAGAAATTTCAGTATTAACAATAGCTATGAGGCAGAGTCTAGAAATAAACCACACGGAAAATGTGCTACTTGTACTTTCACTGGTATGTTTTCTACCTAAACCATAAGTGTGGAGGAAATAAGAAATTAATCCTTTGCTCATTACTGGAAGACAGAGTTACAGGAGTTGTGATCTGAACTGTGCCTTAAAATTATGACAATTGCTTACCTCTAAGCATCCATTCCAACAGAAGAAATACCATGACTGCTGTAGGGAAAAAGAAATGACTTAATGAAGGAGAAATACTGGGCCCTGTACAACATCCACGTTTTCAAAGGACTTGTGTGTGCCTATACCAGGAGTGAAAGAGCACAGTCCGGAGGATTCCTTTCACAGATTTCTCTGTAAAAGGCTGTTGAAAGGTGTACAAGATTATTAGATATATTCTGTTCCATCATCTCTCAGGACAGAGCGGTGAATCTTTCACACATATTTCTAGTAATAAGTGTAGCAAATTCGACAAGATCTTGGAGTATTAATTTTCATCTAAAGGCATGGAGATGTCTTACAGTAAACAACAGCATAGCCTGGCACTTTCCAGCACCTCTTTCCAGCTCCATTCAGTTTAATGGGTCCTGCTGATCAAATTATTCCCATAATGATACAGAGAGAGAAAGATGAGGAAATGCCACAACACGACTGAATCTGATCCCACCAGAAGAGAGACCAATGCCGTAAGCACACAAATGGAGCTTTAATAATTTCTGATGGCTCAAGGCTGGGAGTTGACCTCACTTAACAATGGTGAAAATAACAGGACCAAAGTCCTGTGTCCTGTCTCCATTCACTTATATACACCAGAATAGAAATCCATTGGTATTGTAATGCAACACTTGTTTAGGAGACCCAAACATTTGACATCCAATTCTGTGAGACTTATAGAGGGCAGGAGCACCAGCTACTACTTAGTGCACAAGTAGGATAACGAGCTGGTGGTTTCAGCTATGCCACTCTCTTTTTACCTTCTCTGACCTTAGACAAATCATTTTAACTTTCTCTATTGATATTCAGCTTTTCACAGGTACAGTGAGAACCTTGTAAGAACATCGCTACAGTTAAGCGTACAGCATTTTACTCATGAAGAAAGGATTCAAATCTTCCTTTCAGAGATGGATAATAAAGTCAGTTTCTGACAGTAAACCAAGAAAAATCCCTTGAAAATACAGTTTGATAGGAATTTACATCTTGCTTGATGATTCATTTGAGAGATGAAAGCTTTTTTTATAGTGGGAAAAAAATGAACTTAAAAGACAAAACTACTGAAAAATAAACCCTAAAAGCCTCAGTTCATGCTTTCCTCTTCTTGGGCTCTAGAAAATAAATATTCTGAACACTCGTTTTATCAGGGCCTCTTAAATGGAATAATTTAAGGGAAAAACAAACAGCAATTGTATGATTGTAAAGAGAAATTAGCATTTTGCTCAAAAGGAATAGCAATTAGCAATGATGACATTGTGATTTATACTAATTGAGATTAAGTCAGACAAAATGGCAACATTAGTAATCATTTGAAGTACTGTATTACTCATTATACTGTGCTTTGTAAACATCTCTCTTGAAATTAAAAAGTAATTAGTAGCATTTTAGTAATTTAATTCACTGTAATTAGGATTTTAGGGAAACTGCAGCACTACTGCTGGAAGCCTTTAAGGTTTTCAATTGAAGGAATAGTGGGTTTTTTAAAAGCAGCTTTTAAAGGTGGCTCATTTTCTGTGGTCCACAGAGGGAAATGATATCATTGGAAGTAATATGAAGGTATTCATCAGAGATGGCTTAGAATGGACATATTTATCAATTTTAATGCAATGATGTGAACTCACTGGCTTAGAGAGATATCAGTAGGGTTACAGGGTCTAGATCTAGATCTCGATTCAAAGTCAGTCTTGACAATGAATAACTAAAATTGCTACTTTCAAGGGGACCTAACTATGCCCAGTGCAAAACAAGTTGCCATCTTAGCAGAACATGTGACATGAAATGGTCCTTCTTATATAGGATCCAGTAAAAGGAGACACTTGAGCCATATATCCACCAAGTGCATTAAACAAGCAAGCATTCATCTCTGAAGGTAAGGTGTGTCTGCAGAATTAGCCTTTCCAATGATAAAAGGACACACTGGTAGAATATGCAGCATATTTGACACCCTGTACTGTGAGCAGTCAGCTGGCTTAGGGAAGGTGTGAAGCCCATACCCTACCTCGTGTATCCCATGAACCTTCATAGGACTTCCTGCTGGATGTGCTTAAAGACAGTATATTAATGGGCTGAGAAAAAAAATTGCGTAATTCTAATGCAAAAAGCCATCCTCATCTGTATACAAAAGAAAGTGGGATAACACAGAAAGACTGGTTACCAACAATGGCTGCAGCACTACAGGAAAGTTGTTTAAGGAATCCAAAGAAGGAACTTGAAACTCAAGAGCTGCACATGCAGCTCAGACCTTCTGGTTTAAGGAGACAAATGTTTTATTTTGCTCAGTCTCTCCTGATGGGGCTATTTCAGCGGTGTTAAATAATTTAGCACTTACTGGGGTACAAAACTGACTCACTGCTCTGAGTCATGCATGAGAGGGAATGCAAGTTCAGGGTTTGAAAACTGAGATTTTAGCAAGCCTCATTATTGTGACTGAATACCTGAACAACCAAGATGTTTCACAGGGTTGGCCTTCTTTCTGTCCCACTAAATATTATGTAAGAAGCTTTAAACCAGTTTCCCTTAAAATACGGAAATATATGATCTGAGTCAAAACTGCAACTAGCTATACTACAAGCGTACTGTCATCTCAATGTATATTAAACTGTGTTAAGAAAATTAAAACTGATTGTAGGATTGTGGAAAGACAAAAGAGCTGAAAATCTAGTTCTGACCGAAAATCTAGTCCTCACAGGACTGTTAAAAATGGCTCAAAAATGAAGATTCAGTTCCACTGTATTCATTACAAAATAATCACAATAAGGAAACTGCAGTGGTTACTGTTTTCAGGTTTTAAATTCAAAAATTAAAATAGTGCTTGAGACACTGGAGTAAAGTATACTTGCTGTATTTATCTTATTTTTATCTTTATCGTTCTGTCTAAAACTTTATCATCTATCTTTATCTTTATACCTTTATCTTATCTTAATGTTTACTTAGTGAAGCACTGTAATTTCTTAATAAATATACCAAAAAAAAAGCACAGCATGGTGAGTGTCTCTGACACAAGTAAAAGACAAATTACCACCAAAAAAAGGACTTTTTTTCTCACAGATGGGTTGCAGTAAAGGAATGGCAGAACAGCACAAAACAGGGTGGGGAAAGAAGGGGAGTGCCTGTCAAGTTGAAGTGTTTTATCTTAACATGACTTCTAAATGTAAAAAAATGGATGTTTTCAGAAGATTTTTACAATATTTGAAACTGTACAACCAAAGTAGAGGCAAGCACAGAAAATAATTTATTCTAAGAATTGATATTCATTTTTTCTTTGCCAACTAAATTGTTTTTATTTTCGAAAATTCATCTGCAAGTGTTACTGCTAGTGATCTACTTCTCACTACCCTTTTATAGGCTTTAGTTCATTTCCTTTGGTCAAATCTCTACGGATTTGTTCCATCTTTCAGACTCCATGCCCCCTTTATGCAATCCTTGCCCCATTTTCCTTCTTCTAAAACACTTCTTCAGTGTATCTTTAGGTAGGGGACAGAGGGGAAGGAAAAGGATCTAATCTGTGGGGCTCCTTAACACTGCCATCATGGCCTTGTGCTGTTCTCACTTTAGATGTGAGCCCTTTTTACACGTATTATCTCTTTATTGTTTATTTACAGTATTTTATTTTTTTAAATCTACCTAATTCTGTAGTTTGGTTCCACAGTCTGAAACCTGCTCTTGGATGTCTTGTCATCAATTTAAAACACCATTTGAGTCTTAAGTAATAGTTGGTCAGAAATTTTACTCATACCAAACAGAAAGTGAAGAAAGAAAAGTACTCTGACATAGATTTTTATACCTGAAATGGGTCTGATCCCTGTAGAAGCCGTATGACCTGGCATATGTTAACAACGATAGGTTTCCCTGCCTTCTTCTGGGTTTATTTTGGTTATTTTGACTTTAAGGCATGAAAGAATGTCCCTCTATCAAGGGACATTCTTCCATTTATGTCAGATGCCTACCTGATTTTCCCGCAGTCACTGGAAGAGGGATAAGAAGTTGACCTAGAATGTTTTCTACATACCTGCAGGATTTTGTAGGAGGCAGAAAGACTGCATAGCAACCCAGGGTACCGTAAATTAGCATATTTAAACAGGTTTCTGCACTAATTTAGTGTTAGAGGCTCCTTCTATCACTGCATGCTCAGTGAAAGAACTATTGGAACTTTTTTAATCCCCACAGACAAGGTAGAGCTTGAGTGGGCTGACTATATATTAAACCATATATAAAGAGTTTTGTCCTGACTTTGATATTGTTGTGTTACACCTAAAAATAGAGACTGATTTATGCATACCATCCACTCCATTCATTATTTAAATTTATTTTTTAAATTATCTCCTAGATCAAATTAATTTTTGACTTTTTATTTCTTTAGATGCTTAGTTTTTACCTTTTCATTTTCTCCACTGTGTTCAGTTCCCATCCATCACCTTATTCTACCAGATGGAACATAAACTTGACAATTTGAAATTAAGCTACCCCATCCACCATGTTCAAGTACTTTCAGAATCAGATAAAATTAATCAATCTGTTTTCTGAGTGTGAAAGAACTATTGCTATTCTTCCTGTTTCTCCTGAAAAACTGTTGTTCCCAAATAGAGCTACAAAATCTGTAGACGTTGCTCTTATGAATAGTAAATAAACAATCACACACCACACAGTTGCAACCAGCTTTGGAAAGGCAATTCACTCAGTGACAGCTGAAATCTCTCTCTCTGTTAATGTGTGCCTTGCCCATCTGTGAGAATGTATGGATTTGTAGCTGGAGGGTTTTGTGTAGAAACATAATGCCAGGAAGACAAAAGCTTTATGATCCATCAGGGTCATTCCACAGGATAAAGAATTTGGTAGTTAGCATATTGATAGTGCATTGGAATTAATGAAGGCTGACATGCCGCTTGAATTGACATCATTTGTTCCTGTAATCACTAGTGATTCTACTGTCCAGATTGCTCTACTACTTCCTCAAGCTCCATTAACAAACTTCCTTTCTTTTGTCCAGGTGGTTTCTTTTCTCTTTTTCCTTCCTCTGCTAAAAACAATAATCATTGCCAACTTACCAGCTAAATAATGAATATAAAGGAGGATGGGTCCCTGCTCGATCAGGGCTTTAATTGTCTTTAAATCAAATGATCTCTTTCCTTCACAAGAACAGCGCTTTTATAATTGTCACCATGCCGATTAACTGAGGGTTCAGCTTTCCTCTGGTGCTTGTGGGTAAAAGTGCCAAACGCATTTAGCAGCTGCCAAATATGCACAAACACACAGAGAGCAAAGAAATACTCTGGTCAATGATACTGGAATTCTGAGAATTCAGTTAAGAAGATGCAGATCAATGGCATAATATGAGGGTCTGCGGGGTTTGGGAATCTCTCTTCAACAAATTGATATTTCTGTTATTTTTAAAAATAAACTAATAGCTGATACATGTTGATAGTTTTGTGAGGGATATTAATGTCCCCTTTACATTCCACTACTTATTCCACTACTTTTATATGTATTTCCTCTTCCTTAGGGTAAGTTCTTTATACTGCATCTGCCTCCCTTTACGTAAGAAGAGCTGGGTACATCTCCAAAGTCAGGAACATTTCTAGGTCAGCTTTGCCTTACTTCTGTCAAGGAAAAAATTGTGCCATCTGTATTTTATTCTTTACATTCGTCTCGTTTGGTTTGAAACGAACAAGGCTGCCCTGGCAACAGCTGCTAGAAAGATTGGGTGGGATTCTTCCCATGTTACTTTACAAGAGGCACCCCAAAAAAGTCAACCCTATCTTGAAAAAGGAGCTCTAAATATGGCTTGAGAAGGATATGTATGCAACAGGACTGGGTCTTTAAGCAAAATAAGGGAGTGGGCTGGATTTGAAAAATGCTCCATCCGAAGTCCTAAACTACTATTCTAAGATTGTAGTTATTTCTTTAGAACAGCCAACTCCATGAGACTTCCATTATACTAAACTTTTTTGTTACCTTTAAAATTTATTGTTAGTCTACTGAACGCAGCATAATTACTCTGCAATTACAGTGATGTTAAAAATTGTAAACCAGACAATTAACCTTATGGCTACAGAAGTGTGCATTCAGTACAAGTAGCAAAACATGTTAGTTCAGAATAATGACACTGCCATGTACTGAGTATGAAACTCATGAAATGATGATGAATTCACTTCTGTAGTTAACCTCCCTGTTACATGAATTAGCTGCAATTGCTGATATAAAACAGATCATCCATTATATAATTGCATTGCAGTTTAAGAAAAAGAGTATCTCATGTCAGGGACGCGGTCTTGCAACCTGATTTATCTAGTAAAGCCAAATAATCTCATTCTATAGGCAACAAAAAAAGAATCAGCTTTCTGAGAACATTTTAAGATCTTACCACAGTTTTGAAGATTACAGGTCTACATTTTTGTCCTAAAATTTCAGTGCAGACAAATAAGTGGACAATATATACTATTTCCACACTAAGACCTTTAGCCCAGATCTCAGTGTGGTGACTGTTGGTTCAGTGCATGCAGAGTAGACCTATACTTTGATTTCTGAAGGACAGGTAGCTTAGTCAAAGCTCTACCTTGGTTTAGCTGCCTGGCATGGAAACATCACAGAGAAATGATGAATTTTCTCTTCTTCCTTTCACAAAAATTCAAAGCAGAAAGAATGTATATGTGTGGAAATTCCAGATGGATAGTAGTACAAAAAGAGTTAGCTACCAAACCCTGGCTAAATTAAAAGCTTCAGGAGACAACAATTTTATTATTTCTGTATTAATTTGCTCTCTTATTTCATGCCAAAAAGCAACACAGAAAGCGGAAAGAATTTCTTTCGTGGCAGAGAAGTTAGATCTTGAAGCTTACAGCTGGATATGAGCCCCCTGTGCAAGGTTTGAGAAGTAACGCTACAAAAGTGTCAAGAGGTTCTGCAAGAAATCTGGCCTACCCATTGCAGAGTAATGTTCTGTTATTATCTGTAAACTCTATGTGATTCTTTGCTTAAAAAATCTCTCTCTGCTGCTTGAATAGAACTACCAACACTAATACACCACAACTGCTGTTGTTGTCATTTCTCCCCCTGTTTCCAAATCAAAATCTCATTGATTAGGGAGCTGGGTTTGATTTGTTAGTCATAATTACAAAGATAAACTGCAAACATGTAATTCTATTTTGTGTCTCTAAATTCCATTAATAGTTTTAATTTCTCAATTCCTAGACTGAAGTATTCATTAAGTTACTACGTGTTGTTGCACAGTTTCATCATTCACTGTATTAGCAGCCCCATTCTAATAAACACGACACCAAGTACTCTTAACCGGTAGAACTCAACTATTTTCTAAAAGAACTATCCCGGTTTTCTCTTGAGGAGACAGAGGAACAGACTTTTGAAATAAATTTCCAAGATTTTTAGGAATGATAATAATATCGAGGAAGAGAAAATCTGTCTCTTGCGCTCAAGAGCAATGCTAATTTTACTAGTGTTCACTATAAAGGTATAATATAAAATACTCTGTTCAAAAGCAAGAATATGCATATAAAACTTAGGCAAGATGAAATATTTAAGAAAAATAGAACCTTGCCAAGTCCTGAATTCTCCCTCTCTTGCCCATAGTCAATGATTGTAGCAACATGCAAAGACTCATTTCACATCAAGTACCCTGTGCTTTTGACAGCGAAATTTATCTGAAAGAGGTTTAATCCCTTAATAATCTAGGAACCTGAAGGAAATGAATGATTAATGTAGTTTCTTTTCTTCACAGTTAAGATCAGAGCAGGAAGAAACTCCTGTTTCTCACAGACAAGAGCAACTCAATCTTATAACTAAACTTTTTCTACTAATCTGTACAATCACAAAACAGGTCTCTGAAAACAACCTTTAACCAAGGTATTTAGTCTTTTCATGTTAGGGACTTCCACCAGGTCTTTTAAAATACGTAAATAAAAAACTCAACAGTTTATTTTAAAATAAATAACTGTTGATGGCAGAAAATTCATGAGGATTAAGCACAGATGGAATCAAAAAGTGGTAAATTTGAAAATATAACTGTTGCCATGAGGTATACATAGTTCCCTGGAGATTAAAGTTAATAGGAAAAAAAAAAAGTAGGAATTTTAGCTCTGGAATTATGAGACAGAAGGTAAAAGGGAAAGGTGGATCACAAACCTTTCAGCTGCGTAGGTGATGAAAATAATACTGTGGGAATTATGTCAGAGGGAGCACAGTCCTAGAAACAAATTGCTAAGAAGTAGTAAGAAACTACTTCATTGAAAGCCAAAGATTTAAAACAATAAATGCAAAAAAGAAACCTTGCCTGGAGAGATTCTGTGGAACAAACAATTTCTGTTGAATGCAAAGTCAGAAAATGTATGGCTCTTATTTACCTCTTCTTCTATTTTCCCAGGAATTAAAAAGGCAACTTCAGACAGTTCTCTGATAGGCAACTCCTTAGAAGTCCAGTAGGAGGCAGAGGAAAAGGTTGGAATAAGATGAGAAGTAATTTTCAGGTTTTTATTATTGTGCTGTGATAAAAAGATGCAGATATCGAATAGAAGCTCTTCAAAGACCAAATGGAAAGACTATCAAACAGAACTAAGTAAATCAGAGGAAAAAAATTCAAACTATTCATAAAGAAACTCTTTTCTTGAGAAAATATGACAACTGGAAAGCACCAAATCTTCTTGTAATCTTCTCCTTAACAACTTTCTTAAGTCTCATATTTAGTTTTTTGGAAGCTGGTTTTTTTCCAGCCAGCTAGAAGGGACTACCTTACCTCTCCCCCTAGAGTCCCACTTGTTCACTTTTACTTTGTCACCTTTGATTTATCACCTGCTAAAATGGAGGAAGAATGGAATGCAGCTCTTGAGGGCCAGAATCAATACAGGTTTCATGCTGAGAGGCAGTAGAGTAAAACTTTGGGGAACAAATGTCACCAAAAATGGTTGTGTTGGAATTGTTTGCTTCTTGTGAAGGACATTTGCATTGCGACAATGGAGTTTTTTTAATGCTAAATACATTAAAAACTGTAGTAAAAGTTTGTAAAACATAGCAAAACAATTCTTAAAATCAGGGAGATTTTAAGAAAACTATAACATAGGAAGAAGGTATTGTGCAGGCACTTTCAGAAAACATTTTCAACTATTTTATTTGGACCTGTAGTAAAGCTATGAGAACCATACATGTATTTTTTGATGGAAGCTTTTTAGGACTTACTATAGGAAAAGTAAAGCAAAAGTACAAAATTTAAAATCTCTCTTTACTGATTTTCCTCCCATCACTTGCAACGATGTGCCTTCTCTAGGCCAACACCTCCATGGACTCTCCATTAGTAACAATATCAAGATTTAGCGTCCCTACCTCTGCTATGTATTCTGCTGCAATTAAGTCTTCTCATATCTTTACACTTCCAAAAAATAGAAGACACTATATTATTTAATGTTTTTTTCTTCAATACAGTTCTTCCATATAATTCCATCTACAGAGTTCCCATGTTTCCCTAGGCTTTCCCTCACCTTCTACACTTTGAAAACACTTTGTAAAAACTATTTACCTTTGATCATACCTGAGTCAGACCGGGGAATTATTTCAGTTTGTCTGTCAGCTACATGGACTCTTTGTTAGTTAACTTGCTTTCCCATTCAATTCTTTGCATATGAAATGAAAAAAAGCCATTCCAATTTTGTTATCTTTCCTCTCCTCTCTTTTTGTAGGTTACCTCCACTGTGTATTTCCGGATCACAGGAATTTCAGAAGAGTGGTCTCTGTATTTTGGCAAATAGTTCTGGACATAATGGAAGTGCTTATACATTAATAAAAAGGAAATAGAATTCCAATCTTCTTACAAAACTGAGAATATATATATGTTTTAATCCCTTCTCCAGAGAGATAGGAAGAAACTAGGATTGAACTAAGTTGTCATTAAAGTCTCAAGGGATTTATTCGCCAGAATGTATCCATGTTTGGGTGCATATATACACATGCGTATGACTCCCATACATTTCTACACAGATGCAGTTTTCGAAGTGGAATAGAAATCCATATGGTAATTGCTAAATCACAAGAGACTTCACAGACAAATTGCTGTCTAAAGTCCCCATGGAGGTGAAACACTATGATATACACACACAGAAGAAGTCGAGGAGCTACAGTAACAGTTTGTATTAGTTTCTCTGTGTGATATTCTATGGCATTTGACAGGAACAGAGAGAGATCAAGCCATTTCAAAGCTAGAGGACAAACTGAAGCAGGGAACAAAATCAAGTTGCAAAGCATCTTTTTAGCCCTGAAACTTTATTTCTTCTAGTTTTGAATAGAAAAGATGCTTAGTGGGCTGAATATTATCTCTGTCAGAAAATCTGTGATACTTGCACTCTTATCCACTGCATTGATGAAAAAAAAATGAAAGAAAAAAAAGAGTCTTTACATACAAGCAGCATAAAGCATGAATATTTTAAATTCTAAAATAGAACCTACAGAGAATCTTAACAAAACAAGCCATAAAAGGTACTATCTCTATAATTTGAAAGCTCTGTACTAAGAAAATTCCTTTACATTAAAGACTTTTAATAAGCAAGATCTTTATTTTGAAGTGCTCAGACTAACCATCCTAAAGCTCAATGTGTTACAAGAGATATTCTCATCTTCTGATATACTCATATTTCAAAGGCCATGCCACAATATTAGTTCTCAATCAACTCAATGTACTATGTCTGTTGTAGACCAAAGGACACTTGTAAAGTCTACAATAAACTAACAGTTGCTAGAAATCCAATCTTAAATCATAACCTGCTTTGTGTGGTAAATGGTGAACTGAGCTTTTAAGATTCTTGATTATTTTAACTAAAATAATGTTCTTCAGTAGTATTTACTTCTCAATCCAAACCCCAAGAACGGGCTCAAATTTCAGTTCTGTATTTTCAGATATGAAAAAAACCTTCACTCATTTCAAGAAATTGTGTTAAAAATGTATTTTACCTAATGAATTTACCTCTTACTTTGAAATTCAACATGACAAATGTATGAAAAGACTCAAAATCATAGAATCATAGAATCATAGAATGGCTTGGGTTAGAAGGGACCTTAAAGATCATCTGGTAATAACCCTCCTGCCAAGGTCAGGGACACCTTTCACTAGACCAGGTTGCTCAGAGCGACATCCAGCCCGGCCTTGAACATTCTCAGGGATGGGGTTCCACAACTTCTCTGGACAACCTGTTCCAGTGCCTCACCCCTCTCACAGTGAAGGATTTCTCCCTAATATCTAAACTAAACCTGCCCTCTTTAGTCTGAAGCCATTCCCCACTGTGCTGTCACTCCATGCCCTTGCAGAATGTCCCTCTCCATCTTTCTTGTAGGCTCCCTTCAGGTACTGGAAGGCTACAATTTTGATAATTTAAACTAGTTCTCATCTTCCATATGTACATAGTAGACAAGTTTTTATGCATTACTTTTATTCTATGACTTAATTAATTAAAATCTACCAGGGTCACCAAAACTATACTGAAATTTTGTGGTTCTGAGCTTGATTCATTGTGTTGAAAATACCTAGTCTTCCCAGTCTTTAAGTCAAAATACCTTAAATTCATGTGATTTATTCTTGTTTAATTCATATGTTTCTGGTTGAATGAAGTATATTTTCCAGCTAAGGTGAGATATTGCTGACAACACTTAGCAATATGTGACCAGATTGATTCATATATCCTCCTATCTTTCAAGATATAAGAAAAAAGCTAATTGCTTTGACATGCTAACAATTTATAAATATTTGAGCATTGTTTCTAACTGGAACGAAAAATTGATGTATTGAGTAATAATCTGATGCACACTTACAAAGCTAAATTTCCCTTGTCATTCAAAGGCCTCAAAGAATACTTGAATAGAATTATTATTCATTCGCAGATAAGTCTATACAGATTATTTATCCAGAATGCCAAAACTAGTCTGCTGAGCCAATTCTGGGGGATCTTTGCCTCATTTGTATCTCTTAATTCTAATGCTTTACTTCAGTGATTGGATTTTGAAAAATAATTGTTTTTAGCAATTTCATTGTATCTGACACAGGATCTGAAGTTTAAATTAGGCTAAACAACTTTAAAAATATAATGCTTCCAATAGTGCTTTCCAATTGGCAGTTCCAATATCTAGCCAAATATCGTCCTCTTCCTCAAAACAGAAAAACCACATATCTTTCTAATTTTCATAATAATATCTACACTTTTAATGTTCAAGAAAACCTGGAAATATGAAATAAATAACATATTTATAATTTTCTGGAAAAAAAATATTGTTTTGACTCACACTATTGAAAATTAAAAATCTTTTTTCCCCCACAGACTTTTTTTTTTTTTTTTTTTACCAAAGCAGGTAATTTTCAACCCGTTGAAAAAAGAGATTCCACTATTGAAACTAGTCCTTTAGCAGAAATTAGTCAGTCAAAATAAGAACAGAATATTCTCCTGGTCTCTTTCCCCACACTTGACAGGCGTACTGAGTTTATGTCTTAGGTTACAGTGTAAGATGTAACCAAAAGTATGTATTCTATCACCATCTGTTAAAACCAGGTGGGGCAGTGTTCTTTATCTCTTCCATGACTCACCCCTGATAACTCCCTCAGAGAGATAATTGATGGACCCTCCAACCTCATTGCATGACTCACAAAATTACATAGTCCCATTGTGAGATGCTCCGCCCACAGGGTGGAAACAAGCATTCCTACCTGGATATAATCTGAGGTTTGGAACAGCACAAGCAGCTTTACCTACAGGATTCCCAGGGGACAGGAGCTGTGTAACCACCACTGGACCTTCAGAGGAAGACCAGACACTTCTACAGGATCACCACTTCAACAGAACCATATCTATCACCTGAAGAAGACTGCAGCCACCATTTTATCAGACTGCTACCACCACCCTGCCTGACAGGGCATCAGGATTTATCCTGACTCTGTCAGTGTTTTTGGACTATTGCATTAATTTTTAGTTTTCCTATTAAATTGTAGTTCTGATTTCAAGTCTCTCACTGGTTTGCTTTCAAACTAGTACAGTTTATTAAAATTATTTCAAGGAAAATAGAACAATGGCATTGATATTCAACATCTTTCTTCTTTAACTACAGCTATGCACACAGGAGCTGCTGCATTGATCTCTAAAGCTCAGGCAATTAAACGAAAATTTTTCAGTAAAAAAGTCTCTTCAGTGAGAGTCTGTCTCTCTTGAGAAGATTTCCACAGGACCAAAAAGGCCTGAACACATCTAAATGAACATAAATAATTGCATCACATAGTAAAAAAAAAAAAAAAAAAAGGAAAAAAAATCATTCAGGGCTCCTGTCATTAAATTTGAGCTGGTCACTTATGACTGCTCTAATGATACATTCTTAAGAGAATAATCTCAAGATACTGTCATTGGTCAGGGCAAACCTCCAATTCTATCTTTCCCTTCACTTCTTGGCACTGATGCTCTCTTCAGTGCCTTTACTAAATATTGACATGAGTATTAAATACGTTAATTGGTCTCAGTGAATAAAATTGTTGTTTATACAGGTCATGTTTTTGCTTCTCCATGTGACATTCAGCGACATGAAATAAAGCCCTCAAATAAAATTGAATTATTTCTGAAAATGATAGCATATAATCCAAAATTAATTTAAATTTCAATCTGGATTAAATATATCACTGAAATTCAATGTGAGGTTATTAAAAGATTTGATCATCATTTTGACAACAGCTGTTGAAATACTGGGAAAGAAGACATTCAAGTTAGGCTGATGTTTTTAATGTTGATTCTAATTTATTTTTTTTTACCAGAACTGAAAAAAGGGATGAAAAATATTTAGATACAATCTGGAGTTTGAATCAAAATATACTCTTCCAAAAGATCTAAAGACTTTTTTAGAAGACTGTCTAAAGATATTTTAGGAGACATAACACAAATGAAGGATTAATCAATCTCAGTTAGGCCATAGATAAATGAATCAGTTTTGCATCCTTTATTCTACGTCTATTACTGTTCTTGGGATCTGCTTCAGGGAATAAATGCTGAATTATTGGTCCAATTAATCTGAAGCAATGTGCATCCTCCCCACTCTTGGCTAGCCCTTTCAAAAACCCATTTGCTAAATCTACACTGCATAGCACTTGGAGCATCGCCAGCTGGGAACATATTCCATAATCTGCTGTGCCTACTCAATGCAAGCACCCTTCAGCATGGCACACTGACCATCTGCCTGCCCTCATGTGCCACATGCCTGCACCAGCAAGTTTTGAAAACAAAGAAGCCACAAGAAGCCAAACTCTTTTCAGAGTTCCTGGAGACAATAGGCTGCACCTGCAGCAGCTGCTGCTGCATTCCCAGTGTGATGTGTTTGTTACCGTCCTGTCACGTCTGCCACGGCAGACCCTTGTCTGCCCATAACCAAGGTCAGTCTTGGGATAGGATATCAATGATCAAAAAATGCCTTTGAGGAAGAAATGAAGAATGGAGTGGTTAGTTTCATGTGGAGACTCACAATGTTGCAGTGTGGCTCAAGGAGCCCCTACCTGGACACAGGCCTAGTCTTCTCAGTTGTGGAGTAGAAGGATCACTTCCCTGGACTTGCTGCCAGGGTGCTCTGCTGGCTCACATACAGTTTGCTCCCTCCTGGGACACTTGTGTCCTTTTCTCCAGATTTGTTTTGAGCAGGTAGTTCCCAAAGGCACAGTTGTGCAGTGTTATTTTTTGCTGACTGCTGGCCCGCCTGCCTCCCTCGCGCACCGTGTTTTGCACCCAGACGCAGCTCCCACAGAACCCACCAGCAGCAGCCAGCAGCAGCTCTCCTGCTGGGTCTATCCCCTCCACACTCAGCCAGTTCCTGAGGGGCTGCAGCCTGTGGGCAGCATGGAGGAGCCTCATGAGGGAACCTCCAGCAATATTCAGTTGTGTTGACTCCAGTAATGGATATGAGAATCCCTTGGGATCCAGCCTCATACCAGGAGGAGGCTGAGGTGAGAGAGGGCTGGGGAAGGCAGGCTGCTGCAGGGGGCTTGTGAGGGACAGGTGGTCCCAGTTCCTGCCCCTCATGGGCCTGCTGGATATGAGCAGGCTGTGGGCCTGCCATCTGGGATTGCTTCCAGCTACCCTGTGAGCCTGTCACACTGCTGCTGTGACAGGCAGGAGCTCCTGACCTGCTGAGGAAACAATGTGCAAGAGCAGCAGCAGCATTTTTGCTGGTCCATATGCTTGAGGATTCTGAGAGGGAGTAGGGGTGAATGAAGTTTTTTGTCACTTCTTGCAATGACATTTTGACAAGTCATTTATTTACTTCACTTGTAGCTGCCATTAAAAATGATGATTATTCTGTTGCTGGATCTGACCAGTTTGAATTTTGTACATCCAGTCCAGCAAACAATTTAATTTTTCAATAGAAATGTCTATGTACTCAGTGGTCTTACTTGTATGTTTATTGTTCAGTGTCTTAGAGAGACAGGGACAGAAGCTATTTTAATTTGGTTGGGTTTTTGTAGGTTGGTGTGGGTTTTTTTGGGCAATGCACATTTTCATTTTGCTGACAGAATTCCAGTCTTCTGGGCCCAATTAGGTTCTCATCTCTGGTGATGTTTGCTTGAATATTCAATCATCACCATCTTAAGAACAAAGTGAAAGGACTATTGAAGTGACCTGACTTAGTCTGAGGATTTGTCAGCAGCTGAAAGGGACACCTGTTCTCTCAGGCCTTGGTCTCCAACAGTGTCAAAGGCTAAAAATCTTTATGAAACAACTATTTGATTTTCATATACAGTATATTCAATTTTGGACACAACTTCGTCGTTTAACCTTTCAAATTATGTTGAGCATTTCATTCTCACAGAGTTTTCAAGGTAGTTTCTGTGACATTAATGATCAAATACTATGAGTGACAGTCTGTTACAAGCTTTATCATATTCAGGGTATGTGGCATATATTGTCATTTACTATAACATCATTCTCTTTCTTTGAAGAACCTCACGTGGCCCTCCTTTCAGAAGCAGATTTCTTCTACACTAGTAAATGCAATTGGTTAGTTCATAAAAGCTTGCCAGCGAGTACGCTGGGGGTGCAGAAGAATCTGCGAGGAGATACAGCCAGGATAGCTAACTCCAGCTGACCAAAGGGTTATTCCTTATCATATGATTTCATGGCCATCAAGAAAAGTTAGGAAAAAGAAAGAGGAAGTAAGAGACTCTTGGAGCTATCACTTTTGTCTTCACCAGTAACCATTATACATGGATGAAGCCCTGCTTTCTATGGAAATGGTTAAACATCTGCTTGCTGGTGAGATGTAGTGAATGAATCCCTTATTTTGCTCTGCTTTTTTGTGTAGCTTTTGCTTTGCCTATTACACAAGTTTTTTTTACTTTTACCCTTGGGCTTCTCTTCATCTTCCCACTGTAGGGAGGGAGTGAGCGGCTGTGTGGGGCTTAGCTGCCTCCTGGACTTAGCTCACAATAGAAGTTGTTTTAAAAGGAGCACAGGAGTTTAACATCTCAGTAAACAGTGGAATCAATACAGGATTGGACCTGAGCATACCAAAGCAAGTTCTTCCTAAACAGGATCAGTAGTGAAATACTCAATATTAACATATAAATGGTCATTTTTATGTTTCAAAGTTAACAAGCAATAAAATGAATGAAGCAGTTTAGCTGCCTTGCAGAAAATGCAGTAGATTAGCAACAGAATTCAATTTTTTAAAAAAAATCTATGTATTATAGTATGTAATACATCTACTATGCATTATGCCGTTCTTGAAAACTGAAAAGCTATCAACATACTTGTTATGTTCTGAACGATTATTCTTACTGTGAATCATGAATACTGTGATTAGAGGTCTTGCCAATAACTCAAAAAATATGCAGGTTGTTTACATCTTAAAAATGGAGATATTTTTTCATGTCAATGCCTCTCTTCATCAGTTTAGTTAAACAGTAAGATTGGACTTCATGGATGTGCAATTTGCCAGTGTTTAAAGTATTAATTAAGAATTTTGTTCCATTTTTTACAATGTCTCTGGCTAAAGACCCAGGTTATCTTCATTGGAATTCCTGCCAGGATTTCTTCATAAAATACTCCATAACAAGAAAATTTCAAAATGAAGTGTTCTTTAGGGACCTCATAGTCTCCAAGCCCTCATTAAATTGCCATTTATACAATATGCTTCCTAACCACCAGGGTCACTTTGCTGTGAAGGTACATCACAAAGGGAAAGCAGTAAATCTCAGTGAATATTTCACAACCCTCTCTGGCAATTAAAGTTTTAAATGGCATCTTCTCTGCATAGCCAATAAAATGAGAATCAGAAGGCAACTGCAGGCTAGTCTGGATAAAATGAGCCCACTGCTGTCTCATAATATTTCACATTGAGAGAAAGAACACATACTAAACTGAAAGACAATATACATTGTTATGGCACCTCACTGTGCAGCAACAAAAACTTCTGTGGAGTTCTACTGACTCATAGGGCAAAATACTTTCAGGAGCAAATTTGAAATACACGGAATATCTTTATCGTCTAAGCATTTAGAGAATGAAAATCCATTTTCTTTCTCTCTGTTTGAGAAATGCAGTCTGTTGCCAAGGATCCGCTCTCTAGCTGTGAAAGACCTTCATTGAATTCAGTCTGCTTCCCTTTTCCATTAAACTGGGAACAGGATTATATGATATTTCCAACCAACTTTAGAAGTTTTCATTCCACTGATCATGCTAACACTTCTTGCAGTAACATCATAAGTGAGTGAGGCTAGAGTTGCAGAAGTTGGAGGATTGGATGTTTCTTGGAAAAGTACTTTTGCTCCTTGTATTTTGGAAACTTAGAAATGATACAGAGAGCTGTGCCAATGCACCTCTCTGTTTTAGCGCAGAAAAAAGAAAGTCCAACATTGTACCCAAGAATTTTATGCCTAGATACTTCTCAAATACTAGATAATTCTCCTACTGTCTGGGAAACCTAGAGACATTTTAAATTATGTTTTGGAAAAAGGGGAAACTAGGGAGGAAATTCTGGAAATGGTTCAGTGAGGGTAGAAAAGAAGGCATTGTCACATATAGGTGGATGAATATATGAAAGATGCACAAATGTGAATTTTTTTACACAAAAATGGTAAAGTAACATACGAACTCTTTAATCTGTTAGTGATGATCCTTCACTTGTTACTTATTCCAGATATGGTATTTATAATTTCTTATGTAGGGACATTTATTAACTCCAGTCACTGAATATTGTCTTGCTACAACAGTAGTCCATGTGAGTTAGTAAAAACAGTTATTTACCAGATGAGAACTCAGGGAAATCAAGAAGTTCAAAATTTGCATTTTATAGTATAAATTCAGAAAAATAAGTAAACAAGTAAGGCTGTCTCAAAATTACCTGCATGTATCTTGACACTTTTAATGGAACTTAAAAATCACTGATATATAAAAATAAAAAGTGTTAAGACTTATTAAATATTCTGAAGGGATATTTTCTTAGATGGCCCACTTACAAATTGTATATCTCCCATAACAAACTTGTCTATGTAAACAAACCCATTAAATCTTAAAAGCATGTTAATTTTAAAATGCTAGATTAAAATTTGGATTTCATCAATCATTTTTTATAGCAATCTTGTGTTCCAGAGCCTTCTTTAAAATTTCCCTTAATTTTGTAAAAAGGGTTCATTTTTTGGCATTGAAAAAAAATCCCTAACACTATCAAAGTTATGAAATAGTCAATAAAGCTGTATAATTTTTAAGTAGAGATAATATTAATGAATCTTGACTCTTTCCATCTGTTACTGTTGTAGAAAGCTCCATCATGGATGTGAAGAAGAGGAATAAGATGCTGTGTTGTGTCGCTGAGCAGACAGAAGTTACTCAAGACTTGAATGTTGGAAGAGTAAGTCCTGTAGAAACTTGCAGTTGGCAGAAAGCTGGTTGTCAGGTAAAAAGTAAACACAGTGCCTTTTTCATATGACTCTACAATACATTGCATTCTATTGTATGCTACATACATGATTTATTGCATATAGGTGTTGTGGATGCCCCATCCCTAGAAGTGTTTAAGGCCAGGCTGGATGAAGCTCTGAGTAACCTGGTCCAGGGAAAGGTGTCCACGGAAAGGGGTTGGAACTAGACGGTCTTTAAAGTCCCTTTCAACCCAGGCCATTCTATGATTCTGTGTTTCTATGATATGTCCTCCTAGCAGTGATGATTTTGCCATATTTTTGAAAAAGCAATCATGCACTTATTTTAAAAAT
Organism: Falcunculus frontatus; assembly: GCA_013398115.1. NCBI lineage: Eukaryota > Metazoa > Chordata > Aves > Passeriformes > Falcunculus > Falcunculus frontatus. Next base: position 688,123 of record VZRV01003334.1, on the reverse strand, counting down.
CAAGAAACAATGTAATGAAGTTATGTTTTTAATTTGATCATTATGATCGCAAGCAGCTGTGACATTTTAAATCCTATGAAAAGCCATTTTAGATTCAGCGTACCCTAAGAAAAAAAGGAAGCACAAATTAATAAAAAAGATATTCTAGTTTTTACAGTTTTGTCTCGAAGGATTAATGACACCCACTTATAAGTGTAATACATATCTGGACATCTTTGAAAACCAGAGATAACACAACAGACCCACTTGAACTTACTGTGTGTTTTGAACTGCAGTGCAAAGACAGGCTGCAGAGAATAGATGTGTGCTGTGTGGACAGGAGTGATAGAGTGATAGCGGCTTAAGTGTAATGAAAAATGATATTTCTCTGTAGTCTTTTTCTTCATACAGTAAATCTTGCAGAGAGTGTTGAAAACACTGTTCCAAAAATCTTGAAACTAACAAAAAATAAAAATGCTCAGACTGGCAGGATATTTCACAGTAGAAATAATGAAAGTTTTCTTTTAAAATTATGCTTCATACAGCGAAGTTTTTGCTCATCTGCATACCAAGTCCTGAAGACTCTGAACTGTCAACACTTACTGAACTAACAGACACAAGGAATACAGGAGATGAATTTCAATGCAGTATTCAAACCACAGCAGTTCAGCACTCTTTACTTGCAAAATTATTTCAACTGTTTTGACTCTTCATTATTGAACAGCTTATTATGCTTCTAGTTGCAAAAAAAAAAAAAAAAAAAAAGGAAGAAGAAACTTTGTAAAAATCAGGAAATTTAATTTTTCTTCATTTTAACCCCCAAAAAACATAGGGTTCAAAGGAATCTGCAAGCCAAGTATCAGGCTGACACAGATGCAGGGGCTATTCCTCAGTTGTGTTCCTTTGTGCTTTTCCTTTATGCCATCTCAGTGACTACATGGATGCTCCACAGCAAAGTAGAAGTTAATTAAAGGCTAATCAAATGTTTCTAGGGCAGCCCTTTCTCTTCCTCTTTCCAGCAGCCTGCTGGTGTGATGTATTAGAGGATAATAAATCTGCTAGGGAACAGCATTACTTGGAAAGAATGCAGCTGAGTTTGTTCTGGTGATGTTGCATTGACCAGTTCTTGACCCTTAGAGATTAACTTTCATATAAATAACCCAGTTTTATTCTTGTGCACTGGACTTTTACAATAACTTCTTCACGTGTTCAATTCAGCAGTCTGAGTTCTTAGAGCTTAGGGAAAGATGTCAGAAAAGACATCCAGGGAATACCTAGTTCTTCTTTAGTTGTCTTTGTATAGAATATGGCAAAAACTCTCTGGCAAAAATGACCTCCTCTTTGAAGGTGAAAACCCACAAACATTTATTCTGGCACTACAGGGTCTTGCACTTTTGCAATATCCCAAGATTTACTTGTTTATTTTAACAGTTAGACCAGGAAATATTTTTGAACTTTTTTTTGTTCCTTTCTTTTTTTTTTTCTTTTCTTTTTTTTTTTTCACCTCTTCACTTTGAAAAACCAAAGAGAGACTCTAGAAATTGCTCTACCTCTCCATTCCCCAGTGGTAGCTGCAACCATAAATTCACTTTTCTGAGTTTCATTACCATAGTGGTTATGATTGTGTTAAACACAGTGTCCAGTCTCACAGCCTGACACTTGGGGATCATAAATGTACCATCTCCAAGGAGAAAGCAAAGGCTATCATTGTCACTTAGTGTGACATTAAGTTAGCTGAAGTTGCTCCTGTGTGAAAATGTTATCTTTTGGGAATACGCAGGAAGAGTTGGAGAGAGAGAGAAGAATTTCTTTGCAAAATGGTTAATCATTACTGCTTGTGCTTGCCTTTGAGCATTTGAACACATAATTTGGTAATTAGTGGATTTAATTGCTTTCTGACACTGAGGATTAAGCAGCCTGCCCTGCTCTCCACTCCCAGAGCCATTAGTGTGCCTGTTGCCAAGGTCAATTGAGTTCATTTCAGAACTATTTCTCATCTATTTCCCTCTTAAGAAGTGAATACCCCAGGATGCCTAAGAACAGAGCACATATCAAGGTCCCATTTTCTCTCTACTCTCTACAACAGACAATTTCAAGATAATCATACCCAATTCTTTTACTTTGGAAGCTTTTATATTAAGATCTCACCCAACAAAGTTTACAAAATTTTCAGTGTTCAATACTTTTTTTTCTGACACAGTGGCAATAAATAATAATTACAGAAAGCATGAGAGAATCACTTGATCATAGATTCAGAAAGTAGAATTCAGCTACAATGTTAAATCCGGTGAACTCATGTGGGTTGTTTAACTTTTCTTTAATTTCTCAAGTCAGGTGCAATTATTTTACTTTCTTTCTACCCTATTATTTATACCCATTTGTATGTTGTTTTCATCAGTCCTGAAAATGCGAGGAGCTGAAAGAAAAATTCTGGGGTTTAGTATGCTTTTTGTGAATTTCTGGGGCTAGCTTATTGAAATCAAATTCCTTATTGCAGTGATTATACTCACATGTATGCCCATGTGCCATGCTCTTTCATATTACCTAACACACATACTGGAGTTTAACGCTCACTAAGTTTCTTAAAATAACTGAATGTCAATATGTTGTCTGTCAAATTATACTATTGCAAAGTATAATATTTATCCTTACCCTGAAACATATGGAGATACTATCAAAACATAGGGCATTGAAATAAATGCTTTCCACCGGAACAAGATAGCAAAGATTTTTTTAATTTAACTCTCCAAAAACCAGTTTGATTTTGCACCAGAGAAAACTGCAAAGGGTTTGTTATATCAGTGAATAATTTGAAGTGACATGGAATAAAGAAAAACCAAGGAAAATATTCTTTGATCACAGACAGAAACGTAAAATTTGAGCAATTAAAAAAATTTTTGAAATTCTGTTTTCAAATATGGAGAAGTGATTGCACTCTGGGCTTTTTAAGGAAGTCTGTGGGTGGTGAAAATTTGGGTGGATTTGGAAAGCAAACAAATGAATGGAAGCAAAATTCATCTTGAAGTTCTAAATACAAAATCTTCACTTCTAGTTGCAAAAGTCCTCAAATGGTACACTGCTGGATTCTGGAATATTCAAAGCATTCCTTCTCTTTGTTGCTTTAATTTTTATGCTCTTTCTAGAATACTGTAGGTTATTTTGTTCAAATAATGCTGATTTAAATGGGGTTGACTCTATTTTCTGGCAAATTACCTGGAAAGGAGTATGAATTTTAAGGTGTTTAAATTTTCTTGTGACACTTTCCTAATAATGTAGACGAGGGCCATTGTCACAGAATGAAATACTTTATAAAACTCAGTGGGATATAAAATAAAAAAATATGTTTAGGGTAGATATCTATCAAGTACCATAAAACAAAAATAAGACTTATTGTCATATGTAAAATGATGGTTTCAGAGCCATCATGGGGTTATGACTCACAGCTCTTTAAAAGCATCAGTTTAGTATCTAGCAGTTGTGAAAAAACAATACAGTGTTAGAAATCATTAGTAAAGAAATAGATAACAAAACATGGTTTAACAACTTCTTGGATACTGAGTGTATAACACAGGAAATAAAACTCTGATTGACTTGTTCTTATACCATCATGGAGGACAGGACACATCATTAGATGATGCACTGACTTTTCCCAGTACTTATATTATATTACTATATTTATAAAGTTTTCTTTGGATATTTAGATTAATTCACATGCAGAATTATTTAAATTAACTTCAAAGAGCAATCAAGAAAAGCATAAGCACAAGTCACCATTGTAGTCATTAATGTAATCAAGAAATACTGAACCTCATTTTAAAATAGTCTATAGAAATTTTGGCCCTGTGCATGCTGTCTATTTAATGTTACTTTGACCTTAAGTACATCAGTCTTATGCCAAACTAGGCCCTCTGACAATGTAATGTAACTGCTCTCTGTTTGAGACTTTTTGAAAAGATGAGTTCAGGTGTTTTAACTACCTGTCTTATCCTTGTGATTGTCCACATTGACACAACTGTTGAGAAATGTTAGTGTTAGAACATCCACCTGTGCAAAATGTTGCCCTCCAGACAGGAGCAGCGGCACATGGCCGGCATTGCACCGGTGAAGACGGAGGTTGCTGGCTAGAGTTTGCCTCGTAGGTTCCAAGAGCTTGCATTTTGACAGCTCTTTACCAGTGTCCGGGCTCTTCTAGCTTAAAGCCAGTTTTCAAGCTAATATTGCAGTAGGGATAATCAGATAAATGAAGACTTTTGTGCAAGTTTGACTGGGAGTTAACATGATAGCAAAGCCACATTCTTTATAACCAGTAACAATATTGCTTTTACTTTAACTAAGTCATGGTTTAAACCATAGATACAAACCAGGAGTTATACCCCAAAGAAGCACTTGGTTGTTAATAATGGAAGCTCTTACCTTTCATTTTAGACACTGTCAGACATGTGGCCTGATTCTGGATATTCTTCTCTGTGAAATATTAAGACAGCTCCTTCTCTACCCCAACCACCCACATAAAATAGTCTCTAAGAGGAAAGAATAAGAACACTGGAAGAAAAATATCATGCAGAGCATTAGGAGACTCAGCTGATGCCAGTAAACAATAGTTTGTTTTGTTCCAACACTTATTTCATACACTAACATGTTTAAGGATGTTGATTTTGTCAATAAATGGATGATTTGATACAATGCCTTTGATGTTACCAACCATTTTTGTTTTGATATCCAAGTTTATAATAGCCCAAGAAGCTAAACAAAACATTTCAATTTCTTATGTGCAATTTGGTTTTTAATTCCTCCATTATTATATTGATTATTGCTCTCATCCTACTAGTTTCTTCACCTTGAGCTAATGTGACATTTCAGTGCTATGGGAAATCAATGTAGCAAAAATTTCTCATGCTACCTCAACAATATTGATTTCGGTACAAAGACTAAATATCCGGTAATAGAATGGATAAAGAGATTAAAAGAAAGAAAACACATGTGTTTTTGGACGTCTAATAAGTTGTTTGTAAAATTGGGTGTGGTCTGTGGAGTAGAAAAAGGCTTGTTTATTGAGTGTATGTAAGCTGAATAAAGCTTTCTACCAACATAATTAGCTGTAGCTTTGCATCTGACCCTGGCTGCATACTTCAGGTTTGGCCAAAATTACTAAAGGGATATTCCAGACCAAATGACATCATGCTCAGTATATAAAGTATGGAGAAGAAGGAAGAAGAGGGGATGTTTTGAGTATGGTGATTGTCTTCCCAAACCTATCAGTCCTTTAGGACTATCGTTCATGCCGTCATTTACAGTTAGGCAAGAACAACACCTAAAGTGCATAGTGCATAAAGACAGAAGTACATGGTGGTTTAGTAGCATCTTTGAAGAGGTGACCTAAACTCTGTAAGATGAGCTGGTTAGTTGTACATCTTAACTGGATCATATCTTTTGTTTTGAAACACTGTGTTTCCTGTCTTTCTTTGTCCTTGTGGCTTTTCTGGAAACAGTTTACATCTTCATCTGTGTGTTTGTCTGAGTATTTGAGAGAGAGACAATCTGAGTAAGTATGGAAAAACCTAGAGAATGTGTCTGAAATTAGATCGATTTGCATGTAACTGCTTCCCAAATGAAAAAAATTAATACTCATTTTCTCTTACCAGCAGCTAAGAATGAATTTTTCTCCATTTTGCCATGCAAAATTCTTTTTCATGGTCAGAAATAAGATTTGTCCAAACTTGACTTGAAATTTCCATAGTTCCTTTTTTAATTTTGTTGAATGTAAGTTTATATGGATATTATTTGTCAAATATTATGTTGTAGATGGCCACAGTGAACTGGAAGGGAAAATTCTCCCTCCTGTTGCTCTACAGCATTTAGACAACATTTACTAAGGTTCAACTGGTTTTTGCACAGTAATGCAAGAAATTTTCTAAATAGTATTATATATATATATAGAGTGTATATCTATATATAGTATTATTATATATATTTCTATAGTATAGTCAGGTAAGATAGAATTCCATGCTAACACAAACTATATTGAATGTACAATAAATCTTCAGTACTTTAAATTTGAGTAGTTAGTTTTAACTAGCAATTAATTTCTATAGGACTGCAGGTAGTACAAGTAGCAGAAGTTTATATTGTTTGGACTGATTAATGTGATATAAACATATGAAAGGTGACATCTTCCCTTTCTATATACAAAGCAAAAGGAATGTTTCCTTTCCTGAAGTGCACCTTTCTGACAAATTCATTTTTAGAATATTATTTAGAAAAGACATCAGTCTTTTAAAATGTTGCTGCCATGTTTGTTATTATTCATTGGTTTGGTGAATTGCCATTCCCTTCTACTCCCTTCCCTTATTTAGAAGGCTATTTATTTATATTTCCTGTTGGAATGTAGAGAGAATGAATTTACATAGTTCATCTTCAAGTGCAATAGCAGTCTTCCTCATGACTAGAAAAGAGCTTTTGTCAGCAGGTTTTGACTTTTAAAATTAATTTTAGATAAAGTCTTACAGCAGTAAAAGTTCTTCAATAGTTCTGATTTTATAAAAGTAGAAAAAGGTGCATCCAATATTAGGATGTTTTGTATTACTCTTTTTGCAATTTATGACTCCCTTAGTCTCATGTGACAAGTGTTTATCATAGAAGGCAGACAAAAGAAGGAAAATAGTGAAAGGAAGCAGTGGGGAAAAACAAACTGAAACCCCCATAAATATTAAGTTTCTTTGGCCAAAAAAGGCAGAGAAATTGAAGGATGCGGTTTGTCCTGCATTCTTTAGATGAGACAGATATAAGAAGAATTACACTAAGACAAGAATCTCTACCAGCTTAGCTTTAGAAAAAGTATTTCTTCTTGTCTTGTTGATTGGTCTTTACTGTCTGCAAATTAAGCTTGCCTACATAGTGCAAAAGAGTTTTTTCTAAGGTAACCAATGTACTCTGGATAGATATCCTGGTTCATTTCAATCTCTTGTTCTGAAAAAAAGAAAAAGACATGGAAGAGAGGTAAGGAATAAAATCTGGTTGATGGGTTGCCATCTTAACTTTCCGGTAACCCTATGGAGCTATAACATTGCATTTTTTTTTTTTGCTTCCTTTAATAACATCTCCTTTTACTATGCAGGTATTTTCCTAATTAGTATAACACTCTTCTCTAACTATTATAATTCAATTGAAAACACACCAGAAACAGATGTCTCCCAAGATGCACTTCATCCCACTTCTGATAAACTACTCGGTTGTCAGTCTTTCTCTCAGGTTTCCCGGCTTGAATTTCAGCATTTGGTATAAATAAACCTTAGCAGGTTCTCAGGAGTTAAGCAATCAAAAATGTTTTCCTTTTATCGTCTTAGCAGCATATGCTGCCTTTAGGCCTCCAGAAAATGATGAGTCACACAAGGGTGTTAGAGATTTCCCTACTGCGGGAGAATTCAAACACCCCAGAGTGAGACCTACTTAGAGCCAAGACTGAGACTGGGTTCAGAAAGGACAGAGATGGGGAGGAAACATTTTCGTAATATGTGCTCTATCAAAATCGTACCTTCCAGACAGCCTCTAAATGACCACACATCTACAAAAATATTGAAACAAACCTTTGGTCTCTTCTAATGTACAGAAGTGGCTCCTGCAGGTCTGGGCCTCCAAGAATTTGAACTACACAAATATAATCCCATATATTGAATATGTTCCTAGTCATAATTTTTTTACTGTGAATGTGACAACAGTGAATGTTCTTTACTGACATTAAGCATTCTCTTTTTGCCAAAAATATTTGGAGAGGACGAATTCCTTCTTTGGCATTCTTGTATTTTGATGCTTGGGCTTGCCACATCTTAAATAACTGCTCATTTGTTTTGAGAACAGTGTGCATTCATTCTCACAAATCACAGGGAGCATTAAAACTTTAAGCTGTCACCTTAGAAACTCTCAAATGGGTTTTTAATCAGGGTAATTGCCAGCACACAGAACCCATCAGAAGAACTATGGCACCAAAGTGCTTTAAAAGAGAGAGAGTAGAAAACTGTCAGTCAGAAACTTGGCTGTAAAGATTTCTTAACCAACTTGTTCAAATATGCAGGACTTGATCCACCAAAAGCAAAGGTACACCAAATGTAATCATTAAACCTTTCCCAGCTAAAAAAAAAAAAAAATATGTGATAGCCACTCTGAGTACTGTTGCATCTGAGCTACTTGCATCTTTAGTCCCATTAAAAGGTTAGAAGATTAGTTGTAATATTTCCCTTGTTACATGATAAATTGGGAAATGGAAAAATCAAGAGATTACTGGTGTTTTTCCTCATGTTAATCCACTTGTCTGACCTTCCTAGCACAGAAATAGCAGCTTTTTCCCCCAGCAGCCCAGATTCAAAAGTGGATTAGAGACAAAGCAGCAGAGTTAAGGACTCAAAACATCGAAACAGACATTTATCAACTAAACATCCTTGTGACCTTGCCTCTCACAGGATGCAAGTCTGTTACATGTCTCAGATATGAACACAGAATGTATACTTTACTCAAAATCAACAGTGTGACCTATGATAAACATTTTCTATTATCAGGGAGCAAAAGGCAGAGGGTTGTTTTTATATTTTCTAGTGAAATATTAAGCTAAAATTCACATGTCAGGATTAATGCAGGGGTGTGATCCTGTGTCTCAGAGCCACCAAATCTCAAGTAAAGTTTTCTCTGATAAGTAGTGGTCTCAAGAGATGAACAAAGCTGGAACAGCAGGGCACCTGCAGATGTGTTTCTATCAGATATTTGATACACAGCTAGAACTCAGGATAAAGGGATAATATTAATATCATCAACAATTTAATTTTCTCATTGAATACCTACGCTGCTGATGGGAATATGAAAAGGATTGCTTTTCTGCAGCACAAGAAATCAAACCTTTCCAATTATTTAAAGTGTACACTAATTCCTCCTGCTTATTTGAGTGTTTCTTCCCCAGCAGGTAACTACATGCTTTTAGGACTGCTGTACAGAAGAACTGCTTTTTTTGCCTCTGACAGTAGTGATCTCTTAGCTTTCCACCAATTGCCAAATCCAAAGGCAATGAAATGTAAGAGCTATCTGTTTTAAGTGAAAGGTACTTTGTAAAGAGCAGAGAACATTTAACATCTAGGTTAGGAGCCTTGCCAAATAATTTTACTACATCTCTGAATGTAAGTACCTCTCTCTCTCTCACTGAATCTTGGTTTACTGGGAGTAGCAGAATCAGGGAGAGAAATCGATGTATGAAATTAAAGGAAGAGTCTCCCTACTCAGGCTTCCACTCAGCAGGAGATGACAATTTTGTAATGATATCTAGTATCATATATAAGTTGTAAGCTGTCTGTGTAAAGGACATAATTTTTTAGTGTTTGTGCAGCATTAGTGAAAATTAATCAATGAAAGTAACAAGTGTTGAAGAGCTAAGAGCTTCAAAATGAGTAGACATGTCTGAACTAAAACCTAATGGACATTCCTTATTTTTAGAAAGTTTCCTTAAAAAGATTTTATTTGAGAAGACATCAGTGTGTGTGTACTTGATCTTATTTGTTTCTTGTTGCATGATCCTGTATCTCAGCACAGAATCCTCTGGCATGATCAACATTTCTTTATATTCTAAACTGCTTGACGACACACACAAAGACCTCACACAACTGCCTGATGTAAATGCTACTGCTACTGTCGTGGTACTTGCATAGCTGGAGGCAGAGTTTGACAGTAATAGGCTGGATGATAAACATTAATGTTTTCACTCTGAACTGTGCTGCTGAAGGTGTTGAGATCTTCTGGGATCTGTATTATATCATTAGAGTCTATAATGTCCGTGTCAGAGGCATACACTTTGGTGTCATAAGATGATTCTGGCTTTAGCAACTTGCCAGTAATACCAATATGAATAGGAATCCAAAACAGATGAGTGGAGGTTAGCAGCGTAAAACCACTGGCCTTCACATTATGCCTGAGGGAGCTGTTCAAGTGATTTCATTAGACCCTTGGGTATGTCCAGAAGAATTAGAGAAATCCATTCCATGTCTCTTTTATACTCAAAAGTTATGCAGTCATTTTTAAGGAACACTTTTCTCTGCAATAATTTATGAGATGACATCAATGAATAAGATGGGTCAAAAGCATTTGCAACACCAGTAAAATAGCAAAAACCTCCTTTCTCACCTGCATTTGGGCACTGTGTAGCAATATCAAATTTACCCAATTTCCTATGCTTGAGCTAAATAGCACAATTTAAAGGTAAGATTGCTGCAAAGGAATCAGGGACTTTTTGAACTGGAAATTGCCATAACCCAAGGGTAATGAAATACATTCTTCAGAACTATCCAAACTAAAATAGCACCCCTGTCACAGATATTCTCCAAAAAATCAAGCAAACTGACAGAGGCAAGTATTGCTTTCCAACTCTTCTCTGTAGTTAGAACAGGTTCGTGGCTTAGCTAAGAGGGAAAGTATCTCTGAAAGTACGAAGTAACACTTTCAGCATGATTAGCCCTGCTTGATAAGCAGGGCAAAAAGCAATCTTCTTTTCACTACATGCCTCCCATCCAATGCCTTTTAGCATTTCAGCTGCAGAAGAATTGCTTTTTTGGCAGGCATGCTCCACTTTCTTGTCTGTGCCATCTGGCTCTAGTACCCATGTGTATTGGACAGTACGAACAGCCAGTACTTCCCCATCTTCCTTTTCTAGGAGATCTTCTGTCCCTGGAGAGTCACCAGGGTGATTTTACTCTGCTAGAAGTCCAACATATACTGTAGAAGAATGAAAGAGTAAAGCAGCCATATGATGAAGGAGCTGCATAACTCAGGCTTTGAGTGCCTGTTCGAGAAATCTGTGGCTCTTGGTCTACTTCACACTATCTACAGAGTGGTGACTTAAACACCTGGTGATGAGTAAATCTCTGTAACTGGCAGCTCTTCAGCTCCCTCTATAAGAGGTTAATGGTAGAACAATAATCCTGCTCTTAGCACAAAGGGGACAGTACTTTTTATGATTACTCCAGACATAAAGAGGTTTCTGTCCCATTGCATGGATCAGTCTGATTAGTGTAGTTTTTTATTAGCTGCTTTTAGTAGAAGGTTGATAGGGAAATTCAAAATTGGTTTCCCCCGATTATATATATTCTATCTTAGGCTATAAACATTCAGTAGTTTCCCTGTCTAGCAATGCATTTGCTCTTCCCTTTTTCCTCTCTTTGCATTACAAATCTCTCCATATAAAACACTGGACTATTCTGGGTAGGCCGCTGTGGGAATTTACCAGCCTCCTGGCAATTTAGCAAGTAAATTATTGATTTAAAAACACTTAAAGCTTGTTAAAGAAAAACTCAAAATTTGCCAATTTATTGTCTTTGTGGGGTTGAAGTTTTAAGTCTATGTAATCAAAGTCTCACAACAATCTCAGCACATGGCAGGACTCACAATGCATCTGGTGAAAGTCAATATACTCTATAATTTGCCTAGAGCATCTCAAAATAAACACACAGTTGTTATAGTTGGTAATAGCTGGGCTCTAAAATTGGAAACTTTCTCTTGCACAGGTGGAAAATCATGGATATCTCAGCATAGGCCCAGCCTATTCACTAAGCTTCATCCCTTAGCACTTTGTGCTTGTTAGAAGGCTGACACTGTATATTTACATCTGAACTAAGAATTATACACATACACATATGCATAAGGAACAACTTTATTTGGGGAGCAGAAACCTCTATTTCAGTTATGCCTGATTGGTAGTTCTGACCAAAGTCATTACAGTACCAGACCCCTTGACTATGTTTCACTGAATGTGACAACCATATATGTTTTCCTCTTGCCAAGATTTTCCTGTGGTGTGGAATGTGAGAGGGTAGAAAAGAACCTCTTCAATAAAAATGACAATGTCCTAAATATACAGGCTTGGAAAATACCATGTCTCACTTCTATACATCCAAGTGGCTCTATAACTGTAGGATATTTCAGATAGACTAGACAAACTGTAAAGTTTAGTATTCCACAGCTAACCTTCCTGATATTAAGGTAAATCTCTTTGTCATTATTGCTCTGCATAATGTTTAGTTCCTGAAGTTTTTGCCCCATCAGGAATAGACTAGAAATACAGAACAAGAACCATAGCCAAGTAGAGAAACTGAAGAACACTTTCATTTTCTACAGTGTGCTCGAACAGGAAGATCCTTATTTTGGTCTCTTAAAACCATCAGCTTTTCTCTTTCTTTTTGCTACTTCCCTTTTCCCTTCTCCCCTCTCACATTTCTATCTCTCACGGGAGGAAAAAACCACTGTTGTTTCTCCAAAGTGATTGCAATCTCTGTATCATCTCAGATAAGTTACTAGCAGCAGGTGAAAAAAGAAGTGTTGTAAAATGACTTGCCTGTGTTTTGTAAAATAAAATTTGTCAGTGAAGTATGTACTTAGAGTCTACTCTGGGGAATTTTTCCCACCCGTTCTGTTTCCAATCTCAGTTTCTCACACTTGTAGAAAACAAGTACTTACCAAAGGTGCTTTCAGGACTCCTACTCTTGTCTCCCAAAATGTTAGAAGGAAGAAAGAATATTCTTGGGCAAGAACTGGCCTTGCTGTGTGTTGTCTCCCTCTGTGCCCCTGACAGCTGGAGATAAAAATAGACCAAAACAAAAAGGCTGACTAAATGCTCTATCATGGCTCAGTCCTATCAGGAATTTTCTTAGCATCTCCAGTAATAGCAAAATCAACTCTTTGGCAAGGCGTTTTGGAGACTGTACCTTCTTCCTCGTTGCTCTACGAATTTTGGCTTTCTGAGCAAATGAAAGTAAACTCTTTCAGGATAGCCAGGGTACCTTTATCCTGTGCTCCAACAATTCTAAAAACTGCTGACTAAACCTTCCAGTCTGATTTCATTCAGAACTTTTAAGTGAAGCAGATAAAATTAGTTGAGTAGTCCAAACATTCCCTTCTCCCATTAAAAATAAATGTTTACAGCATCAAAGATTGCTATCCTTACTTTAGCAGCACACAGATGTGATAAGCGAGGAGATAGAATAATTTGACTGAGCACTGGTTGAGTAAGACAAAGTCGGGACTAACTGTCATGAAGCTCAGTGCTTCCTCTAGTTTAGATTTATAAAGAAGAAACAGGAAAAAGAAATATGAACTTTGTAAGAAGCTTTTTTAGAAACTTCAGTTAGAGGAGATATTTATTGGGTATTTGGGAAGTTGGTATTTTGTACATCTGCTTTGGTTTTAATAATCTATTATTTTAAGTATCTAATTTTCTTCTTCTCAACCATCATAACTTTAGTGTAGACAGTTTTACCAAACTGGGGTTTCTTGTTCCTTTCTTTTTTCACAAAAACAGCAGTAAACCTGGTGAGACAGGAAGAAATATAAATTGAGAGAATGGCATCCTTCAGTAGGTGATATCAATTATTGAGATTTATATTCTATAAACAAGCGCGTTTGTATTTTTCTGTACTGCATCTCACATCCCTGTCCCAGTTTGAGACAAATTTGGAGGAACATCCAAAATGAATGTATCCTCTAATAAAAGGCAGATTTCAGCAGCCCCTTCCCCACCAGGTTTGGAAAGAAATTCCTCAGAAGAAAGTGAAAAAAAGTTATTTATTTAACAAGCAGGGGGCACACAGGCACCAAAAAAAGAAGAATGAATAACGTTAAATAATAAAACCTCTGGCTGTGAAGAAAATCTGGGTAGTTTCAGAGTACTTTGTAGGTGATGGCTCTGCTCTCTCCGGAGCTGGGGTGTGACGTAGGCCCCCCTGTGCTGGGGTGTAAAGCCTCCCGGTGATGTTCTGGTGTTGCTGAACAGTCCAGAAGAAGAAGAAGAAGTCAAAGTCCCAGGAAACTCCTCACTCAGCTAACGAACCAGAAGCTAGCTAAAAAGCAAGAGAATGCAACCCTCTTCCCTGCTGCAGAGAGCCGAGAGCTGAGGAGAAGAGAGCAAGTTATCTGTGTTTTTGAACAGAGCCGCCAAAGGAATTCCACCACCTCCCCCTTCCCTCTCTCTCGGGTCTGCCTTAAAGACACAGAAAGGCACAGGATCCATGTCTGGGCACAGAGCTGGTGATAGGGGATACAGCATCATAAAGTCACCCCAAGACAATCCCCTAGACTTCTGTTTTTTGTAGCTGTACATTTAAGCACTTTGTGTACTTGGAAGCATGGCAGTTCTTTCCCAGTGAACACAATAACATTCCAGAGGTACTCAAAGCACCTGTTGGACAGAAAGAATGAACAGAAAAAGAAGAGAGAAATTATTATTTGTCTTGTTGGAGTGGTTGGCAACACACTTTTCTTCAAAAAACCCCACAAGATTATGTTTTACTGAAAGATATCTTGTACACAGTTGTATTATTGTAACATCTTAGAATACTATACAATCATACAGTCTGCATTAGGTCTCCTGTACCATTACCTGTGTTCTCATTTCCAAATGGTGTTCAGACTGTTGGAATAAAATCATGAGTGACAATGAGAATACCTGCTGTCTGACTACAGGGAGAGAGGCTAACATGAAGGCTATTCAAGACGGAGGTTTGGATATGAACTTCCATACAAACAGTACTGAAAGTTCCGAAATCTTTTTTTCTTGCTATCACTTTAGAAACAGTTTGTGCCTAATGAAAATATATTGTAGGCCTTAATGTAGTAATCACTATGAGAGAGTTGCATATTTTTAATCCCTTAAAGATGCTGTTTAAATATTATCTATCCGCTATGAATATTTGATACTCATTAAATATTCCCTGGAAAAGTAAAAATAACACATTTGTTAAAAGATTTTGGCAGAAGTAATATAGCTAGAATGCTTTTCACTTCTAGAATTAGTAATACATCCACTTTCTGTAGGCCCATCTCACTCTTAAGTATTAGAAAGATAAATTCCCAGAGATGGAGGACAAACAATCTGGAAAAAGTCAGAGGGAGCAGAATCAAAAGTAAAGCTACAAGGGAAGAGCCATGGGATATATTTCGCTCTGATTTCTTCTGTAAGAGAAATATGTTGTGAAACATCACTTTAAGAAAATGTATTCTGTATTCCAAAGAGCTGAAGTGCCTAGATAAATCAACCCCTCTCTCCAGAATGCAGAATATTTGAAAGATGAGATAAAAGAACATAACAGAGTGGTCAAAATCAAGGGTATACCATTAATTCCATTCTCTTCCCTTTCCCTCATCCCACTATACATATATGTGTAGGTCTGTGCATACATGCACGTGCACACACAGACACTTAGCATGACTAGTTTAGTTTAGATACGTAAAAAGAAAGCTTTCCTAACAAAATCCTATATTTAACAATTGTGGTGTAAATCTGATTAGTACATATTTTTAGGCCTGTAAACCTTTTGTCTCAGCAACTTTTGTAGCCTGAAACTTCAGAGGATAACTCTCATCCAAAAAAGATTTTTGTCATTATAAAATATATTGTCTTTGTATTCTGATACTATGTCAAAAGGGTTCCCATTTTAATTTATCTAAAACTGTTTATTTTTTTTTTTGTAAGGCTGGTGTGACCTCTGTTCATTCCTCTCTAACGATAACAAAAAAGAAGTCATTTTTCTGTTGTCTGTTCAGCGACTGACATCTTTTTTACTGAATTATTCATCTGCCCCCTGCTTTTAAAATTGCTTTCTCATGATAGATTATCATTCCAAGCAGAGTAGCAGTGTTAAGAATTTCTTAGGTGTTCTATCATTTAAGGATGTTCCCTGTTTACAGTCTTGAAGAAGCTGTAACAAGCTTTAATACTCACAGTCATTACTGCGTGTCCTGAGTATGCAAATGCAGCAAAGCTGTTATTCCTCTCTTAACATTTCCTTCAGGGTTTGTGCTGTGAGTTAACACTTGGTTGTATTAATGAAGCCAGGGAAATGATATGTTTACCACTGCAGCTCAGGAAATGTATGGTTAAGTGTCAGTTATTAGCTTGGTCATAAACTCCCTTTGCAACATCAAAAAGTGGCATTTATCACCTTAGGAGAAGGCTAATTAAGCTAGAGGACTTTGTTTAAATTCCCAAATAGCTTGCAGTGCATGAAGGTCCCTTGTGCATAATCCATGATTCAAAATGCTACAGGAAAACAAGAGCAAGACAGAGACAGAACCAGAGGAGCAATGGGGCCATGGATTAAAGGCACATACATTATTCAAACCTTTCTCTGGTTTCAGTGGAGAATTGAATAATATGGTTTTGAGCTTTCATTGTTGGGATATGAAACTAAGTTCTTCCTTCCCGGAGAGGCAAGAGTGTCTTGTCAGAATGGTAGCCGGCCGTTATGAGTGAGGTATATGAGTACTGGAATTAATTGGATACCAACACGAGCTCGTTCTCCTTATAACTTGATACGTAAACAAGCTGGGACCATAGAAAGCCTTTTTTTTTTTTTTTGAGGAACCTTTTATCATTCAGGTTTCTGAAAATCATGTCTCTGTTCTGTAGGTATATATATATATATATATACCTACATATATATATCAGTAGTTAAGGCTCATAACTTCCACCATTAGTGCAGCCATTCTGATGTGATGATGGAATTGCAGCGACAATGAGCCGTACAAAGGCTTACATGTGGATCTGAAAAAGAGAATGGCAGTCTCAGAGTGAATACAGGAGCCCCATAGCAGTAAGAGGAATCAGAACCCATGCTGGACCTGGTACCCAGAAAGGACAAGTGGTACCACCGACTTCATGGCAAAGTAATTGCCGATAAAGAAACAATCAGATATTAAAAATCCTGTTGAAATCTCTATATGTTATAATCGCGTTACTAAAAAAGGCAAGCTAACTCTTTCACATGAAGTAGACCACCAGATTTTCAAAGGAGCTATAGAAATGACAGAGTTTCTAACAAAACGTGGCAAAAAATTGAGCTACCACCAATTTGAAGAGTTTTGAAACAATACTCTATATACAATCAAGAGTTGAGAAAATGCAGATTTATTTATAATAGCAAGAAGCAAATAATCCATGGGATCCATTCTGAAAGCAAAATAATTACCTCAGTTGGGAAGGATATATATGCATAGAGATGTGCACATATACATGCATGTGTATGATATATAAGTGTTGACTTGCCTGCTTCAGATTTTTCCAGCTTGTGAGCTACTTTATTCATTAATAGCTTATGCACTAAAGCTGGTGTGTTTTCCCTGTCTCGTAGCTGAATTGGCTAGCTTTCTGTACAAGCTACATATATGTGGATTTTGATCTTTTATCAGTTTATCTGTTGAGGATAATCCCAGCTTTGCACCTGCTCATGTCTTTGCCCTTTATCCATGGAGTTACATGTACTTTCTTTAGACAAAATTTAATTAGTTTATTCTCACACAGTGATCTCTATTGATTTGTTTCTTTATGTTTTGATTGTACAGAGACAAGTACCTTCTCTGCTTGATTGTTACTTGCATGTAAACTTAACTACCAATTGCTTTTCGTATATTCCCTTCCTTTGTTCTTAACAGTGATTGAGAACAAAACCTGTCTTCTATAAAATGTTCATTTAGTTGGCTTTAGTTAGGACTCATGTTGATGAAAGTGCACTAATTCTTTGTTTAAAAAATAATTCTGTTGGCTTTAAAGGAATTTCAATATATGCTTGCTTACCTTAGAGTCTTATTGTTGTAAATGAGCCCACCGGCTCAGATAATTTTCAGTGCTTAAAGAAAAGAAGCTGAATAACATTAAGACACATTCAGAAATGTGCAGTCTCTTGGACTAGGTTAGGAACAAAACCTGTTGGATTGTTGATACTTCAAGGCAATGTAAATATTTCTGTTAATACAGTGATTCAACTGTAATGAGCATTCTGTAAGATCACACTTAGGGCAAGGGGGAAAAGGAAAAACAGGTAGAAATGTCCTGCTCTTTGAGAAAACAAGACAGTCTGAAGATAAGAGAAATTAGAGGAAAAAAAGTAAAGGAAAAGGATAGAAATTAAAGTTCAGCAGGGCAGTGGAGTTTCCCATATGTTGAAATAAGTTTCAAATGCTTTCAAATTCAAGTCTAGGTTGGGAATCCTTTCATTACTGTTCCCTTTGCTCTCCTAGTAGAGCTACATTTTTTCCTTGTGAGAAAGATAGAGTTCTTTAAAGAGCAGCTGGGACTGTGGCTGAAAATGAGTGCTTTTCTGACATCTTTTGAGATGACAGCAGCACTTCACTATACTTTGTTATGAGTTGTAAAAAAATAACTTCTGGTGGTGGTATCTGTAGTAGCTAGCAATTTAGTGCAGTAGAAATAAGTCAGTAGACAAAAAGAGGTGTAGAGACCCCTACAACAACATTACAGGGAGTTTGGGATTCTTACTTGGGACCAGACCTATTTCTTCTGTTGGATCAGTCATCCTCACTATGCAAAAGGGTTGCAACTATCTAAAACACAAGTCTTTGGTTGTAACTCTTCTGTCCCTGAGAAGGGCTGGAAAATGCGGTGCACACTCAAATCAGAGAATCTTGTTTCTCTCCCTCCCAAAAGAATCTACTTAACACGTATTAGAATTTCTCTGCAAAGAGACCAACACAAGAAAAACTGAGTGAAGTGAGAGTTTTATTTCAAAACCACACTATCATTGCACTAAGACACTTTCTTCTCTGTCTCTGAATATCAAAGTTATGACTTTTTCTTGAAGGAATGACTGAAAGAATATGCCACTGATAATGGCAAAAAAATCTTACACAAATGTTTTCTGATTTTGACAATGTTTTTCCATCTTTTACACAGTTGCTGACATAGGAGAAAATGAATTGCAAGCTGGTTGAAGATATCCTCTTTATAACCTTCTGTGAATAACTTGTTAAAGAAATCCACTCCAAGTTTTAGTCTTCTGGAGAAAACTCAGAACATTACTAGGTTCTGTTTGGATGCCCATACCACATAGGCAGGATCAATAATGGGGATAATTATTTTAATACTGAGCCATAAAATATTAACTCAAAGAGCAATTCTGTTGGGATAGATTTCCAAATCCTTTCACTGCCGTCTCTTCCAAAGAATTATATTCTATTTTAGTTCACCTGCAATTTAACACATAACTGCTATAAGTAAATGAGCTGTAACATGCCTTCTTTCCCATTATGTGTGTCCAGAGACATTACTGTTATCAAAAAGTTTCTCTCTACTGGGTATTACCCCTGCCATAAGGGAAAAAAAGTGAATTTTGTTTGGTCACAGTAGCTTCTTCTGAGAAAACTGGGTTTTGCTGTTTGGGTTTTTTTCATTTGGATTGGAAATAAAGCATGAGTCTTCAATTATTTGTAATAGTTCATAGTATAGCATATATAGACAGTACCAAATATACAGTAATGCTCTTCCAAAATGAAAAGGTCTTTATCTCAAATTGCTTCTCAACGCTTTTGGGAGAAAATATGTAGCCAGTTAAAGCTACACATTAAGACATCTCTATTTGTCCTTCAAATACTTCATGTCAGTAATACTTAAGATTCTCTGACTGAATAAAAAAATTACATTAGCAAATTGAGCTATAGGCTTGTTATGAGCTCATGTTGTTCTATCATGGTTCTAGTGTAGAAGAGGGAATCAAATGGGTATTAAGTTTATTAATCAGAATGCTACAGATTTCCTAAATACCTCTGAAAGATACTTTTTAAAAGTTCATTTCACTTCTCGCGAAGCTTAAAACTTCTCTACTGAAAAAAATGAGTTCACTTCAAAATGCCACATAAGGAAGTGGATGAATACAAAGTGAGATGCTGCAAATGGTGCAGGATGGCACTGCTGCACTCCCTAGCGATATCACACCGCTGGTATCCTCTTCTCTCACCACAGGACAGGGGAGGGGAAGGCACAACTGTATTATCTTAGCTGTTGTGATATATGAAGCCTGACATGCTGCCAAACCCCATGTGTATTAATAAGTTTCTCCCACTGATCCCCAATGGCACTCAGATGGGTTCATTGGTAGATTGTGGCAGACATTTAAATGTTTGAGCTGGGCAATTTGAGATGAACTGTCATGATTCATTATCCCTATTGAAGGAACAGTGCCAGGAAGTATCTGGCTGATGACTTGAGAGACACCTACTAAGCAGAATAAAACCCCAACTCACTCAGCAAATCTCGCAGCATTGCTGAGGGGTCTAAACCCAGTGACCAATACAACACACTGCCACTTGTAATAAGCCAGGAATTAAAAGCTGTTGTTATTAGGGACTTAAACTCAAAGGCTGGCAAACAATATGCTCCCAAATCACAGTCTATCATCAACTGACAACTACTGCCTGCCCCTTGCCTGCAGGGTGTATCCGCGTGTGTGTAAATGCAGATTGGAAGACAATGAATTACTGGTTACAGGAATAAGCAGCTCCTGATTTCTTTTAAAATGTACGGTTTTTTAAATGTCCGTCTCCTTTTAAGGAACTGATTGTTGACAGCAGTGCAGAGCTGACCCATTTTGCAGTACTAAGTAAAAACTTTTGACTGAAAGGGTGAAGGTGACAATGGGAAGACTGACTGCTTTTGAATCCAGCCTATATTCTGTCTTCTTATGTATTCTAAGCAGAGTTCAATTGTTTTACCTTCTATTCTTTCTCAGGTAATACACAGAATCTTCAGTGTAGTGATAATAAATCCTTATATAAATTTCTAGAGGTTTTACCGTCCAGAAGGCTGACTATCACAGAATGTTGTGGCTCTTTGTTTAAAAAAATCTGAGCAATCCTCAAAAAGTCCTTTGATAGAATGAGAAGAATGCTAAAATTCTGGGAGATGGGAATCATATTTGATTTATAACCTAATATAAGGAGAAACAGATACATACATATACCCTACTGAAATATGTTTTTTCTTTATGAAGGAATGCCTTTTAAGAGATATTTTTTTTTCCATCATTGCTGGATAATCAAACGTCTCAGGTTTCTCCACCTGCCATTGTAATTGAAAATTTGTTTATGTGTTTTGTGAAGAAATGAATGAACCACTTTTTCTCAAGTTCTTCTAAAGATATGTAATTATCTTTGTAATTAATCTGTAATTAATTAAAGATCTGCTTTGGCACCAGGACTGAATCTGCTAGCAAAATGTTAAGCTTTTCCAGTTTACAGTTCCAGTCATATTTGCAGGGCCACTTTGGTCTCTTTACACTGCTGCTTAGGCTTGCCAGGCATTGTGGATTGCTGTAAGATGCTTTTCAAAGACTTTAAAATAAATTGTTTTTCTTCAAAAAGTATTTTTGTAAATCTCTTATCTGCCATTTGTCCCCTCATCTGTATGCATTTATTAAAGACGTGTCAGCTTGAATGGTTTAGAGATGTGATTATTTAGACTTTTTAGTGGAAGAAAAAACAGCTAAAAATACCTGAGGAGCAAATCAAATGCAGCATTCTTTCATATTTGGATGACTACTTATGTCGTTAGAGAAAATGAATTTTGTGACCTTTCCTACTACTATCCTTTGGTGTGCAGCATTCAGTATGAATGGTGGTTTTTGCTCTGAAGGCACATTCAGTAAGTCAGCATTTGGGTACCCAGCTGCCTAGGAGCCGTGGTGCAGAAAAACAGAGGACAATGACAGTCAGGAATGAAATGCCTTTGCAAAGCTACTATGGACAAAGGTGTAATTATGTTGTATTATTATGCTTTCATGCATCTTCTAGTCTGTAAGTGCAAATACACCCATTTGTCTTGTCTGGATAATGCTTTGGTTTGAAAAAGCTCTTAAGGAATCCTCTCATCTCTCATTTCTTGTTGTGGCACAGTGATTTGATGTGTTTATAGACAGTACAATTTGTCTAAATTGAGATCTGTAGCCAAAATAAAGCTCACTGGAACCTGAATCTGTATTTAATACCCTTCAGTGTAACAAAAATAAGAAGGAGGGTTCAATTAAGGCTCTATGACGATGTATGTGTTAAAAAAATGTAGTATAGAACAATTTCAAATTTTTATGTTATAAAAAATATACTATATGACAAAATGCAAACTGGATAAATACTTGAAGTTTTAAATGTGGAGGTTTTTTAATAAGTTAATAGATTCAAATATTATCTTGTCAATTTATCATCATATTCTTTGTTTGTGGTTTTTCTAGCAAGAAATGAGACATGCATTAGGACCCATTTTTTAGGGACTTTTTTTTTAATACTGATTCTTTGAATATCAGCATAGTCTACAGAAAAGATGATTAACTTTTATCTGGGAAAAAAACCGAAGAACAAAATACGTACCAAAGGTAGTATGCATCAAAGTAAAACTCCTCAAAGTATAAAAAGCTTGACTCTGAGATGTGCTGCTTTGTGATGTAATTAACACAACAGTGTATGAGGTCAGTGCAAGATGTAGCATTACAATTTGTGTTCGATAAAACTGCTTATCTGCTTTTTAGTATCTCCTCTGTGGGTATCGAGCCTTACATATGTTATCAATTAGTGATATAAGCAGTAGGAAAATAGAAAAGACAGAGAGATAGACTATCTTTTAACTTATTCTGTAGAACCATGGGAAATTTTGGGTTTAATTTGCATGTATTTAGGTTCTGCCATACCTGTGATTATTTGCAGCATTAATTTACCACACGTGTGTGAAAATTTGACATACCCGAGAAATGAAAAAATCAACAAAATAAAATTAATCCTGTTCCTTAATATCTGCAGTCAGGAATGTGAAGCAGATTTCAGCTCGATTACCAATTTAAATCAGCTCAGATCAGAAAGAATCAGAAAGATGCCCCTGGATGGTTGCTTTAGGGCAGGATTTGATAGTTTTGAAACCAGTTTCTGGGGAAAATATGTTTGACTTTCAGACCACACTAGGGTAACTAAAACTGATTGTTGCCCACTTTAACATTGTCAGAGAAAAGACTGGGAAGGGAAATAGCTTATAAAATCAAGTGATCCTATACATGACCTGCAGAGATCCTATTTTTAGACCATGGTACTTCCTAAGTAGCTACTTAGGAAAAAAGCTTGTAGTGATTCTGGATTTTGTACAGACAATCCATTGTTTAGGACTGTCAATTCAGGAGCAAAAGAAACTGTGTTAAGAATTTACAATTTTAGCTACAGGCAGAAGCTGAAATGCTCCCTTTAGGGACAACTACACTCTTAGAAAAGGGTTTAAACAGAAAAACTTAGAATCTGTTCCTCATCTATGTGGTGGGTTAGCGTGTGGGAGTGTGTTCATTTAGACTCAGATTTTAGATACACTGTGACTAGCTCAAGTTTTACAACTCAAGTTTTCTCGTGCAGAAAATAAAGGATCAGACTGGGTAAGACTGTCCAAGAAAAACAAATGGATAGGTTTTACTGTTCCCTAAATAAATGGAGTAGAAATTGGAGAACAGTTCTGACAAGACAAAGGACTTCCTGTTTTATGCTCTTTCACCTACATGTATGAAATATGAATTCATGCATAGCCACAAAGAGACGCACTTTGGGTTTTTTTCCCCAAATGAACTTAGAGCATCCATCCATCCATCCATCCATCCATCCATCCATCCATCCATCCATCCAGCCCTCCCTCCCTCCATCCATCCATCCCTCCATCCATCCATCCCTCCATCCATCCATCCATCCCTCCATCCATCCATCCATCCATCCATCCATCCATCCATCCATCCATCCATCCATCCATCCATCCATCCATCCATCCATCCAAAATCCTCTTCTATTCTTCTGTAATCAATTTTGTCTTTTCATGTCTATTTCATACACACAGTCATCGGACTGGGCACCACGTCTCCAATCTGAGGGTCTTGTTAAGTCATACAGAAGTGGCTGGGACAGAAAATACAACATAAATTGTAAAAAAAGGCAGGAATTTATGTCAACAAACACAACAAGGTGTTTGTCACTTTCCAAGCAAGTAAAATGTGCATCTTATTCTCATTATTTTTTCTTTCTCACTTTCTGATCACTGTTTTTGTGAGGAGAGAAGAAAGTTATTTCTGAACAGCCAATTAATTCAGTTTTTATTTGCATGTAAACTTTTCTGATTTAATTTAAATCAATAGTTGTTTACCAGAGGGCTGATTAAGCATTAAAAAATTGATTTGCAAAACAAAATTATGTTTGACATAATTTGAAGGTTTCTGACCGTCAGTTATTTTGTAGTGTATCCTACCTAGCCACAAAAGTGTTTAATCAAGATTCTTTACCACGGTTGATTCCCTCTGTCAGAGGATTTAAATCACGTCCTGACTATGCAATAGTATAGCTTTGGGCTGAAAGATGTATATGTATTTAATAAAATCAATTCAAATCCTTTTTGTAGGCCTCAGGATTACTAAAAGCAAGACAAATCCTCCTCTTAAATGACATCTTAAGGTCTCAAGCTCTCTGTTACAATATTATGATAGGTATATAAAATTCCATTTCATTCAATAATGAGTCTAGCTAATGTAGGTACTAGCTACGATTAGATGCTCACAGAACTACTCAGATCTGTCATTGTTTTCTCGCTCCTTTACTTGCAACATTAGTAACGCTGTTTCTTTATATGCAGTCATGATTATTTGTGATTTTAGAGCCCAAGGATCTGGTTCTTGTTCCTGTTAACGAAACTCCAGGTGACCAGGAAGTGCTGCAGAATGACAGCACTAAAATCCTTGGTGGACATAGGTTTCTTAGAATGCAAAATAGCTAGAAATAGGGCACTTAGTGAAAACGGTCCCTTTTCTCTTAAAAGGTACTAGATCTAGACACAACTCTTTCATCTACAATGTCAAGAGATAAAAAGATGGGATACTTGAAAACAGGTTACTGTCATTTTGAAGATCCACTGGCAGCTATTTCAGTTTTGTTTCAAAATAAATCTTTTTCTTTTAAATCACAAGTGCTTAAAAGAAGTAAAAACAATTTCCTTAGATGTTCTATGTATGAAAAGTGCTCAAGTTTTACACTAGTGTGAAATAAATATATCAAGATGTTTATCCTTTGGCAAGATTTAGTTATCAATATAATGTGTAAAGATATAAATCTCTAGGTATTGTGTAAGTGTGTATTTAGCCCATATAAAAAGTTATATGCTAATAGAAAATCTCTGGAATGTATTCCTGATTTTTCTCACTTAAGAGCCATATTCATAAAGAAAGTCCCCTCCTATTTTCCTTCTCATATTGCACAGATTTAAAAAAGAATCTCTTTAATGACTGTTTCCCAATTCAAGAAACAGAGATGCCAAAACACTTTCTAGGTTTTAATAAATACAACCCAAAGTCTTTGGTAAAGTCTGAAGAAGATGTTTTCAAAGCCAGAACACATCTACTCCATTTACCAGACTGTGCCTTTCGCTATTTTGTTAACATTACGCTCAACCTCTTGTGACAAAAAATTGAATGGCCAGCTGGATTGCTTAAATGCCACCTAATGGTGTTTCCATGTTTATAGTATAAACAGTGATACCATTATTCGTGGCTAATATCATCTGTATCAAGAGCTGCACTGTAAAACTGAAGAAGCAGTATAAAATCCTGTCTTGTACCACCTTGCCACTTCCAGGTCATCCTAAACTCTCAATCTTCCTTTCTCAACCTGGTGAAGAACACAAGATATCTTCATGCTCAGAAATTAATCTGCTTCTCTCTCAGGGGCTACCATAGCTGAGAAAAGCTCTGTAGTTCTTGAGGTTTGACAATTTCCACAAATTTCAAATCAGGGTGGAGTGAGGTGTAGCATGGTAATATTTTTACTCGTACATTTGTGTTTGTATTTGCAATCACACTGAGTGAAATTCTCTCTTTCTCTCTCAGACGACATCTATATACTCTAAATCATGTTTAAATACCAAAGTGTTTTTTAATGTAGCCAGAGGGGGGAAAAAAAAGATAACCCATTATTGTCCTGAGTTCAGGGATATTCTTTGAGCTATGCCACAAGACTCACACAGACACGACTAGTTTTTATAATCCCCTTAGGCAATGATGAAACTATAAACATGATGGGAATGAAATCTCACCATGTGTATCTAAAGGCACCAAAGAGAGTAACTAGAATTGGTGCTGACACAGCATCTGGCTTGTGTTAAAGGTTTAGCATACTACACAAATCTCTGTGCCTTTTAGATCATTAGAAGAAGCTGTGGTGAGAGACTGTCCCAAAATACATGTTCGTGAGGTGTCTACTGGTGCCATAAAAAAAGCTTGCAAACTGAGGTGCTTTACTCTGTTTGGACAGGGCAAATAACCCTAGGAAAATACACATATATGCACATGCCTAACTCTTGTTTAGGCAGTAAAGGCATGGAACAGTGAAATGCATATTGAAGCAATATTTAAAAGTATATTAAATCAATATATTAATAGTTAACAATATTATTAATTATTTTAAATTAAGTAATCAATTGATTACTAATTTAATAGTAAAGTATTAAAATAATATAGAAAGGTCTATTAATGCACGACGATGTGAGGTAGTGATTGTTAGATATGTGCATGTGTTTATATATCTATATATGTACATACACATATTCATGTATCTGCGTGAATATTGCCTAAATTTTATGAGACCCATTTACATTGACACACAGTGTGAGTCTCATACAGAACTTTACTTTCCTCCCTGTTAACTGATGTAAAAATGGAAAAATGCCACCAAAATGAAAAGTTACTGAGGGATTCAACCAAATCAAGAGTATGAAAATTAGACCCTGAAAAGTAGATGTAGTCATAAATCAGAACTTCTCTCTCTTATTCCATATATTTAAAAATTCTAGTATAAAAAACACTTTGTTACAAGTGAAAGATATTCTAAGAACAGAATAGTTTTCAGAAATCATAGATTAAAAAATATTAAACTTATCATAAGAATTTTTTTCAGACAGATCATTTCTCCCTGAAAATATTTCCACGGAACAATTTTGACTGGATTTTCTTTCTTGTCTGGATGTAGACTACATGAGGAATTGCTTTTTTTCTTCAGTGAAATTTGTCTACCTGCCAGGAAATCTAATTCATTTGAGAAATGCTCAGCAAAATTTGTCACCCAAACGTTGTAATTACAAGGAAAGCAATTTATACACTAAGAGACAGAGACTTCAAAAAGTTTGTCATTAACTTTTGTGGATATTTGTTCAGATTTAGTACTGGCATTTCTTACTTTTCTGCTTCCCTATATGAGGATTTCTTTATTTCTGCCTTTCCTGTGAAAAATGTCTCCTATTTTTGACATTCCTCATTGCTTTCAGTTTCTTTGTTTACTTGCTATTTTATCTTTGCTATGAATTTTTGTTACTTGGGTTGCTTGAGCATTCAAGTAATAAGCCTCCCACCGTTTTTTTTTAATGACTTCTATAATTCATGGGTTTAGGCAATATTAACCATGTCTCAGTTAACTATAAAAGTGAGTTCTTACTCGTCCCCGCTCTCTTTGTTTAATAATAAAAGTCTAAATTCAATGCAGCCCTAAATCATGAGTTCAGGTTTTGTCCCTAAAGTTAATCTGTTACCTTGCCAGCCATACCAGAAAATTACTGGCAGGTCAAATTATCAGTAAATTGAAGGTCAGCTGGGGTTATTACTTTATATTATCCTGCATACTGCTTAGTGATACTTAGTCTCCAGCAGTTCCCCAGGCTTCAGTACATCCCACTTTACTCAGTTTCTATGTTTCTTGATAGGCATGAAATGTTCTTAAGGATTAGTAATTAAAGTTCATTTCTATATTGCTGATAATATTCTCTGTAAATGAAAGATACCAGAGAATGACTGTACAATTGTGTAGCTAATTTAAATGCTCTAAGATATAGCTAAGAGGAATTCAATAGAAGTGTTTATGAAAATTACCAAACACATACGTAATTCTCTATTGTACATGCATAATGACCTCATTCACACATACAACTGTAGCTATTTTTTAAAAAAGATATGCATCATTATTGATATTTGATACAAAAAATGCCTGAAAACAGTGCTTCTGGTAAACCATGGTACCTTCCCTCTTTCCCATGGAGGTTTCTGTACTGAGATCCTGTCTGAGATCCGTGTCTCTGGTGGTAAAAAGTATCTAGAAAGACAGAAGGCTGACTGAGTTTCCTGAAAATGAAGGAGTCCACAGGAAGTGTAAAGAGTCTGCTGCTCCCCGTACAGCACATACCAGCTCATATTGTAGTTGTCATGAACCAGAGTGTAAAGACTACAATTAGGGTACAGGCAAGGGTGAGAATTTCAGAGAAGAACTTTTTGTGTCACAATATTGAAAGTATCTAAAGTGTCCCAAATTTCAGCTGAGGCAGGCCATCTTTCAGAATCAGCCTCCTCTCTAATGGGTGTAGCATATTCATTACGTATCTTGTCCGTTCTGGGGATTGAACAGGGCCTGTTTAAAGTCTTATTTCTGTGTAATTGCTGTCAATATTTATTAAACCTCATTGCAAAAACAGAGCAGGGCAGGGGAATCAGCCTCACTGGTGACAGCCTGAATTAAATAGAAAGAGGTCATATCCAGCTTTATACCCAGCTTTATACTATATTTCTCATTTGGGACTAGGTTTTAATTTAAATGCTGCTGAACAATTTGGATGATCTCTAAACCAGTGGCAACAAGGCTACTGAAAATTGAAATATGATCCACAATTTCATATTTTTTATTATATTATCCTAATTTGAACCTCATAGTTCAGCTTCTACCTCTTCCCTCTGAGAGCTTGTGGAGTCAGACCGCACTGATAAAAGACAAAATAGCCATTTAAGAGAAGAACGAGATTTTTTACTGGAAAACATTTCTGCATTCATTGTCTACTGCAGCCACAGGCTTATGATCTCGGGAAGCAGTGCTCTGCCTCCAGAGCTCTTATATCAGGAGAACCACAAGAACCAAAATTGATCTATGGGACTTTTTTTCTTTTTACCTCTTCACTGAGGGTTCTTATCTGCCTCCTTTCTAAGACTATTCCCTTGAGCACGTTTTATCCGTCAGTGGCTAAATCTTAGATGATGCTTCTGTAAAAACGCTGTGGTGTAACATTAATGAAATAGCTTTTATTTCCTTAAGTTCTCTCAGCTCAAGCTGCTTCATCCCACCTCAACTGATTCACAATTCCTTATGGAGAGGGACAGCTGTGGTCTTTAAAAAGGTCCTTCTTTTGAATCCAGTACTGCCTACAGTTTCAACTGTTTCAACTCTCACTTTTTTTAACTGCCTGTTTTCAGCAGTTGTTCAAAATTTCATTGTGTTTCCATAGCTTCAAATTTCCAATGGTGTTCAAATATTTCCTCTTAAATTTTTTTAACAATTTTGGTCATTTGCTCTACAATTCTGTATATCTCATACTAGCTCTTCTTTTGGAAAGCTCTCGAGTTCCTTAAACTTTTTCAGTGTCATTAATTGATAAACTTTTACTAGAAATATGGTAATTACAAATCCTCTGTGACAGCAAATATACTGCTGAAAAAATCCTGCTCTTTCTCTCAATGGTTTGCTTTATTATGTCCATGAAATAGTAAATGTCAATTGTATTTTCTGAGGAAACTGAGGAACTGAAAAAGCTTAAGAGACTTTATCAAGGACATAAAATGAGTCTGTCCTAGGTTTAGGACTAGAAATAAACATGCATATCTTAGTTCTCTGAATTAAACCTTAGTTATAGTGCATCTGTTCTGATAAGAGGACCTTAGGAAGCCATATCAGTGAGAACTTTTGAACTCAAACAGTAAATAAATGATCATCAAGTCTCAGCTGAGATCCAAATTCAGAGGTTTTATTGCAAATTTTGGTGCATAGGAAAAAAGGAAAATGCCTGCATTTTTGATCATATGGGAAGTTTATAAATCTGGAAGCTAGAGAAGAACAAGTTTGATTTTCACATATTTCGGATGCACACTGCAATCACAAGGAGAGAACTAAAGTAGAGTTGGGTTAAGTGATTACAGAAAGCTATTTATTTATTAAAGATAAATGGTCCAAAGAGAATGTTGGAATGGTCTTCAGGATGTCATTCATTTCACCCTTTTTGAACAAAGCAAAATAGATAAAACTGCACCACATTATAAACTATCAAGTTTATTCTTAAAGGTAGTTAGCAAAGGGAATTTCACATCCTGTCTAGTCTGTCTGGCAAGGTTTTCATTCTACTGCTTCACTGGAATCAAAACTAAGGAAATAAAGGGCTTTTGAGAATGGAAGAGAGAGATTCTTTCCATATCTCTATGTCAGTTAAATTTCATGCATAATCACTAAGGAAAGCTATCCTTCTTGGGCCTTAATTAAATAACCCTTAAGGATGAAGTACCATGAGGGACAAGGTCATGGTGAAAACTGTAATTATTTCCTAGAGCTATTGATTTTATGCTAATGATTTTAAATGATGCATATAACTTGCATCTAATAATCTTACTTAGAATGGCAGGTGCTATTTTGGGCTTCCTGTGTGACTTGGGGGAAGGCTTGTTTGGACATATTTCATCCCATATGTCTACATTGGTTATTGCAAAGGTTGGTGTGTGGGAGAGGCAGCTCAATACGAGGTCAAAGAAAGTTTTTACTTTTTCTTGGGGGAACTGAAGTTGGAGAGAACGGAGAGAAGAGAAACTAAAAGAAGTGAAGAGGAGATAATGTGTAAAACAAGCCAGAACAGAATTTCTCTGCCTACCCACTGAGTATGAAAGGTTTTTGAAATCAAGATTCTGGTGGATGAAAAAGTTTCTCCTAGAAAATTCCCAAGACAAAGTTCATCCCTGAGGTATCATATATCATGATTCCTTTCTTGTTTGTGTATCTTCTAAAGGCCTAGCCATGGAAAAATATAACTATTTAAATCTTACAATATGTTTTATCTTCTTGATGTTTATCTTCATGACTTAAAAACGATCAGCTGTGTATATATTGTCCAAAAATTGCGTACTTCACAGTCTTTAAGGTTCATGAAGAAGATTCTTGAAGAAGGTTCTTGAAGAAGGCAAGAAATCTGTGTGTTGAGAATGTGTTGATTTTGTGTCCCTCAGTCTTTCCACTTGTCCGTAAATTAGGTGAACACCATGCTGATATAAATTATTTTACACTGTTATTGTTTATTGGGAAAAACTATAAATCTGGGTATTCTGCTTTAGAGGAGCAACTTTTTTTCCCAGAAGAGGTCCAAGAGATTCTCTGGAAGTATTCATGTTATTATAGTTTGTGTACATCACAGATCACATATAGATTTTCATATAATCTAGATTTTCATACTGAACTGCTACTGTTATACCATCTTTTAATGTGCCCAGGTAATAGCCACTCATGTGGAATCTTCTATAAGGAAAAAACCCCACACAATAAAAGAAACCCATAAAACAAAAGGATCTTAAATTCACATTTATCAATCTGCACCAAAACATTACAGGATGAACAGTCTACCAATACCCAATGGTGTACTGGCACTCCTGGCTAACTGATGAAGGAGGATCCAGGGAATTCCAGGCGTGTCAGCCTCACCTTGGTGGCCAGGAAGGTTAGGGAACAGATTGTCTTAACAGGCAGAAAAACCAGGGGATCAGGCCCAGCCACCATGGATTTATGAAAGGCAGGTCCCGCTTGACCAACCCGATCTCCTTCTATGACAAGGATCCAGAAAACACAGGTTATTACCGTATTTACAGTAGATACTCTGCCTTCCTTAGCAGTGGGTGAAAGAATTTGCTAGACCAATCAAGTGGAACTTTCTTACTTTCTGAGAAATTTGACTTGGCTGCAGCACAGATGAAACAGGCTGGCAGGCATTAGTGAGGACAAAGTTTGTTCAGATACTGCTCCTGTTGTGCCTGTCAGAAAGACTAATATAGGCTTTGGTCACTGTATCTGTCAGTCTCACACTTCCCACTGGTTCACAAGTCAGAAGAAAGGAAGTAAGTAAAAGAAGCAGGTAAAAAGAGAATATTTTGGAAAATAATGAGGATGAGAGAAGAAAGCACTTGAAATAGTGAGAATAATTCCAATACACTTATTCTTACCTGACAGGGTTTTAATCACAAGGTGGTCTTCACAAACAGATGTTACAGCTCAAAATATTTTTAATATCATTTGGGCTTTACTTCTTTTTTTCTTTCCTGCACTGCCCACATTTCAGTGTCTGTGTGTCTCTCTTTAATCATTTAGCACTTAGTGCCTCCTCTGCCATTCTCACTAATCGTCACCTCTGGTTATTAATGGCACCAGGTCTCCCTGTTACTTGCCCTTTGTGGCCAGCTACTTTTAATTTGGTCTGAAGCAACTGCAAAATTGTTAGAAGCCAATTATAGAGCAGAATGATGGTTGGCAATAGGCCTAGAGGTGTATTTTTTGGTAATTTTAAAAGTAATTTTACTATTATTATTTTTTTAAAACTATGGGACACACTAAGATTTCCAGTTTGGGAAATAATTTAGAGATATTACCTCTCCACTCTGATTTAATCTGCTATTAGAATGAAAAAAATATCCAAACCCAAAAGATTTTATATGATCCTTTTAAAAATGATGATTGGAAATCCAACAGGCTGAATTGCAATTCCAGACACATATTAGACACCTTTTACGATAATTTATTTGCACGAGTAATACTGCTGCAGTGTTTATGTGAATAAGTGTTAATCAAGGAGTAAAAAATGTTTTGAAAGAAACTGTTCATAAACAATCATGAGGCTTTCATTACCAGATTAGATTGCTACTAATCTTTGCTGTATAGTGTCTGCTAAAACCCAAGAAGATAATCTTAGGGAACCACATGGTGTGAATAACATATTAGTTCTCATGGAAGTTTAGCCATTTGCAGTATATAAATGTTATTTAGTAGCTTAAATAGAATGGCAATGCTGCATTGTAATTTCAGACAAGGACAGAAACTGCAGAGAAATTTACTTTCCTTTTTTTGAATGTTCTACATTAGTAAATATACATGTAGTAAAATTCATGTAGTGAAGAAAAGGGCAGATCACCTTTACTAAGTACGAGTGGATAGGTAGGTCAGTGATTCTTTATTTCACTGTAAACTTGCATCCCAGGTAGAACAGCATCAACCACATAAGGATTAATTTACCATTGAAAGAAGGAGATAAAGATTAATTTTGTACTGAAAGAATATATTTCTAAATGATAGCTCTTTCTTCACCCATGCCTCCAACACCTTTGCTTGGAAGCAAACAAGACTACTCTCCTTTTGCTTTAGAAGTGTTGGATTTCCTTTTTGCTTCACAAGTGCAATTCCTAGCAGTCTACTCTCTTGTATACATGCACACACAGTCTTCCTTTTTATGCTGAAAGAAGGTTCTCAAATGAAGATGCTGAAATAATTTCTGTTCATTGTTTCATAGATATTTCTGTGGTATGGTATTTTCTAAGGCCAAGCCTGAAGGTCTTATAACCACCACCACTACAACTAGTGAGTGAAACACTGCTAGTCCTTTCCTTTCTTTCAATGAAAATTATCTCTGATCCATCCTTTCAAATACTTGTTATCTGTTACCACTACTAGTCAAGGGAATGACCAGCCTTCTCTCAGAAACAACAGTGATATGTCAAGGCATAATGACAACTGATTCTAAAGAGCAAATAGTCAGCTGTGGAGGGAATGCAGAATCAGAAATAATAGATAAGGTTGCAGGATGAAGCCAAGATGCAGTAAGATGACTTTTGTACCATGTTTTCTGGGAAGTGGTTCTAATAGAGCCCATGATAATCCACTGCTAGTGTGCTCGAGAAAAAAGTGTGTCATCTTTGCCTACACAATGTGTGCCTGAAGCTGTAATTCTGAGTAAAATTCTGAGTGAATTTTAGATTCTGAGTAATTATAAGTAAAATAAGCAATCTCTTAGAAGACAAGTCAATAACATCACGTGTCACTTGTGTTAAATTTTTATCAGTCTTTGAAAAAAACACCGTCAATGAGATCAAATAATGATCTGATAATCTGATTTCCTCTTACCAAGGAAAAAAAGGTCTCTGGCAGATAGGAGACAAGAGTAAATCTACAGCTATTACAATCTAAAGTAAGATGACACTTTCAGTAAGATATTAACATTTGTCAGTTGATGGTAGCAGATCATGTATGTATGTACATGTTCTTGGGCACTCAATAAACCTCAAAGACACTGAGAGGCTATGAAATAACCTTATGTACATGTTGGGTGATACTGATCTCTTTATCTGAAATAATACAAGCACAATTTTTCATACAGATTATATAAAGGTTTTAAAAGTCTGAAGGGTACTGAGAATATTTGCCATACTTACAGGACATTACAATTGTGACTTATGTATATAGGATGACGTTTTTTGATTCCGTCCTGATGGTGCCAAACTGATGACCTTGAAAACTCTGAGCTCTAAGCACTGCTTTGCTGAACACCACAGAACAGGCAGAATTACTGAAGGCTTCATTTGAACTGCAGCACCATTTGTCTGAACTTTCAGCCTCCAGGGATCTGCTCTAAGTAGCAGTCGTGCACATTCATAGGGATGTCACTTCTGGTAGCAATTTTTATGAGAATGCCTGAGGAACTAGTTCATTTCATGTAAACTACTAAAAAGATCTCCGACAGATCTTTTCAAAAGATCTCTGACTACTTTTATGGATTTGAATATATTAGCAGAGCCAGAGTCATGTTACCTGGAAGGACATCACTTAGCACAGAATACAGATTACTCCTCTCTAAAAATTGCCAATACATTCTTGTAATATATAACCCATTGACTAATTTTTGAGTATTCAAGGCAGGACACTGACTTAGCTGAAGAATTCTTAGTGCACTAAAGTACATGAATCTTTAAAAGAATTCTGTCAAGAAATGTAACCAACAAAAGTCTGACTCATGTTAAAAAATAAATGAAGATGTGGGCCATTGCTCACAAAATCCATTATAAATTGAAATGCTTCCCACTTTGCTTGAACCATGAATAAAAGTAGGGAGATTTTTAACTTCCTGCTTCACTTCGAATCAAATTTTAGTAGTCTTATGAACTTGTCTGAAAGTGAAACAGAACATACACAGTGTATTTGGCTAGCTCCATCTCACTGAATATCTACTTTACCCATTCTGGAATGATATAAATAATAAAATATTAATAACCATTTTAAACTATTTTTCTTTCAAGAAATATTTTTATCAGTGCTTTTTTTTAACACATCAGATCTTCTATTGATAAAATAAGTATAATTTAAATCAAGAAAATTGAAATAGAAGCTTCTGCTCTACCTAAAATTATTGTTTTGCATATTTGTCACAGGTTTTTCAGTCAGATTGATACAAAACTTGAGTGCTCCAGCTGAGATTCAAAAGACCAATTGAGTGTAACACAGAAGAGATAATTTAAGCTTTTCCTGTAACTAAAATTTCAAGAAGATATAATGCAGATTTTGTTTTTAAAAGTAAAAGTTCAGTGGACATGTTTGAGATACTCCAACATTAACTTTCTACAGTGTTGATGGCACAGGCAAGGGGTTGATGATATAGTTTAGAAACACCATAACTTAAACACACAGATTATGGTTTGATGAAACTGAAGAGATTTAGTGTATTTAGGGAGTAATCTGATGTAGAACACTTTTTTACTCCGTTCAGTTAAGTATGATTCCCCCTTCATATACCCATGCTGACTGCATAAAAATTAAATAGACTAAGTTTAATTTTTGATCCATCTGGTCTACTGACCATTTTTCCAGTGGGAATTGCCAGAAGAAACAGTCAATATTTTGATGACTCACGAACAAATTCACAGCTGAAGAACTTTTAAGAAGGTATTAATTTTTTAATTTCTTCATTTTTTCCTGATTAGGAAGTCTTTAGCAGATACCCACTTCAACTGCATCCACATTGTTCTGCCTGCTAATCTTGATCTCTAAAGTCTCTGCAAAGTAATAAAACCTTGAGCTATCTAGTTTCATAGAAAATCCAGGTTTGATTTATTTCCTTATTTGGATTTCTTTCTTCATTATTCCAGCAGTTTTGTTTATTAATATGGTAGCTGACAGAACATTAATATCTCATACTAGTAGATAGATTTTTCGATAATGAAAGGACCAATGGACTGAGGACACAGATTGGTTGAGCCGTCAAAGCTTTTTAGTACTGCTGATATTCTTCTGAAAACCCAAACTATAAAGTCAAAAGTACAGAGAGATACATCAAAGAATTTTAATTGCAGTCAGATTGGTAATAGAATTGCCCTCTCCTGGGTATTCTTAGAAGCTGAATACATGTTTTTTCAAAGTCAGCAGCTGCACTTCAGTTGCTTCACCAAATAAATTAGGAGGTTCAGCAGAGTGTGGCTTAATATCTATCAGAAGAATATGAGCATACCAGTACTTGTCTGGCATAAGAAGCCACTTTGGCTGAAGAAATGGTAACATATTTAAGCACTGAATCATCAAAATGTGCAAATGAAAAATAGAGCATTAGTGTAGATGTGTGGAGGCTAAACAAGTCTAATTCTCCATTAAAAGTGGCTTGTTAACATACCACTTACTGATTTTACAAGAGGCAGAACTTGAAGCAGAACCAGATCAGCTCTTCTTAAAGACTCCGTTTACATGTCTAAGAAAGAGAAATATCTAATGTGCATTGGGAACAAAATAGGCACTGCTGCAATGGCCCAATATATTCTTTAGAATACAGATGAAAGCGATGTAGTAAATAAATTAATAATGGAATGCATTAATAAACTAAGAACTCATTCTGTGAAAATTAGAGAAATCATAGGAAAGAGACTGGAAGCACCTTGGAGAACATTGTCTTTCCTCACTGTCGGAAGGCACGTTCTTCTACTTGTTCTTTGAAGCCTCGCATTATCTGCAAGCAGAATAAGCTAGTGCCCACTCTCCTTATCATTGGAACATCTATCACCAACATAGTTTCCCTTGTTAACTCTTTATATACAGTCACCACACACACAGTGATAGGCTCATATTCCATTTGTCTCATCACTGATTCAATTACTGTACTTACGATTCTTTTCAATGGCCTTTGTTTTCTCCCCATATCTACTTCTGTCTTAAAATCTCTTATGCAGAATTAGTCTGGGCTCTTGGAAAGGACAGCTTTATAAGGATAGAGAGGGTTCAAATCATTACTCCATATATGTAACATATCATCTCTGTATAAACTTCTTAGTAGGATTATTGGACTTTGCAGTATCGTGATATTGTTGGCCCATAATCCACATCCGAACCATTTCTAGATTGTTCCACAGATTGTTTCACCTGGTACCTCTGCAACAGCATCAGTTGAAGCATGCTATACTTTGTGTCATACACTTCTGTTTTCAGAAGAGCATTGTCAGGCTGCAAAAAGAACCTTAACATCTTGCCTTTGGTGACTACCTTGGTAATATTTATGGGAGGAACAAACATCAAATTGGTCTCCTTATAATAACTAGTCAATATTTCATGCCTAAATCCTTGTCGCTGATCCATTTCAAAGCATTAATTTGGCTTTCAAAAATATTTAGCTTTGGGAATCAACTAGTTTCTTCAAGAGAAATATTGAGGATATAAAGAAAACCTTCCTCACTCTTGGTACAGAAGCACTGTAAAACTGGGAGAAATGTGGAACTAATAAGGCTGTACTTTAAAAACAGTTTGACATAGAGGCATTGAGTTTTCAAGTTGCTAGATCAAGAACTGGAATGAGAGGTATCTCCTATATACACAAATGACAGGAGGGACTCAGACCCTCCTTTGATGAACTATTCTGATCACTTCCTACTTCTATTTAGTGTTCTTCCTGGAAGAGAAAGATACAGTTGGAGAACAGACTTTTTTCAGTGTTGCATACTCTGTGTGAGAGGTCAGCTTTCGTACATGCTGTGTCCCAGTTAGGAGTTTGGGACTCTTTCCCTGTGCTGACTTGATTCTGTGATTGTCACTTATAGGCAATAACATGTGGTAGCATAGTCAATAGACACGATTGTGGTTGCAGTTAGCTGCCAAAGCCTGGGATAGTAAATACACGCGACAGGAAGGAATGTAAGTACTCAGAACAGATTAACTGAAACATAAATTAAGGAGGCAGTACAAATGAAAATACGATGTTGAGGAAGAAACTAGGAGCTCATTTAACAGCTGATTTTAAGGATGTTTTGCATAGAACACAGAGAAAAAGAAATAAGAATGAGGAAGGTTATCCGGTGACCAGATGGGGTATGAAGCATAGGGGGAAAAACACTATCAAGTTAAATTTTTGCCAAGAATGCAGCATTCCACTTGTGTTAGAACCTCACAGATAACACTATTGCTGGGCTTTTTTCCTTAAGAGGTTTGAACTTGATGTCATCGACTGTATCCAGCTTACTACTTTTTTCTTATAAACAATGAGCTTCAAGTTATATTCTGATTTGAATTTCCTACAATGTCTTGTCAAATCAAAGAGCTAATTTTTTCACCATTTCCTTATCCCAGATATAGTGCTGTCTATAAAAATATGAAGAAATTACAATATCAATTTGAAAATACATTATTTTAAAAATAATTTTTTTTTTCTCTTTTGAGCTAGATCATTACTCTGGATCATAAAAAGAAAACTAGGATACTTCTTTGATCACTTTATTGCAAAGTCTGTCTTAAAGGCTTCTGATAGAAATGTGAGATTTGTCAACACTTGTGTTGGTTTTCACAGCAGCTTATTATTGCTGCTGCCCATCTTGGCATTTTTAATGTTATCATGTTCCGAACATTCCCGAGCTTAAAAGTAAAGGTGATTTTCTAAATACAGAGGTTTAGTAATTCCTTCCTTGATTTTCTACAGCAGCCTACTGAGAATGACAAGTCATTGACAGAGAAGATTCTTGCAAGCAGAAACTTTTCTTCCTGTTAAATCTTTCTCATGGCTGAGTCTAGACACAATATTTTAGATCTTTTTCATGAGCAGTGTGGATAAAATGGGGATTGAGTCAAAGAGAACAGCAGTGCAAAGGCCGTGCACTTTTGCAATGACAAGTATTTATTTGGCTGTCAATGTAAAGTGCTGCTTTAATAGTCATCCTCTGTCTTCCCTAAGGCTACAGCAGAAGAGGTATGGGATGGATGGGATCAGTTCATAGTCTGGGCATAGTCTGTTTAGAGTAAATAAATGTAAATAGTAGGAGGCAGATGAGGCATGTATTAGCCTAAATAAAAATTATAGCAGGACCAGTTTTTATGGCACCAAACTCTACTTAGGAAAAAAAAAGTTAATTTTTTTCTTTGTTGTGGATTAACCTTGGTTGGATGCCAGACACCCCTCAAGCCACTCTCTCATTCCCCCTCAACAGGAGGGGGAAAAAAATAAGGAAAAGCTCATTGTTCATTACAGGGACAGTGAGATCAGTTACCACTTACCCACGCTAAACAGAGCTGACTTGGGAAAAATCAGTTCAATTTACTGACATTAAAAAATATTGTAGGATAGTGATAAAAAGAGACAAAACTAAACTCACTTTTTTCTCTTCTCCCTAGGCTCAGCTTCACTCCTTTATTCCCGGCTCTTCTATTTGCTCAAGCCCCAGGTGGCACAGTGGCATGGGGAATAGGGGCTAGAGTAAGCTCATAATACTGTTTGCCATTCTTTCTTCCACATGCCCTTCCCTGCTTCGGCACGTACTTCCTCCCACAGGATGCAGTCCTTCACAAAATGCTCCAGTGCAGATCTTTCTTCAAGAACTGTACTAGTATGAGTCCTGTCCATGAAATCCTGTTTATCAGCAATGCCCTGTTCCAGCATGCATACATGCTCTCTGGGCTAGAGAGCTATGTGGGCTCCTCTCCATGGACTGCAGCTGATTCCAGAAGCCTGTTTTGATGTTGGCTTCAGCTTCATTCAGTCATGCCCACCTGCTGCAGTGTGGATCCTCCATGGACTGCAGTGTGCTTGTCTGCTCCACTGTGGATCTCTATGGGCTGCAGGGGCACAGCTGCCTCACCATGGTATGATGGAGGGGAATCCCTGCTCTGGCACCTGAAGCACCTTCTCCTTCTTCTCCTTCACTGACTTGGTGTCTGCAGGGCTGTTTCTCTCATATTTTTCTCATTCCTTTCTCCCACAGCTGCTGGGCAGTATTTTTTACCCTTTCTTAAATAAGTTATCACAGAGGTGCCATCAGCGTCACTGATAGGCTCAGCTTTGGGCACCTAATTGGGGGCACTGACCCTGACTGACACACAGAAAGCACTGAAGCCACCCTGGCAGCCCCACTGCACCCCTCCTACCAAAGTCTTGCCACATAAATCAAATATAATCTTGAAAAAGTTCTTATACT
This sequence comes from Falcunculus frontatus, assembly GCA_013398115.1. Classification (NCBI taxonomy): domain Eukaryota; kingdom Metazoa; phylum Chordata; class Aves; order Passeriformes; genus Falcunculus; species Falcunculus frontatus. The sequence continues at coordinate 648,032 of VZRV01003334.1, read as the reverse complement.
TTGGTTCTTACTGAATTAAATCTACATCTCTGCTTTTAAAGATATTAATGGAGCTAGGAAGTAGATGTCCATATACTAACCAAGGAGAAACAAGTTACTTTTACAATGACACAGGGACTAAAAGGGAACATGACTTATTTTCCTGGTGACTGTGGATAAATTGTTATGGCATTTAAACCTTTTTATTTAAAACACCTCTCAAATTGTATTGCTATCTATACTCTGTTTATAAGAACCATTTCAAGTTAAAATTTGCAAAAATTGATTGCTACAGGCAAAATTTCTACTCATTTAATATTTTTCCACTTGAGATATGGACAACACAAGCAATAAAACCAGGCCTTTCGATTAATATTATTGCTTAGGGTGTTTTTGCTTTTCAAAAAGTATATAATTGAACCTTTTTTGATCCCTTTTTCCTTTCATTTACTTCAAAAGGATAAAAAAAATACATACCAAATGCTACTGGGTTCTTCATTTCTTCTGCCTGAATGACATAATCACTGTGTGCCACCCCAAGGTTTAAGGAAGCAGATGCAGCAGTTTCCATACATGCTTGTACAGCTCTGAACCAGGAGGCAACAAACAGTGCTGACAGGACAGGTCAAGTCTATGAAACATGTAAAACTTACCCTCGAGCATTGTAGACAAATATAGAAAGAACTTACGTATTTGATAGTTATTTTCAAAGATTCCTGTAACGTGAATCTTGTTACCTTTGAAAGAAGATGAAAAGCACAGAGAGACGCATACACTAAAAAATTCTTTTCCTCCTCTGGACTTCTAAAACTGACACCATGTTTTGCAAAACATCAATGGAACAACTGTTTGTGTGAATAATATTGATACAGAAAAAGTCTGATGAGATTGTTAAAGAAGGGTATGTCAGAGTTAGGAGATGAGTCATTCCAGTTCTCTAAGACGAATGATTCTAAAGAAATTCACCATGATCCACATTGCATGCACTCCATGAGCTTATGCAAGCTTGCTATCAAGGGAAACTGTGAATATGCAGTTCTATAACATAATTTTTTTCTTATGCAAATTGAGGACAACACATCCCAGCAGTGCATGCCAAAATAAGGACTCAGGCAAAGATGGAATTTTGCAGACTTTACCCAGGCTCCACTGAGCATGGCTTTTGGGCTCCTGTAACACAGCAGCTCCCTGTCAGCATCCTGTAGGACACGATTTAGCAGTCTTGTTATTTGCCATGCTAAGCATGTGTTTTCATTTGCTTAATATCTAAAGCCGTTTCTGCATTAATGTTGTGTGGTTGTCTAACCATACTGGGAAAAGTCAGGCTTCTGAAAATTCTAGGCACTTTTTTTTGTATAGGTTCACGGGCCTCTCCCAGGCACTCACTGCGTTTGTGTGCATCTGTTTCTTTCCCAAGTGAATTACTGACAACCTCCAAGACCGAGAGAATTAAATATTCTTAAAATGTCAGTATAAACACAATGAAGGAAAGGCTTGAGAAGAATTGTAAGCTGTAATTTTTTTTTTTTTGAGCTTACTCCAGTACTAAGCATTCTACAGAACAAACAGAGACACGGCTCTTGCCCTTAGGAACCCTGTAAGTTTTACAGTCTTAACAAGAAATGAGAAAAGGATAGAAACAGCACATTTAAATCATATTTTGCCTTCAACCCTGTTGTTCACTTAGTTAATTAATTCAGTTTTATTTGAAGAAAATAAAACATTATACCAGTTATTTTTCTATCCTTAGCTAAGCTGCAAACTTGTATTTTAGGAACATGTATATGACAATAGCCTCCAGATATGAAGGCTGTTAACAAGCTGACATGGAACACTTCTGTTTCTACACAATACAAGTGGAAGCACTGCAGTGGGACTGAAAGAATATGGATACATTTGGGAAAAATATGTTACAGAAGATGTAAGTATGATCAGAAAAAAGGCACTAAAATGACAGTTAAACTGAGACATCATCTGAATTAATTAAGGATTTTATTACGGTGAAGACAGAAACCCTATATAATGCTATCCTACTTGAAGTATCACAACAAAAAGAATGTGTTAAAAAAAGCCAGCATGCACACTAAATTTTCAAGATGATCATGCTGGGTTAATTTTAAATACAGACATATTGTAAAAGGGTATTTTCAAACGCTCTTCTGATCAGAGAATTAAGTTTGCGAAAATGCCTTTCTCCAGCAAACCATGTCTATACCCTGTACTTAATCTGACCTATTTCCTTTTGCATCTGAAGTATGTTTTCAATCATATTTACACTGGTCAACAATTACAGATTTATTTATAAATTCTATTTTATTTTCATCTAAGAAATACTCAACAAAAGTGTAGACTGAAATATAGCTGGAGGCATAAAGGTTCTATTTATATGACTATTAGAAGGAAAAAAATGTATGAACTTATTGTTTGAAAAACGTTAAGAGATGGTGAAGTTACTTAATTTCCGGGTAGTCTGTGGAGAAAATCTGAACTACTACAAAGCAACCAGCTTTACAGGACAAAATGAGCAATCCTCTCACTTCATGTGCCATGGAACCAGAGAAATGCCATACTGATTAGGCTGACTCTTATTTAAATACTTTGATGAGGACCTATGCAGAAGGATCATTACCCTTGTATATCTGGACAATTTCCAGGGGTTAAATTTTATGGAGTTATTATGAGATGTTTCAGCAGAAGTTGAATCAGGTTAAGAGCTGCTGAAAGGACTATGCTCAGTAAATTTCTCTAATCCCATCTTCAGCTCACATAGGTTTCTGGAACCTAGGAACCTGGGGTGGTGAGTTCCACAGATCAATATGTATCACCCAAGAAAGTACTTTTCTGCCTTTTCAATGGAACAGTTTCCTGACAATTTCCCAGGCAGCCCTCTAGTTCCTGTGCTGCTGTCTTTATTTTCTGCTTTCCTTTTATGATTTGTAGACATCTAGGACACAGCCTATTCCAGCTGTCTCTTTTCCAAATTGAAAAGCTTTATTTAGTCATTCCTTGTACAGTAGCTCTTTCCTATCAGAGTTATTCTTATTATCTCACCTCTGTCATTTATTTTACCATAGTTTTTAAGATGGCATACCAGAACTGAATGAATACTCAGCATATGGAAAATCACGTAAAAACATATCTAGTCCAATGTTCTGCTTTGTTAGAGATTTCTTCCTAAAAATACTATGACTTGAAAAATCAGAGCACGGCATTTTTTCAGAATAAAAGCTACATATAAAGTGATGTTACATTTGGTCACTTATTTTAAAACTAGTCACTTTGCTAGCCACATGGGAATTTAAAAAGCAAAGACTTACCATTGAGAAAATTTATCCTTTCTTTTATTTCATTGCCCTCCCGAGTTTGTGCAAATAGCTTATGGACTTTGTGACTTTGAATGGCTTCTGTGATGTAAGTGAGATGTTAAGTCTGAAGCCTAATGGAAACGTAAGTAAAATTGTTATACTACTCACAGTATGTCATTTTAGCAGAAATATTGACATGCTTTGGTAATATGAAAGAAGATAGTACACCAATTCATTGTAAGCTTAAGATTTTAAAAGGCTCTACTCCAGTGTTTTATATTCCATTTAAAACATCTGTTTAAGAAATTGTATGACTTATTTTTGATAGGTTACACAGGCGTCCTGCTTCAGTTAATCTTTCGGCATTTGCTAGCATTTTGTTTGCTGTTTCTCTGAGTGTATGTTTTAATATCTGTGTAGAAACCTCTGCCTTTCCTAAGTATTGCAAATGAAAATGTGCATTACTAAGGGCTTTCTAATAAAACAAAACAAGGTATAAAAAGAACATCAGTGGCATTACTTCACACTTGCCATGGACATTAGTGATACAACAGCGATATGTAAGAAGTGTGTTGAGATTTGATCTATTCCATAATAAGGTCTTGGGTAACAATATATTCTGTTACCTAGTAGCTAAGTTATTAATGCATGCTATTAAAGTGCATGTATTGTTCCGATTTTCCTCTTCTTCATTTTGTAATCCCAACATCTAATTTCAAGCATTTGTGACATAGGAGTTGTTTGTGTCAGAGAGGAATAGAAGGGAAAGCAGCTATCAGCACCAAAACACTGAGCATCGAGAATGTGGTCTCTGATGAAAACATACTGAAAGGCCATTTCACAGAGACAGTGCCAATGCCAATGGATTTTTTTATGCCACCATTGCTGCCAAAGTACACTGCAACCCATCAACTTATTTCATATTGAGTTGTCTGTAGACCCAGTGTGGTCTGCCAGATATGATTCAGCTGACTATGTTCACGTAATGTTAAATATATGTGTTTCAGCAGAATAAAGCAAAATGCCAAGCTGATATTTCAAACAAACTTTCGTCTTTTCAGTGGAAACCATTTAACAAATTAATTTCAGGCAGTAGGCTGCTGCAAAAATTTTTTTCAGCTGCAATTTACTTATAGTTATTGATCATGAACATTAAGTATTTGACATGTGTGTAGTAGCAAGTAAATTGAACAATTTCTGAGACATTTTTGCAGGACAGTTGTGTATCTCTATGGAAATATAATCAACTGGCTTAAAAAAAAAAACAACAGTCCTTGATTATGTATGTTGCCTTTGACATAAAAAGATTCTATAACTTGGAGTTTCCCTCTATTTGTTAAGATCAAAGGTGAGCTGTATAGCTGTGTTAAATTTCACCCAGTAAGGCCCCTCTCAGTGGTGTCTCACTTCAGTAAACAAAGATGGGCACTGACAGAAGACTCAAGCTTGGACAGAAAAGATTTCTTAAGCTGCATTAGATCATCTTCATTCGTCATTCCAAACTTAGGCCACCCTTGTCTCTAGTGTCAGTCCAGGCCAACAGGTTTGTCTGACCTCAGCAGATTGCCTGCTGTCTTACTAGCAAAGTACTCCTAACACTGAGCCTTTCCTCCCCTTTTATTTCTCATATGCTTGTAGTGTCTAGGAGTAATCCTTCGCCTCATGTGTTTTTCCTCTACTCTCACCCTACTCTGCCTAACAGAATTGCTGGGCATTTTTAATGTGTGCTTATAATGAAATCCAGTGAAATTCATTTATGAAGTGGTCTTTAGCTAATCTTAGACTGAGATAGTTGTCATGGGATGTTCTTGACCTTTCCATTTTAGAGAATAATTCACAGCTGGGCACTTGGATTCAAGTGTTATTTAGAAGAAGAGGAATAAAAAATTTCACTGGGCTTACAGCATCAAAATGTCAGTCAGCATTTTGTCCCAAAATCCATTCCCAGGGTTTGGAGTTTTTATTATATTTTTGGTTGGTTGATTTGTTTGTTTGTTTGTTTGGTGTTTTGGGGAGAAATGTTTGTTGTTGTTGTTGTTGTTTTTGTTTGTTTTCTTTGTTTTAGTTCAGGGGGTTTTTGTTGTTGTTTGCTTGGTTGTTTTTGTTTGGTTGGTTTTTGCTTTGGTTTGGGTTTTTTTGTGGGGTTTTTTGGTGGGTTGGTTGGGTCTTGGGTTTTCTATCTCCCATACAAAGTCATTTGCATAGTTCAGGTTGGATTGAAATATTCTTTGTTTCTATGTGCTCTTTTTCTCTTCTCATCCAGAGATAATGTCTCAGTCACATTCACCTTTTACCAAGTGATCAAGTCAAGTCCTTCTGTCTAGATTTTCATATCCTTGAGTAGGTTTGCATGACTATGGGAGCAGAGTGTTTCTATTTCAAAAGAAAAGAAATATCTAAATTTAAAACTCTGCAATATTTGAGCCCCTTCATTACCTGATGGGTAATTAGAATCCTGAACAGAACAACTGAAGTAAGGCACCAGGCTATTTCTGGAGAATGTCTCAAACCCACAGGAACTGCATTAGTAAATGCCTAAATCACCCACTAGTTGTCTGCTAAGAGAACTCCCAGACTCCAATTGTGTAGAATTTGCAGAACTACCATGTGTTGCACATCTCACAGTTAAGAAAGTGATGATGTAGATAAAATAAACTAATTACCCATTGTGAACACTCATCATTTTATAGAAACAGACTCAAAATCTTATTTCTTTCGATAAAATTTGGAGAAACCTTAGTTCAAATACTCCAGTCATGCAGTTTCATGTTGCAAGAACCATGAAATTACAGTTCACAAAGTTTCTCTTAGCTTCTGTGGGTAGGATTCCCTTTATTTCAAGATGTTCATATTCAGAAACCAAGCTGCGGCATACATAACTATTTACACAGAGCTTTCAGGGAGGTGAGAAGAGATAACTTTGTTTTCTCGCAACAGTATCCACCCCAAATCAGAAGTAAACTTTTTTCATAGTTACGCATTGAGGAGTAACTTTAAAAAAGTAATTACAAAATGCATGCAGAGGTAGAAGACCTAAGTGCCCCATGTGAAAACATTTCCTGTATGAACCTATTTTATACATAGTCCTGTACAATAGTAGAGTTTGCTACCAATGCAGTTGTACATATGGGATAAAAATATTCTGAAAATTAAAGATTCCAATCTGTAAATTGATGGAACATGGGTGACAAACAAATTGGCAGGAATTTCTCTTCATCTTAGTTGAAGCAGGATGCTAAACTGTGACTTTCTTTCCATTATCTCAGAGAAATGTCCAAGACATCTCTAATTGTAATAGATAATTATGTCTAGATATTTACTCTCTTCTTCATGCTATGACAATCAAATCATGTCTTAATTTCACAAATTTTACATACTGACATAATTTTACAAACGGTTTTAGGTCACAGCAGTCAAAAATAATTCCCCTATGGAAGGAGTCCAAAAATATTTTCCTTTTCTGTTTGTTGCAGATGCTTGAAGTACATAGTTATAAAATTATTTCAGAAAACTTCCTATATAAAGCAAGTATTACTCTACTATTAGGAGATACTGGGGTTAAATCATTAATGAAATAGCTCAGATAAAAGATTAAGTGTTATTTTCTATCCTTAATATTATATATATATATAAAAAATATAATCAGGCACAGTGTTATTTTAAATCAGAAACTCTTTTTTAGGAAAGATAGGAAATTGTTTTGAATGCAATAATTGATCTCTATACTGCACCTGCTAGGGGACTACCAAAAATTAATATCAAAGCAAAACGGAATCCAAAAACCTCATCATCTAGTTATAATCAACTAACATTTTTATCGCAAATACGGGGGTTTGATCAAATTGTTTTTTAGAAAAGACTTAAAGGAAGGTGAGGGCACTTGTAAAATCCTGTTAAGGAACAAGTTCTAGGTGTGTTATCACACAATTCTATTTTCCTGTGTACATTTTGTATCGGTCAATTTTTTTCTACGCTGTTGTTCACCTCTCTTATCTCCCAGCCTTCATTTTCCAGAACATTTACCATTTAGTAGTATTTTTAGTCCAACTGGGGCCTCTAAATATTGGTTTTGTCTGAAAGAAAATAATAGCACATGTAAAGTGCAAGTCCTAAAATAGTCTAGAAGAAAGAAAGAGAGTGGAGATATTGTGGGCAGGCAATGTTCTAGGAAAAAAGAACCATCTGCCCTTAAACTGTAGCCAGTATTTCAAGGTAGAAGATTTTCTTTTTTTCTGACTCTGTGGAAAGCAATACCTGCAATAAATGGTCCGGAGAGATCATGGAGTTTTCCTTGTGAGATACTATTAGGAACAGATTAGAAAAGCACTGAGCAAGGATGATATAAGCACACTGATTATTCCACCAGTGACAGCATTAGAGGTGAACGTTGCTCTTTGCTTTGAATTTTACTATCAGATGTTAGGAGGAGCAATAGCTCTCGCTGTTCATGATTCTTGTGCAGTCTTCCACGTTTTGCTTGGTAAAAACTGTAGCATCCTGCAGAGAGTGCTGGGAGAATGGAGGCAGAGTTCAAACAGTTTTGGTCAGAGAATTCGGACACGTTTGAGGGATAAATATCAGCCTTTGCAAATGAATACCTAACTGTAGAATGATGTCAAGTATTAATATTGTGCTATGAATCATATCCTCTCCTAGCAGTGCTATTTGTCAGTGCTCACACTCCAGAATGATACATTGCCATGCATTGGCTTTCATAGCCAGTCTTTGTGGCCTAACTAGTGCCCCAAATCTCTACTGGATGTTTTTACAAAATAATTTTAAAGCTAAATAGAAAAACGTTTCTGACATCTTAGCAATTCATCCCTCTAAGAAAAGAGTGCAGGTTTAATGTTTATTATTTGCAGTGTTATAGCACCAAGAAACAGGAAGCAGAAATAATGTCAACTTAATAATGACTGTTACAAAGAGAAATGTAAATGGAAAACTCCTTTCTGCTGCTGTCAGCCTTACAGGCAAATGCCCATGAAATAGGTGTCAGGTAGACATCAAATGTGATCAATATCAGCCATGATATTGATTACATTTTGTTTTTAAAGACAATAAAAAAAGAAAGGTTTCACCTATTGAACCATTCACGCTGAGACAGGTAAGACTTAAAGCAATGTAGACTTATTAAGAGTGGACTTTCAGCCTTTCTTTCTACAGTCTAAGATAGTTTAATTACAAACAGATCTGTTTTGAATTTGGAAAGGGTTTTTATTTATACTTAAAAGTAAATATTGTAGGAGTGAATATTATTTTAGGAATTCAGCAGAGACAAAGAAAAGAGCAAGAGGATGGCACAATAATGATCCTGGTAGAGTTTCTATTATCTCTCAAAATGAATCATAACTACATTTGGAAATTCTTACATTTTGAATTGTACAGGCTGCTTCACTATAAGTGAATTAATTTTCAAAGAGTATAAGCTTTTGATCAATCATCAAACAGTCTGCTTAGCATTTTACATGGGACTGTTTGAATGTATTCTAATTAGAAAAATTAGTATAGACCTGCAGAATATAGTGTTGTCAACAGCTGTTAGAAAAATCCAGAGGATGTACTTATTCTAGTAAATACAGTGATCTGCTTTCTCAATGAGCATTAACTAGATAAATAACATGCAGTCAGTAACAAAACCATCTAATGAACAGCCAGAGGCTCGACCCCTGTGATCATAAAAGTACTTTGGTTGCATTTTCATGAATAGTATGGAGCAGTACCTCTTGGGAAAATAAAAAGTTAATTCTAAGTACTATTTCTTCTCTTTAATTTCATTTGAAATGACTTCTGCCATCATATTTGACTCTAAATTTCAATATATATTGTGATGCAATAAACAGCTGCAGCACAGATGTGCTGCAATTTACAGATGGAGGAATTGATTTCTTACTTGATAGGAAAGTTTTACATTCATTAAGCAACCTCATGTTACATCAGCCTCAAGGGAGACTTCATCAAAGCACCCAGTAGGATGTTGCTGCAAGTTATCATTTGCAAATCTTGGGTAATCATAAAGGATTCCTTTTTCAAGAGATTATTCTTTTCCTGTTCGTCTATAACTAATATTCACTGAATACCTTTACAAATATTGATTTAATATTATACAGGAAACATCAGCTGAGTTATTTTTGAAGTACTGGGTACCGTGCTTAGTAAATAGTATTTCCATAAGCCTGATTTTAGAGTTCTATATTTCCTTTTTCTTATTCTGACTTTTAATACATAGTATGCATTTCAAATTATTTAGAATGATAGATAATTGTACATACACATTTAATGTCTCACATATTTCCTTCTTCTACCAGGTAATAACTTTAAAGTACTTGCTGTATTTCCTAGAGGCTTACTATAGTTCGTCTTGAGTGTAATTTTTTTTTATATCGGCTTATATTCAATCTAAAGTTACTCTCAGCTACTCCTTCCTTGCCACAAATGTTTCCTAATTAGAGTAACATTAAAAAGCAGAGATTTGAATCAAGAAATAGATCCCAAAGCATTTAGTCACAAATTAATATCTTATATAAAATGGAAAAGGATCAGGGTAATGAAAGATGGGAAAATGCCTAGAGAAAAAAAAAGTATTTTTCTTCCCAGGCTCTGAACTTTTAATAATACATGTAACTTCTGAGGTAGATTAAATATATAAGAGAGTTTAGGGAAAGACTCCATTTCAGTACCTTTGGCCATCTAAGACTAAATATGGTCTATTAAGAAGCCAATGAAAACTTTTAAATCACCGGGAAGCGACTGCTGAATAAAAGTATTTTCATGCCTTTTCAAGAGTTCCTCATGGAAGGATTCTTATGTCATATTTTTATTTTGAGTTAAGAAATTTCCCTTATTCCTTGTAACTTTTCCTTTTTCCTGCACACACACTTAAAAAAAGGCAAATCCTTATTCCTATCAATGTTCATTATTCCTAGAAAGGACAGGACTGACTTGCATACCAAAGGATAGATTCATTGATACTTGCAAAACTTACATCTGTCTGATTTATCTGTGACCACTCCTAATAAAGAGTTTAATTAATGAAAAAATTGTAACTACAGAAATACACTGAGTTTTCTTCTAGTTGATAACACTGGTAACAAAAGTGACAAAAGAGAAATCTCCACATGCTACAATTATTTCTTTTTTCTCAGTCTCTTTCCAACTATTGAAATTCAAAATTTTTTGAGATTTTTCTCAACTGAAGATGCCACACTCTTCTGCATGGGTGTTTGCCTTCTAAGAATGGCCTTCTGTATGTACCAGTATTGTCACAGATCTCTTGGAGTGTGCATATGCCTGTGTGCCACTCAACAGGAGACAGAGGAAGGATGAATGTTTTAATTGATACTTCCTATAGGTGAAGCTTCCAAATTTATTTGAGCTAGCTCTTTCCTAATTTAGGATCTTTTGTTGCATCGTGGCTGTGATAATTTGCTCACTGCCTACAAGAAAGAGCATTTCTTATCTGAAAATATCTTTCCAGTGACATGGATATGATTAATGATTTTGACCAGTACTCAGGTTTACCTCTTTGTTTTTGGCTAGTTTTTGTTTTTCTTAAGTTGTTAGCAATTTGCAATTTTGAAGTTCCATGTAGCATTTAGTATATATAACACATGCCTTGCTTTGTGACAGTTTCAATTGCACTTTGGCTTGGTGACATTTTAGAGCAATCACATGTTGGTCTTGAAGCAGGTGCAATCACACTCACATGAACATGCTGGTTTAGAAGTCAGGGACTCTTCCCATTGAGTTTAATCCATGATTACTGCAGTGCAAATTTAGAATTACTGTAGTGCGGGTAACACTTGGTTTAGACTATTCCTCTGTTTTGAGATTTTTAGTACAGTTATCTATGGTCCATGGTATCATTTGTGGATTCAGCACCATTATTTTCCTTAGTCTTCCTACTGTCTTATCAGGCTTTGTGATAAATATCTCTGGCTCAGAGGGAGAGAACAGTCAGTAACTGCCAGTTGGAAATCTGTGTGGTTCACAGTTCTGTGTAAATCAATGCTTGTCAAATGTGAGTTTCAGGTACCTCAGAGGCTGCCATTTATTATGTTATATGTTCCTAGGGGCATGTTGTGCCTGATCCTGTATAATGCTGGTTAATCTTAGTTTTCTAGAAGGGTGGTGTAAGATTCTCCTCTTAGTCAGACTCTGTAAATGTGCTTTTCACCTGTTATACAGATATAACACATTAGGTGCACTTTGTGCTGCATCCAACATATGCTGAATGAGTGATGGAGTGATCTCATAAAATATTGGGCAGAACTGATATAAGCTGTATGTTTTTTTCTCCCATATAAAGCAGATATAACAGATGTTAACAGATAAACATCAACATACTTTTACCTTTTCCTCACCAGTGATGAGTGGTCAATGTCATGAGAATGGAACAGAGTGTTGCGTATGCTCTCAGGAAAATACTATTCCATCACTCAGGAATCTTAGATTAATGGTCTGTAAATATTTATATATATAAACGGATCATAAAATCCAGAGCTAAAACAGATAGTTTATCTTCTTTAATATTTAAATTTGTTTCACTCTCTCTGAAACTAAACAGTCATCACACATCCCAAAATTTTAGAGAACTAATAAGATGAGGCCACACTTGCTCCCATTTACCTCTGCTGAGAACTTTCAAATAAAGCAAAATACCAAGTTTGATCAGGAAATAGAAAAATTGCTGCCTCGCACATGCAAATCATTGCCTTGGGATGCATTTTGACACTGTTTGAAAGTTCATCAAGCAAAGGTTTAAAACAAAGTATATTGCAGTTTTAGTCCTAATTTCTTATAGCTGGAAAGGTGTTATGGTACAATAAATAACAGTAATTTTTTTACTGTCTTGTCAGAATGTGCTTTGCAAATACCTTGCTTTTAGTTATAACAACAGAGGCAATGTTATTGACATCAACCACATGATTTGTGAAATAGAATTAATATTTTTAAAAATTATTTCCTAATGGTTTCTTATACAACAAAATCCTGTTTATGAGAGAATATGAGTTGTCTTAACTTTCAGTTACTCAAAATGTTTTTCCTATGATTTTTATGATGCTCCCTATTAGTAAACACATTTCTTGTGTGAAAAAAATATAAATCTACCTATTAGCCATTCCCATTAGCAATTTAGCTGATGTAGAGAAGAACACATATGGATTTAGGAATGGTGGCAAAAATTAGGCACTCTTATTGTTTGTACTGAATTGATATTAGCCCATCAGCTGTGACTTTGCACAAGATTTTTTGGACACTATAAGTTTTTTTTTTTAGCCTATGCTTCAGTCTGGTTTTGGCCTATGCTCGAGTCTGTATTTCAGGACTTCAGATTTCAGCTTTGTTGTGGATTGATTGTATCCTGGCTCTGTCTTTAGTGAAGTCATTTTCCATTTAGTAAAACAGGACAATAATAGTGAATGAGGTGGTCCAAAACTAACGATAAGTTTAAATAAAATCTCTATCTCTAGTCTAACATTAAGAAAGAAAACCAAACCAAATGGCCTTTTATTTTAAGATATATGCACTAAAAATGCTTTTTGCTCTGTTAATATAAACTTCTTTATAGAGAATTAATATGTGAAATACTTGCTATCTTTCAATCAGTGTTTGTATAGGTCTATTTAAAACATAGGTCAGGATGGGTGAACCTTTGCTTCAGAACTACCCGGGTATTGCAGTAACAAAGCTATTCAAGCCTTAGATATATTAATATATCTTAAACAATGGCAGTTCTTGCTGTCCTTCTAAGCCAAAAAACAGTGTAGATAAACTGCTTTTGATGAAATCTTGTATTTTAATAAAAATCACTTCGGTTAAAGGGCTAGGAAAGTAGAATGGAAGCCAGAATGGATAGCAGGAGTCTTCTGTCTGCTTTCTCTGCTGTCTTAAAAGTGCTGTAGTTCCATGATTCTTTGAAAAAGAAAAGGCAATAGAAAACATACATAAATTTCATCTAATTAAAAGTTAAACTGTATGCCATTTTGTAGGGCACACAGAAAATTTATTCACCACATTCTTTTTGTTTTAGAGACAACTTTTCCAGTAGAAAATAGATTTTGTGAGGGTGTATGCCTCCTTATGAACTAATAATAAATTGTGAAATAAAAATTGAGAACTCATAATGTTAAATCTAAGAGAAAATTCTAAAATTCTTAACTTCTTGGAGAAAATGAGTTTTAATTTCAGTTTAATGCGACCATTTACATCACAAGTCTGCTGGGCTTGTTTACACAGGTGACGGGTGCTTAAAATCTGACCTTTTCTGAATTGATGTGGCTACAACAAGTGGTAGACATATTGAGTCTATACAATAAATTCTTCTTCTGCAATGTAATATACTAAGAAAATTGGTGCTTAACATGTTGTTCTGATTGGCTCTTTACACATAACAACTGCAACTGCCGCTGTACCTAAACGAAACTCTCATTATCGTTTCCCAAAACCACATATTTTTTATATATAAAATTTTTTCATCATGGGAAGCCCAGCACTGGCAATGACATGAGGTAGTACAGAGTAACCTCCATGTCCTGGCCATGCCCCTCTCCTGGCTACTGCAAAGATTAAGCCTGTCCTGGCTGGAACCAGGACAAGAAGGTAGTAGCACACATGGTTAATATGAAAATGGCAAGAGCCATTTTTAATTGTAAGTGATGCATGGGGACACTATGAGTGTAACTTCTGGGTGACTGCATGATATGTCTAAAAGAAATCAAATTAAGACCATGGGAACTCTGGTGGTTACTAGAACTGGGAAAAGGAATCATCAGCCTGTCTACTTGCCACAGATGTAAGCCTTCTGATTCCTTTTATATGTACATCAACTTACATCTGAAATGATAAACCGGAGAGTTCGATGCTTTCTGCCTAAACAGTAGATACTTTTACATGCTGACTACTCTGAAATATCAGTTTCTTGCTTGTTGCCCTCACTTTGAGTCTTCCCTGGAACACTTGTAACTTTACAGCTTGAATGGTTTGGTCTGCCCCCGGAATCCCAATTCTTGGTGATGGAACATGACAACAGTTTGTTCCCTAAATAATCCTATCATACCAAAGGAAAGTTCTTGGCAGTGGCTAATCTCTATTTAATCCCATCACAGGGAAATTCTTGGCAATCATTCCTTGAAAAAAAACCCAGGGAAACAGTTTAAAATAATAAACCAAATAAATAACATGATCACATTGAAAAATAAGACAGGATTAAGTCAAGAGAGGGTGAAAAACATATCTGATTGGATTTTTTCCATTGCAAATTAAAGTACAGCTGCTTTGGGCAGAGACATGATGCTAGGTTCTTCTTGCAGTAATTAGAAAGCCAGTGTTGCCAAAAACTGTTTTCCCATCTGCCACTCATTTTGCGGGATGTTCCTAAAGCCCCTCTCAGAAGGCTGGTGTTCACTAATCCCAGTCAGCCACGAAACTGAACCTGCAGCACACACCAACAAAACAACGCCGGAAAAAGAAACTGGGAGAGTACTTCTCTCTGTAGTCATGTCACAAAAATATTTGAAAATCTCAGACAAAGCAAAGCCTTGATCCTGAAAAGAACAAAAACTTTGTTGATGTTAGTGGCTCCTATGCAGATGGAGGAATGGTGGCCTTTCTTACAATGTTTAAAGTGTTATCTTTTTATCTGTTTTGAGTTGCTTTAGAAACAGGCTTAGCGTGTTTTGAAATCAGACAGATTTTGTTTTCAGAACATTGTATCTTGTTTTTATTTTCAAAAGATCAAGATTCGCTACTATGAAGAAAAGGTACTTAGTAATTTTCAGGTTTTGTGATGAGGAAACAATAGGGAATTAACAGAATTTGGTTGAAGAGTAGTAATAAGGGAGGAAATCTCTCCTACTGGAATGTATAATCTTAGGCCTTTTTTCCACAAGTGCAGTGTCTTATTCTATAATACAATTCTTTTTAGCTATTCTGGTTTTGTACTTGTTTGAAGATGAAGTTTCCATTGGACAACCCAGTTGTCAGACTGATTTCTATATTTCCCACATGGATTAGAACTACTTAATTAATATTCAGTAGATAGAAGTTAAACTGATCACTTTTAACATTAATATACTATAAAAAGTCAAGGGAATATACAATCAATATTATACCTAAAAAATGCTGCTGTATGTTTTTTTGTTGCATGTGAGCTGAAGGTTTCTTAAATGTAGGGTGTTGATTTTTTCAGAGACTAATATAGAGGGTTATTACTTTTTAAATCTCTGAGAAGTAGAGATATTTCAGGTATTGCACACTCAATAAGAATAATGCCACCCAGTTCCTTAGTAAAACTAATACTGAACTTGTAAACATATAACACTAAATAGCATTAAGGTCTTATAATTTGAGATATAGATTTTTTCGATAGATTTTAGTCCAGATGTAGTAGGTATGAGTTTAATGGTGTTACTTAAACACATTTTCACTCTGTCATCATTACAGTTTTTCATATACAAAATTGAAACAAAACGTTTAATTCCGTTCCGTAGCAGGGACAAGTGAACCTGAGCTGTATTCATGCCAAGTTGGTCTCTCAGCCTGCATGAGTATTCTGAATTTGCAGTGTGTGACAGTCAGACTCTTCAGAGCATTAAAGGAGAGAGATATTCTCACAGTCAGCTCCAAATGTCTCAGTACTCTGCAAGTAAATAGCTAGCAGCATGAAATCCTTCAACTGAATAGCTGATGGGACTCTTTAGCTCTGGCAAGACAGAAATTGGTTGCCGATACCCAAAATGGCAGAGAATTGCAGACCAGCCCCCAACAGGAGACAGCCATTGATCCTGAACCACCCACTGGGTGAACTGGTAGAGCCTCCCATGACAGACAGTGCTCCTAGCAGAGAGGTAGAAGTGATTGCACAGCATGCTCATACCCATGGCTTGCTAGCCACTTTTGGAAACATTTCCAACATCTCTGCTACCCAACGGCATTTTTTTTTCCTGTTTCTGAGCCTTTTTGGATTAGGTGACAGTCCAGAAACTCAAGAATGGGGGCAGTCCTGTGACCTTTGCTGCATCATGCAAACACCACCACATGCACAGCTAGCACTCAGCAGAATTAATTTAAGGAGAGAATAAACTTATTTCAAACAGTGACTTAAATCAGCTACAAAGAATGGCGCAAATGAATGTATTCTTTTGGCCTTTCTTCTTTTTTGCTCATACCGATGCTATGGTACAAATCACATGGCTACACAGAGGTCAACTATTGCTGTACTTTCTGGAAAATCACAGCTCACACAGGTGAATACTAAGAACTTTTGGTCACTGAGCAAGTGGTTAAAATAACTGCACAACAGAAATACTTGTAAAATTTAAAACACTTAATCATAATGAATAATTAAAGTATATTAGTATAACATGCTTAAATGTGTCATATACAGACAAGAAGTGTTGGATTAATGTTAATAGCTGGAGTACCATTGCAACAGATTAAGCAGCTAAGATCAGAAGATACAAGTGTGTATCTGAGAGGATTTCTCAGGTTTTTTAGCAGATTTACTACTAGCTCACTACAGGATTCTTGGCACATCACCCAGTATCATAGAATCATAGAATGTTAAGGACTGGAATAGTCCATAAAATTCATACAGTCCCAATCACCCCCTCAATGGGAAGGGACACCTCCCCACTAGACCAGGTCATTCAAGGTGTTATCCAATGTGGCTTTGAACACTGCCAGGATTGGGGCATCCACAGCCTCCCTGGGCAACCAGTTCCAGTGTCTCACCACTCTTACAGTAAAGAATTCCTTCTGAATATCTAGCTTAAACTTTCCCTCTTTCAGTTTGTACTCATTATTCCTTGTCCTATCACTACATTTCCTGACAAGAGCCCCTCCTCAACTTCCCTGTAGGCCCCCTTCAGGTACTGGAAGGTTGCTATGAGGTCTCCCTGCAATCTTCTCTTTTCCAGGCTGAACAGCCCCAACTTTCTCAGCCTGTCTTTGTAGGGGAGGTGCTCCAGTCCTCTTACCAACTTCGTGGCCTCTTCTGGAATTGCTCCAACAGTTCCATGTCCTTCTTATGCTGGGGGACACCAGAACTGGATGCAGCACTCCAGGTGGGATCTCACAAGAGCAGAGTAGAGAAGGACAATCACCTCCTTTGCCCTGTTGGCCATGCTGCTTCAGATGCAGCCCAGGATTGGTTTGGTTTTCCAGGCTGTGAGTGCAGTTGCCGGCTCATGGTGAGTTTTCCATCAACCACCACACCCAAGTACTTCTTTGCTGGGCTGCTCTCAGTAACTTTGAGCTTCAGTTTACTCTCATGCTAATGATGGAAATCAGGCATATTTAACTGTTCTGAGAATTACACAGAACTCTGATTTAAACTGCAGGTGCAACATCAAATGCAATAGAAAGCATGTTTGGCTGTCCGTGTGGGTGTTAGACTGGCTGTTACAGAACTTACCAGATACTTTAAAGTGCTAGAGAGTTCCAGAGAACAGTGTATGTAATAAAATTGAATTAAAAATTAGATAAACTTCATAGCAAAGTGGTTTTAACATTTGTCATAATGGATATGTCATGAAAGAAGATGTTTACAGTACCTTGCCAAAAATATAATTTTGCCAGGCCAGCAGAAAAATCAACCCAAAATTAGTTTCCACTCATGATACAGAAGCAACAACATATGAATATATTTTGAAAAAAAGTAAGGATGCATGGGTAACTTGATTTATGACATAAATAAATGTAAGGAGTATTAGTAAGATTAGTGTATAGGGGTGTTAGCACAAATCAAAATATGCAGTACCAAATTCAATTGCATGCTGCACAACAGAAGTACAGCAGTCTAATGGAGAAGATATAGTATGTCATAAAAAAAGCAGAGTGGTTTCCAAGTATTAAATATATTAATGTTCTTGATAACAGGGCAGTGCAGGATCTTGTGCCTGTTCTTATTAAACATCCCTATTAATAACCTGAACCAAAGGGTAACATTATTAATGAAATTCACTGCTACTGATGGCTTTGTGAAGTTGCAAGCCCTCTCAAAATATATTAAGACACCTGGAAAGCCGAGGAAATAGGAATGAAAATTTAATTTAGAATCAGTCTGTGAAATGCATGTGCTACAATTTTGCAATCTTCACTCCATAATGATCTGAAGTTTAAGAATTCCTGCGATATACATAAATATAGCATGCATGTGAAAGACATCTAAAAATGTGGCTTCAATTGGAGAGAAAAGCCTGACAATCTTAACCCTTAAACAGTAGAGTGTGATAGAAAAGTCTGTTGAAAATTATTTTACAATGAAATATGGGTAGGATTCTGATGTATTTTGGCTACATGTGTATATGTATCCTACAACAAAAACATTTCTATCTACACTTCTATCATGTCATAAGACATCTACCTTCAATACGTGCACACCATCAGTCATGGTGGAGTAAATGATTTGGAAAAACGGATATGATACTTGCATGTTAAGTCATAGCCTGAATACAAAGTTAAAAGTTAAGCAAATTGTTCTAGGGAATCTGCAGAAGTGCAAAAACAAGCAAGCATGCAAAAAGTTCACAGAGCCAGGATTGTCTTATCTATGTCTGAAGTACAAAAAGTAAATGAGTAAATGAGCAAATTTCCATTAGTGCTTTTGAATGAGAAATGGCCTGTCTCTGTGTCAGTCACAGAAGTATTGGAAGTGATGGTTAACTTGGGTGTTCTGTAACGGTTTAAGGCCTTGACAAAAAAGTTTCTTTACATGGGAAAATACCTTTCATGAGAAAATAGGGCAGTTATTTCATCTGGCATAGTGAAAGATAAATTTGACAAATAATGGTGGGAAAGCAACGGTTCTTCAAGTTGTAAAGATAGCTCAGTGGATTAAGATGGATTTACGGAAAGAACTTCCCAGGCTTCCGTAAATATTATCAATATTTATATACATCAATATCAAGTTCCTACCAGTATCTGGTATGCTAAACACATTAATGATAAAGTATGGGTTTTTCAAACTTCTCTGAAACAAGCTACACACACACTTGTATTTTCAGTTCTCATAAAATTGAAATAAGTTGTATCTTAAAATACTGTATGACAAGTATCAGAGCAGTTTAAATGATTTGTCAGAAGTTCAATAGGAAATAGTCACATATTTCATAGGAAAGCTTCACCTGAGATACTCCTTCGACTTGGATCTGTGCTGTCATTACAATACAGTGCATACTATGCCTAATACTGATTCACATGCTGCTCAGGAATGTCAGTATGGAAGTTCAAGGCCGGGTTGGATGGGGGTCTGAGCATCCTGGTCTACAGAAAGATGTCCCTGTCCATGGCAGGGAGTTTGGAACTAAATGGTCTTCAAGGTCCCTCCTAACCCAGGCCATTCTATGATTCCGTGAAAAACAGATGTTTCTTACAGATCATAAGTACCTCGTGCTGGGCTGCTGCCAAAATAATTTAACTGCTGCTACTGCTATAGGGCCAAGAGATGGGAAGGTGTCCATTGGATTTTATTCTTCCAAGTTATCAAAAATAATTAACTGTAAGAGCCCGTTACTGTTTTTCACGGTAAATAATATATTTGCTGAATGTGTTGAATGTTCTCTACAAACACGACAAAATTTTAAGCTGCCAGTTATGCTAATTTTACTGCAGTTCTGTTACTGGTTGTCTATGTCATACTGAGGTTTTTCCAGTGATTTAGTGAAGAAGAGAAATTTTCCTTCAGCATGGTGAGCATTTCTGGTATTAAAATAAATTGTATATTGTAAAGTGCAGGTAAAGAAACACAGTAATGCCAAGTTTAATATACAAGTAAAAAAGCCATATACACTGCTATTTAAAAAAAAAAAAGAGATGAAAAAGTAAACTGAGTCTGTGAAATGACGTTAAATATTTTCAAGCCTCTCAATTATATTGTACTAATAATGACTGCTACATAAGTCAACACACCTTGCTTAGAAGATCAGAAACACAGTTGTGGATGAGTAGCAGCTTGAACCTGGAAGCTCAAATGAAAGTAAAAGTTTAAAATTGTACGATATTGTGTTCAGTGTCCCATGGCACATAAAGAGCAATATACTGTCATTCATGCTAACATTAACTACTGTAATATTTCAGGTAAAAGAGTATATGTCTCTAAGGGATAATACATTCAATTAATTAGGGATCAGAGCCAGGAATAGGTTCTCAAATAATTTCTGCTTTTCCCCACAAGATAATTTCAGAACTGTCAGTAATATAAATGAAAAACAGTAGCAACGCTATCTGGCACTAGTTATAGCGGTTACCCCTACTGTGATAGCAAAGATTGCCTCCTGCTATGGTAATAGCTAATATTTGAATGGTGCCTTTCATCTCCAAAATCCCCAAATACCCTACAAATTAGAAATTTGATCTTTCTGGGTATATGCAAATCCTTGATGAAGGAGGTCTGAGACAAAGAGTATTGCTTTTTTAACATCTATGTGTCTGATGACCCTGCAGACTTTATCCAGAAGCACACATTGATTTTAAGAAGTTAAATTACCCAAACGGAAAAAATCATTTAGACATCAGGAATAAAACCAAGTGTGCAAACCACATGTCCAAACCCTCAAACACTGCTTTATTAGCACAAAAATATTCAAAGAATTATACTTTGTAATGACATTTCTTTTCCTTCCTCCCCCTTTGCATTTCTTTCATAAATATAATTTTTCTTTATCCAGTTACACACATGTAAATATAGAAAACTCCTTGTAGCAGAGGCATGGCTCAGTATACATATTTGTTATATTATTTTACCAGTGTTAATTCTACCATTACCAAGCAGGGATAACTCCCATCACTTTATCTGAAACATCCAGAAATAGGAATTTATTAAACAGATCTTCTTCATGTTATGAAATATGGTAACCCTGAGCCAGCACAGAGGTTAAGAAAATACATAAGTTATTTTTCTAGATTGAAATGACTGAATAAATGGGTTGATTTATCAGGGCAAATATGGCTCCTGACAGTCACATCCGGGCAGAGTATAAGACTGAGATACAGGCTCCTACAAAAAGGTTGAGGGGCCTTTACAGATTCCAAGAAGTGAGGAATCTGTTTTCAGGCTCAGCTGTGACTCAGTGGTAAGAATGCTGCATTTCTAGACAACTGTTCTTGCTCACAAGCATGGTTATTCACCTTGCTAGAGGAATGAAAGCTCATTTTGACCTAGCATTTTTTAACATGGAAGAGATACAACTTTACTTCAGATTTATCTTTTTTAATGTTAAACTATAGTTTCTTCATCAGCCAGTGAGATTTCATATGGAGGAAGGAAATGTTCATTGCAGATGCATTACACCTAAGCTTGGGCTCTGGAATTCTCAAAGAGCTTTAGAGAAAAGCCAGAAATGTAAGTGTTTGCAAATTTAGGCTTTAATCGAGGTGCTAGCCCAGCTTTAGCAGAGCACTGAAGTGCATTTTTGAGACTATTTTACTTTGATGGAATACAAGCACCTGCTTAAATTGAAACACATATTTAAATAAGCACCTGCTTAAGTGATTTGCTGAAACTGAGTTTCCACTACTTTCTCTGGGAGAACCTTTATGCCCTTCTCAGCAGCAAGCATCAATAAAGAGGCCTGATTACATTATAAAATGTCTAACAAATACTGTTTAATGCTGACTTTTTAGGTCATCACTGCTGGGAATAGCAAATAGTTTTTACTTTGCCAGGTGAGATTAATTTCTAAATAAATGAGGCTACAAAATATCCTACACAGCACCTGTGGGCTGTTCTGATCCTGTAACTGGAGAGGAAAAAAAAAAAATAATGCTTTTTAAAAGCTTACAGTTTGAAATATGTGGCAATATCTTTTGTTTATTTTCTCTCATTAAAAAGAAAAAAAAAGAAAAAAAATCCCAGCTAGAAATATTATAGGTAAAATAATGGGCAATGGTTTTCTCTTGTAGCTCTGCTTTAAAACAAAACGTTGGGGTTTTTTTCTCTCTGTTGTGTTAAAATGTGCCAGCATGGATGTAAATGGAATGTGCAAATAGGGGAAGACTGACCAGCCCTCTTGAGAACAAGCTGCTAGTTTCCAATAAATACCGTCACTGTTTGGAGCTTTCTAAAATGAAAAAGAAAATCAGAGTAAAACTTCTGACATATATTTCAAATTGGGAGAAAACAAGTAGTCTTTATTAGCAAAACCTAACTGCTGTCAGTACAAGTAAAGTAAGGCTCACTTATGCTATTCAGATTTAATGCTGTCCACTATGAATTTGCTCTACTAATCAGTTAATGTTATTCAATTACCATTAAGCAACGAATCCCATATTTTTCTCTGACAGTTTTTATGCATTGCTTCATCACTGGTATCACCTGCTTATATGAATTTTTTCAAAGATTTTGCTTTGAAAGAGGCATTATAAAAGAGGCTGACAGTGGTCATAGAGGGCCTGTGCAGATAGGCCCATTGTGAGATCGTGCTGAAGTTCCCTTCCCACTGAGAGGAAGTTACTGTACTTCCTTGGGTTATTGGATTCTTAAAAATCCATAAACATAAAGATGCTGTTCAAGAAGCATGGGAAAAGAAGCCTGACAGAGAGGATAGAGAGGACTGACTGTATTGCCATGGCTGAATACACACTAGAACAGAAGGGGTCTGCTTAGGACAGATTGGTCTCTTTCCATTTCTAATCCATCCCTAGAAGAATCTGTTCCACTGCTGAAAGCAACAGCAGTGTGACACAGGTAGCTCTTGTCAGCCCATGCAGACAGCCTTGCATTAGTGTTACAGTCAGGATTCAGTCAGTGTTTCTGTGTTCAAGTGCATTTAGCTCTGCCATACCAAATTTTATCTCATTGAAAGGGAATATGTTTAGCATTTCCCTAAAAACTTCAGTGATGTACACAAATATTAAAAATTGCAATCTTTGTAGTTTGACATTTCAAGTGTGATCCAAAGGCATCCAAATAAGGTAGGAAGAAGAAGATGGTGAATAATACTTGCAAATATAGATTTCCAAAACTCAATTTGAAATTATTATTAACACATCTAGGGGTAACTCACCTGAAAATTTTGTTTGGAGATAGAACAAATCTTCCACTTAACTCATTGCTCATTCTTTTATCAAAATATCCGTTCTAAAATTAATCATAATGAAAATCAAGGAAGTAGATGTCTGCACTTTCAACTGTATGATTAGAACCTCAAACCACAGTTTTCCTGGACAGAAAAAGAGATCATTATTTTCACCTTCTTGATTCTTGCTATATTTATCGTAATTTCAAAATGTGTAAGTCAAAAAAAGGAAAAATAAAGAGAAACTCACTGTTTCTTTGAATCCTTTATTATGACATATAAATTTATATGTATACATATATATATGAATATACAGGAAAAACGGCCTTCTGAACATCTGAGATTATCCTCATTGGTATTAGCACTTTCCAATTACACTCCAGAAGAACCACATTAATGGCTTCTCAAGCACAACAGTGCATGACTTTGCCTTCCGTAGAACGTGGTAAGAAAATTATCACTTCAAATAGGAGAAATATGGGGACTTCTGCAGTCAAAGATTTCAACAGCCGTGTTCTTGTGTGGCATAGATTTGTCCTGCTCAAAGCGTTATCAAATAACATGATGCTACAAATAACTGAAGGTGTGGACAATCCCTTGTGCAGAAGTTTCCGGCATTTTCAAAGGTTTTGCTGAAACCTGCTTTTATGGTATACAGTTCAGATTTTATAGGCAATTGTGGTTATTGTAAAGATGTTGCAGTAAAAAATGTATTGTTTTGTGACCTAAATCACATGATCTGGCAACTCATATTATTGTCATATTGGTGCTGTCACCCCTCATAAAGTTGTTATTTTCTAATGAAATCTCAGCTGCAATAAATATTTGTGTTGAGTACACTTTGATTTCTCCACTGCCTTACAATCTGAGAAAAATCAAAGCACCTTCCTTTTTTTCCACGTTTTTTTTTCTTTTAATCTATGTTCATCAAAAAAGGCTGGTGAAAAACAGTCTGGGGAACTGGTTCGTTTCGGAGGCTGTCTTGTGGTGCAGAATCAAGTATTCAGAGTCCTTGGCTATCTTTTTAAGCCCTTTTTAAGGCAGAAGTCCTGCTTGCCTTTTTCCAACTGCTTGTTATTTCTTTGCTATTTCTTTCTACAGCTTTTTGACTGGGGCTTCCATGCTTTTGCTGAACCTCCAGCCCTCTTGGGACTCAAGCTGACATAAAATTGTCGTTGCAATGCTTTCAGGTAAGAGCATGAATCAGTGTCTGAAATCCTCATGTTCTACTTTGAGGAATCCAATATGAATACTGCGATTCACATTATAGCACATGCCAAATAAAAATGAGATGCCTGTCACAATGCTGCATTAACACTTTGTGACTTTGCACTGCTCTGAAAAAACCAAATCAGCTGTGTCTCTGCCCAGTGCTCACAAGAACATGTGTCCCAATGAGCTTATCACTACAGCACTCCAAAAAGGGGCTATCAACACTTAGGGCTTTCAAAAATAATTCCATCTTTCCAAGAGAAAGACAATTTTGTGAAAAAAGGAATACAGGTCTTCTTTTCCCCTTCACATAACCAATTCAGCCATTCATCCCTAAATTGATGCACAATTTCATCTGTCTCCCATCAGGCTCCCCTTTCCCTGTTTTTGAAACAGTAACTTGCCATTTTTAAAAATATAATTCCATTCCATGTTTTAGCAGACTGTGTTTCCTTTCATTTGTTAATATAGGTGAAGGCCAGTGTGCCTCTGGGTTGCGTGCCAAAGCCTCAGAAAGCACAGCTGACCATGCCTGAGTCGGCTCAATCTGACCTGTGCAGTGGCACGTACTTGCTCCCTTCATCTCCGAGAACTGGTAACTCTGATGTCCCATTGGTGTCCTTTTGAGCATTGTCATTGTTTATTTTGATTATGTTATCAACTCTACTTCTCTTTTGTATTTGACTTTACAAACGAGGCATAAAATATCAGAAGAAAAGTCCTTTCAGGGAGAGTATTTTAACATGTGGGAGATATTATTAACACAGTATCATGTAAAGCTGGAAAACTAGTGGAAGATTGAAATATGGTTTAAAACAAAGCATTCTGTGCTTTCTTTGATGATAAATATTTTAAAAGTAATTTCAAACTGAAGGAGTTTCAGGTGGATCATTGGTTTTTGCAAATCATCTTCCCTACACAAGAACATTTGCTCAGAAAGTCTTGTTTCTTGGGAGAGTATGTCAGTTCTTTCACTCTTGACTCATCAAAAAGAAATCAAAATCAGGCCCTGCACCCTTGCGCAGCTGATCTACTCCTAAGGTCTTCAAAGCAATTTTAATTTAAAAAGCAAGAAGGAGTTTCTGTTTGCTCAATTATTACTATAAAATCATTTATGGACAATGGAATTGAAGGCATATACCAGTTATTAAAAACCTATCTTTCAAACTAAACAGTCCTTTCTAATGTATGATCCACCTGGAAAGACCAAATAACAGCTTGAAATTAATGATTTAGATTCTGGTGGTAAACTTACCATACATTTAATGACATTTAAGGAAGAGGTCATGCAAAAAAAAAGTGAAAGGGTGTCTCTCATCACTTCCTGGTATTAAGATTTTTGCCAGGAAAGCCACTGCTGTAATACGAGAGAAGTATTTCTGTGTCCCCAGCTCCAGGGTCACCCAGAATCAGATGTCACTTTTCTACATTGGCTGATGTCTTTCTTGAAAATGTTTTCAGTCCTGGATTTAGGGACATATCTGATGGCAAAGTGACATATGCAAGACATGCACATTTTGCCAATACTGTCTTTGTAATGCAATTAATTGGACTTTTAATTCCTTGTACAAGGCAGGATTGGAAACTCATAAATAGCTTTCGTTTAGGCTTCAGTTACATGGAAATAGATTTATTTGTTGAAAAATACTGTATAGCTCCATTGATGAAGCCTTAACATTCCAATATTCTACTACTCGTTTTAGCCACAAAAGTCTCATTATGCAACGTGTGCAGTACATTTTTTGAGGTAAATCAAGCCCACCGCTAAATTATGTCCTAAGTGCCATATCTACGTGGTTTTTGAACACTTCCTGAGATGGTGAATCAACAACTGCCCTGGGCAGCCTGTTCCAATGCCTAACTACCCTGTCAGAGAAGAATTTTTTCCTAATGTCTAATTTAAACACCCCCTGGCACAGCTTGAGGCCATTTCCTGTCACTTGTTACGTGGGAGAAGAGACCAATCCTCACTTTGTTACAACCTCCTTTCAGGTTAGGCTTAAGAACCTCCTATACCTAAATGAGGGTACACAAATAGCCATAACTGTCCTAAGAAAAAGGAAACTGGTGTCTTCCTCCAGCAGGGATGGTTTGTACTTCCAGCTATTCTCTGGCCCACAGGCAATTTGAAGGATTCATGGATTTGTGGTTCTGACAGTGATAACTGGCCTGTTCTTCACCACCGTTTTTCCCAGAGACTTATCAGAGCACTCGGAAGTGTGTAGCACATGAGCAGTGCAGCTCAGAATGATGAAAAAGGCAGCCAGGAGCAGCCTGTCACCATCAGAATAACTTATCTAGCCTAAAGTCTTTTGCCAGAAGGCCATCTCAAGAAAAGTGGAATTCAAGAGCAGGTGGAGGGCCAGGTAAGTACACCTAGTTGACTTTCTGTAACATCATATATAATCTGTGAGTTGTAGGCTGATCATGCCCAGTGTTAGAGTAGGTTCTCATTTTGTGGCCAGCACAGAACTTAATTCTAAAGCACGTTTCCAAATGTTCCCTTCATGTTAAAGTCAGCTAAGAACAAATAAGAAACAAAATTTTAAATCCTCTCTCTCTCCCACAGGAAATTTTGATTTTTCATATTTGTTTTCATCAAAAATCAAGCTGAAATACCAGAATTTCTTGTGAAACATAGAATTATGTTTATATTTTGAATTGATAATATTAATATATCCCTTTTCCCATAACATTAAGCTGAGCTGCCATGTTAGTCTAACTGGAAGTCCTTCTTCACGGAGGTATGGAAACGGGATCAGAAATAGAGAGATTTCCCAGGGGCACTGTGACTACTTAGATAATAAACAGTTTGAAGGTAGACCATCCCCAAAACAAACACTATGGTTTGCTTTTCCTGATCAAGGAGTGATCAGTTTCCAAATTTTGCAGTAAATTTTATCATCTTGTGGAGGCCCACATTTTCCATGAAATCATTGTTGTTATGGGAAACTGGCCGTTCCTTATATTTATGATAAATATCTATTCTGATCTGAAGAAGTCCTCATTCTATATGATCTCCTTACAAGCTTGTTTCTATGTTTACATTTGTATATCCATGCAAGGTACTACATGTTGATTTAGGAGAAACCAAACAGGCTGCAGACATGTTTGAAAATGAGGTGCAAAGTCAGATGTCAATGAGGGATGATGCACAAGTCAAATTAACTAACACCTGCAAGCACAAATTCTCAAAAAGCCCCAGTGTATGATAAGTATGGTAATAAGAAATGACAGTCTCTTTATTCATTCACCTCATTACTACAAGTGATAGTTGGACTTTTTTTTACAGACAATTTTCCAGATGTTTTCACATAATTCTTATGGCTTCATATGAGGGAAAACCATGGTAGCCATCACTACCTCACCACTATCTAAGACTAATGTAAAGGTAGGTTAGTTGTTGATCATTCCCACTGAATACCTACTGCTTGGTGTTAAGCAGCTGTGTAAGTGCTGTCCAACTTAGGGCTCATAAACGGATTTTTACTAGTAATTCAGCAGTGAAAAGAATCTTAAAGTCATTATTATGACAACTCATAGTACAGTCTCTGCAATACTTTGTTATTGTCATTTATGCCATTCACTTAAATAAAAATTATCTCTATAGGTAAGCCCCTACACACACAACCAATGGGTTAAACTTCCAGGCTGGGAAAGCATTTAATCTCCCTGGCTGCAAAATGGCATTTTTTAGTAGGGTATGTAGAAACTGTCTTTAAACAAATGAGCCCATTGCTGGGTATCAGAATCCAAATGGGAAATGCTATTTAGTGGTTAGAAAAAAATTGTCTGTATGGTGAGGAATAGATTAGGCTGCCTTACAGTGACTGAGCAGAGATAATAGAAGATGATATGAATGTGGAAATAGTAATTTGCAATGGGCCTTGTAACACTTGTAGCACGTATCTGAACAGTCAGAACATGGTAGAATGGTTCTACCTTTCCTTGTTAAATAAAAGATGTGCTCCAGACATTTGCCTGACTGAGCCTTGTGCAACTGTAAGTTTGCTGACTCTTTTGCTCTATTTAGGACAGGCTATTTAAACAGCTGCATTACACTGTGACAGTTTTCTTTTGAACAGAGAACATGCACCTGGTAGCCAAATTTCTGAAAATAGCACTTCTAGCCTCCTGGTTTTGTGGCATCCTCTGTACTTTCAGAAATAAAATTATTTGAAATCTTTAACTTTAAAAAAAATACTCATCACAGAATCACAGAATCATATAATATCCTGAGTTGGAAGGGACCCACAAGGAGTCATTGAAATCAACTCCTGACCCTGTCAAAGAATGAGCCCAAGAATCACACCATGTGCCTGAGAGCATTGTCCAAATGCTTCTTGAATTCCGTCAGGCTTGGTGCTGCACTTTGACCCCTTCCCTGGGGAGCCCGTTACATTGCCCAAACATCCTCTGGGTGAAAAACCTTTTTCTAATATCCAACCCAAAACTCCCCTGACACAGCCTCATGCCATTCACTCAGGCCCTGTCGCTGGTCACCAGAGAAGAGTGATCAGTGCCTCTCCCTTGCTTCCCCTCTGTGAGGAAATTGTAGACCATGATCAGGTCTCCCCTCAGTCTCCTCTTCTCCAGGCTGGACAGACCAAGTGACCTCAGCTGTTCCTTGTATGGCTTTCCCTCAAGGCCCTTCATCATCTTCATTGCCCTCCTTTGGACATTCTCCGATAGCTTTATGTCCCTTTTATATTGTAGCACTCAAAACTGCCCCCAGGACTCGAGGTGAGGCCGCACGAGCACAAAGTAGAGAAGGACAATTCCTTCCTTCCCTTGCCCGGCTGGTGACGCTGTGCCTGATATCCCCAGGACATGGTTCGCCCTCTTGGCTGCCAGGGCACTGCTGACTTATACTTAATTTGCCATTGACCAGGACCCCAGGTCCCTTTTACTCTCCAGCCTCTTGCTCCCCAGTCTGTCTGTACATCCAGGGTTGCCCTGTCCCAGGTGCAAAATCTGGCACTTGCCCTTGTTAAACTTTACATGGTTCTTGATTGCCCAGCTCTCTAATTTGTCAAGGTCTCTCTGCCTTCGAGGGAGTCAACATCTCATTCCAATTTATTTTTGTTGGCACATTTACTTAGTATACCTTCGAGTCCTGCATCCAAGTCATTTATCATCCATGCTCTGCAGGAACCTCCTGGGCAGTGTGTGCCCAGCTGTCTTTCCAGCAGAAAACAGGGTGGCTGAAGCTCCCCATGAACACCAGGGCCTGTGAGAGAGGCTCCTTCCAGCTGACTGTAGAAATCTGACTTCCTCTTCCTGACGGGGTGGCCTGTAGCAAACACCCACAGGAGTATCACATACATTGCCTGCCCCTGAATTCTTACCCATGTCCCGGTTTGAGACAAATTAAGGGAAATGCTCTTAACTCATCAGCTCTTTTGTTCTTCACCCAATCCTAGGCACAGCTCGATACAGCCCAGTTGCTCTCACATAAAGAGCAGTTCCACCACCTCACATTTCTGGTCTGTCTTTCCTAAAAAGTATAAAACCATCCATGACAGAATTCCAGCTGTGTGAGCTATCCCACCATGTCTCTGTAACGGCAATGAGATCGTGGCCCTGCAACCTCACACAGATCTCTAATTATTCCTGTTTATTCCCCATGCTGTGTGTGTTGGTGTACAGGCATTTCAGAGAGGTAATCAAGAGTGCAGATTTCCCAGCAAGGGTGCAAGAGGCTCCACAGCCATACATACCCTCAAGGTGGATTGCCTTCTGGATCTTGTCTTGGAAGGCAGATAAGTAGTATTTGTCACTGCTCTGGTTGACCTGGCTTATTCCCCAATTGGATGTGATGCAGTGAACATTGTCTCTTTGGATGCCCTACCCTGAATCCTTCAGTTTAAAGCCTGCTTCACCAAGCTGGCCAGCCTGCTGCCAGAGATTCTCTTTCCTCTTCTAGACAGGTGGATGTATATTTAAAATATATTCAAAGGCATAATTCATAGGGTTGGAAGATGGTGTTCTAAATTAGTTGCCGAAAATAGAAAAGAATGACAGAGGTTTATCTGTCTTAGTCAATGATGCAGTATTAACAAACTCAACAGCTTCCCTGGGGTACCCCGAGAGTCTATCTGGTACTGAGAAATTGTGCAAAGCTGCAAATGTTTCTTAGTTAGTACTGCTAAGCACACAGCAGAGAAAGTTGCCCTGACAGCCAAGGTTCTATCTCCAGTATTTTTTTCTAACACATAATGGCCTGAGCAGCCATCTGGACTTAAAGCCAGAATCATATTTTCAAACTTCAAGAATCTGAAGATAAGTTATGGCCTGTTATCGAAACAGCTCTATTTACAAGATGATGTTCCAGATGCTTCAAGCACTGATTCCACCTTGTCTTTTGTCCAAAGAAAAAAATCATAGAAAATTTCAACAGATTTCAAAGTAGAAGTTAGGGTTAGGGTAAGGGTTAGGGTAAGGTTTAAGGTTTACATTAGGGATAGTGTTAGGGTTAGGGTTGGGGGTTACTGTAAGGTTTAGGCTTAGGGTTAGGTTTATGGTTACTGATAGGGTTTTGTTTAGGTTAGGTTTAGGGTTAGGGTTAGGTTTTGGGTTTTGGATTTAGTTTAGGTTTAGGGTTCAGGTTAAGGCTAGGTTTACGGCTGGAGGTAGGTTTAAGGGCGTAGTTTAGGGACAGAGTTAGAGTTAAGGTTAGGTTTAGAGTTATGGTTATGGTTAATGTTAGGATTAGGTTTATGATTTTGTCGAGGGTTCGGGTTTAGTTTAGGTTAATGGTAAGGGTTACAGTGTGGTTTGGTGGTTCAGGGAAGGGTTAGGCCCAGGGTTAAGGTTAAGAAAACCACAAAGGCCAGAGCTCCAGGGACGCTGGCATAGCCAAAGACCTGCCAAGGGGAGTGCAGCACTGCTTGAACTGATGCCTTAGGTTTTACCTTTTATATTTTGAAATTCTGTACTGTTTAGAGTTTAACTCTGAAGTTCCTTGTAACCTGTAATTCCTGCTCTCTCGTACTAGGTAGACATAACAAAGCCTCTCCAGGCTTTGCCTTCAAGGACAGCCAGGCTGTTCTAGGCCCAAAATGTGTAAACCAAAGATTCTAAGAGGGGGGCATGCTGAGGGGAATTACATCATTAAACTGGGGCTTTAATTGGAGAATTAACCCTGATATGCAAATGAACCAAACCTATTAAAGTGAGAAGAACTTGTGACCTGGGTTCTATCTTGGGGTCCATTTTTTGGAAGCAGCCTCTGGCTCCCCCAGGGTGTACCTTAAAGGCCCTTCAAATAAATACCTATCTTTATTCCCTTACTCTTGTCTAGTCTCTGTTTCTAGGTGGCTGGAGAAGGCATCACAACCATGCCTCCACCTTGTCTTTCTGTTTTGCAGCAGCATCAGCCCAATGCCATATTTCCAGCTCCAGCTAGGGTTAGGGTTATGCCTAGGGTTAGGGTTAAGAAAACTACAAAGCCCAGAGCTCCAGGGACACTGGCACAGCCAAAGACATGCCAAGGGGAGTGCGGCACTGCTCCAACCATGCCTCCACCTTGTCTTTCTGGTTTTTTCTGCCATCCTAAGCCCAATGCCGAATTTCCGTCTCCGTCTATGGTTCGGGTGAAGGTTAGGGTTACGCCTAGGTTTGGGGTTCAGAAAACCACAAAGCCCAGTGCTTCAGGGCCACTTGCATTTCTCAAGGACACTGAAATTCGCATGTCACTGCACAAATCATGCCTCCTCCTCGTCTTTCTGCTTATCAGCAGCAGCAGCCCAATGCCTTATTTCCAAATCTGGCTAGGGTTATGGTTAGTGTTAGCGTTATCGGTAAGGTGTAGTTAATGTATAGTTTGAGGGTTACGTTTAGGGCTATGTTTAGGTTTAGGGTTAGGTTTGGGTTTGGGTTAGGTTTACGTTTAAGTTTTGGGTTGGGTTAGTGTTAGGGTTTATGACCCTGATTCCATCAGGTCCATGCTGGTGGCAGAAGTGCTTTCACCGAGGAAAATTAAAAAAAAAAAAAAAAAATGACTGAGGCCTCACTTTCCACTGTGGCATCCTTCTTATTTCTCTGTTTCTTTTACCTGCCTTTGTAGAGAGAGACTTGATTTGTGTTTCCTAATTGTCAGTGGTTCTTTCATGTATCTTGGGCTTTGTATTTTAAAATAGTTGCTCACTAGCTCTTCTGCTACAGCTTGAGTCTGAAAACAACAGGGAAACAAGGTACAAAATACCTTTCCTTTTATGGATCCATCCTGTTTTCTGGGTATTTGGCACTAGAAAGTTATCAAGCTCAATTTTATCTCTCTTAAAAACGATGTTTCCACTCACCATATCTCTCAGGATGTTGTCTTTAATAACATGGTCTCAATATTGTCTAATCCTCTCTACTTTTCACCAATGGAAATGGTGGGCATAATTCCACCAGATCAAAAGCATGTTTCTCATATACATTTACACTCACTTTGTAGGAGAGTAAATGATAACGTATTGAGGTTCTTTGTGCAAATTTCTTTCTAATGTTCTTATACTTCCTTTTTGACAAGCTGTATTTAACGCTGCATCAAAACTTAAATTTTGTGTGGCCTTTTCTTTCTATCATTATTTTCCACGTGGTTTTAGTTAATATTTGCACAGTTCTTTGGAAGACCAAGCACTAAGTCTTCTTTTTTCTTTTCTTCTATGTGAGTAGAAAAAACATGATGGCCCTATACTTAAAGATGAATGAATGACTCATAAATAATTTGAGCAGTGACTGCTGCTCCTTTATCAATGAGTTATATCCTTTCCATTGACTAATGTGGAATTGCAGGGAGCCCTGTATATAAAAAGAGCCACGTACTTTCACCTTTTTTAAGCAGCAGAGCACCTAATTGCTAAATATATGTGCATTCAGATACAAAGGATTATATAGAGATGTAGAATATGTCCTAGGTGACTTGTTTAGCCCTGAGAGCCTGTCATTTCTTTCAAAGAGGGTGGGACAACAAACCCACTATCATTCAGATAGAGAGCTCACCAATCCCACTGACTGCAGGACACTTGGCAACTTACTGTGTCTGTTCTACAGGTGAGCAAACAGATATGAGAGTGACATTACTAGAGTAAAACTTGTAGTATCTCTGTGTGTTGAACAGTTCATTTGACTTGAGGGTTTTTAAGAGGGACAAGTAAGAATGAGAAGTATTTTTGAATATTGGATTAGCACTTGCCCTAGGATTTTCTGTACTGTCATCTCTTCCTCTTTCCTTAACTAGGCAGACCATGTCTGATATGCATTTTTTTGGGGGGACCTTAAAAAATACACATATACTAAGTGTCAGCAAGCTTTCTCCCAGAGGTGTAATACTAGTTACTGAACATCAATGCTGTCTAAGGAATTTTCATTGTGATTAATGATATGATAGTGAATAACTAAAGAAGCATTAATGCCTTGACTCTTATTATCAGAGATTGCTGCTTTCTTTGTACAGAATGGCCATTTGTCAGAAAGTGACTTGGGCCGCACTTAACAGTGAAGCTTCAGAAAATGTGTTCATATGATAAGCAAGCTGCAAATATGATGGGCTTTTCTAGGGGATCAGATTGTAGCACTTGCTGGGAAGCATGCAGAGGAAGGTTTCTCATGAGTCTCTGATGAAGCAGTATGTCACACGCTGCACCATAAGCAGATGGCAAGTCAGTCACACATATTCATCATCACTTCTGATTTTGAAAGACTGGACCAGCAGATATGAGACAAGAGCTGCCATGCTTCTATAGCTAACTTATTTCCAGAGGATAGACTCTGCAAGATATTTCAGCTATAGTTTGCCAGCTACATACAGAGAAAGAGGAAGGCACATTGTATACTTCAACATTGAAGAAGATTAAAAATGTCTTTTTATACTTTTCTGATGTCAATATCCTGATAAAGTCTTGTAATATACTGTCTATTCTTTCTTTTTCCCAATAAATTCTGTTACAGTCTTTAATTTCTTTTGGCATGAGAAAGAGATCATTTCAAGTTCCATGACTGAAATCGTCACTACTCTCTTCCAAGTGTCATTTTTCAATGGAATGCTAGCAGACTGTCACCCTAATACATTTCCCTGGAGTACCCAAAGAACTGCAAAACGCAGCTGAACTGGATGGCATAGGGTGTTCTAAGAACTGTACAGTACTGACCTGCAGAGACAGCATTGCTCAGCATTACCCAGGAAAATTCATGGACCTGTCACAGGAGAGACTATGAACCACAAAGGTCACAAATTACTTTTCAACAGCAGCTTATCCTGGAAAATACAGGTGAGGGAGGTTGCAGTTCCCTTAGTTCCCTACACTGTCGGCAAGTCAATCATACTTCAGAAAGAGAATGAAGGATGAGAGACTCCCATTCCTTCCCTTACAAATATTTATTTTATCAGGTATAATATATTCACCTATTCAGGCCTCCCCATTTCCAGTGGCCAGCACTTAGAGAAGACACAACCAAGACAACAGGAAATGGAAGTTGCTACCTGGACCAAAACTGTACAAATGAATACAACCAGATCATATTCCTCTTGTTGGTACAGCTGCACAGAGATATGGGAACCTCTTGCCTCAGCTAGTGGGCATTAAATATTTGGTTCACCTAGGGTTTTAGGAGTTCTCCTTTGTTTTCTCTTAATTTTCCCATACTGTTGCTAAGGGACCTGGCCACAGTGGGAGGAGTCCAGCTGGTTGTCCTTTTTGCCTGGGGTTTTCTCATGTAGGGTGGAATCACCGCGAGATTTGAACTGGGAGACAGGGAGTGGGTACAGCCCATAGCTTTCTGTTCACCCGGCGTTCAGGGAAGAGAGGAGCTGCCCTCGTGGTGAAGGGAATTCACTGCCGCTGCAGGCTCCTGCCTTCCTGCTTTTCATTCTCCCGGA